>MU158723.1:1110783-1395151 GCA_015888305.1 Antheraea pernyi | reverse complement strand
TATATATATAATATGTATATAATTTTACTCGCTATCCTGCGAATCGGTAATGTGCGTTAGGACTGCGTTATAAAACCTAACACTGTTACCTAAAAAACTGTTACTGGTCTTAGTAAGCCTGAAATTTAGAATAATCAAAACTGAGTCGTATTATAAAATTGTTTAATGTATTTCAGCAGTAGCATTTGAGAACCAATTCCATTTTTAGCTTTAAGACCATCATTGTATTAAATAGTATGCAAGCATTATGCGATCAAATTCCAATCGTTATTTTCAGAGGAAGTGATATCATATCTAAAACAGACTGTGGAAGAAGAAAGGGAGCGAAATGCTGAAAATCGAGCTGCCCTGGAGGTGGAATTGCTTGAAGCTCGTAAATCTTCGGAGCAACTAGCACAGCTGTCAGTATTAAGAGCTGAACTGCAGAACAGTGAAGCAGAAAGACCAGTAAGTGGTTATATCTAATAAAACTAACAGACATATTTTTTAAATGCTTTATAGGTAGTTAACATAGGGAGCATTTTAAATTACTTACTTTAAAAGAAAATTCCGTATTAATACAAAAAAAGTTAAATACGCGTTGGACACTTATTTAAAAAAGTTTGATTACAAAATATACATGTTTTAACCCCTGTTTAGAGATAGAGACTGTTTAAACATGGGATTTAAAACTTTATACATGGTTTAGTAAAACTCGTGTTCAATCTTGTTTTAGTAATTAGACCGAATTCGATTTGAGATTATTTATTCTATGTATATATTCTAAGAGTGTCGATTCTAGACTAGTCTAAAATTAAATTCTTATACTTAGCCGAAATTACCTAGTCTGGGTATTTTCCTAGGAGAACAACGCGAGATAAGTTTTTTTTTTCGAATTGACTATACTATTGACCTAGCAAGGTCTTAACAGCTTCATCGGACTACTAAGGCGAGCGCTTAAGGTACTCAGCCGACTTTATTTGACAACTAGCTCAAGGGTGCACGGCACACCTCGGTTTGGGCTGTTGCCTGATACATGCAATCGCTAGATAAGCTTAATTACGATGTGTATGTAATATAAGTCTGTGGGAGTATAAGTAGGTTTTAGCGTTTGTCTACAAGCTCATTTGTTGATGATTTGGTCCAAGATGGTAAAAGCGCTAAGCTTACACGGTGTTATTACAAAAAAGCTAAATACGTATTGAACGCGGGCTTTAAAAAGGTCTCATATTAAATGCACCGCGCTCGCTGAAAGTTCGCCATCTTGCTCTTTTGTCTCGCTTTGGTTACGTTAGGTTAGGCATGTGAAAAAGGATAACGCGAACTTACCTCGGGCGAGCGCGGTGCATTTATTAAGACACTTTTTTAAACCAAGTATTTAATACGTATTTAACTTTTTTGTAATAACACGGACAGGGTCTAGCTCTCAAGTGCAAATCCGTTATCACAGCTACAAGCGCTTGGCGACAGATTTCCAGCTTGAACATGTTAACTAGGCAGGACTAAGAAATAGCCCTACCACCATGCAACTACATACAGCGTAATTCTTGAGAAATTACTCGACCTGAGTTTTCGATGAAGAACATGATAATGAGATATTTTATAGTGCTCCCTTGATCAGTTCTCACCTTTGTGTAGTGTAAATGAAACTGAAAATTATTTATAATATTAGTCCGGTGAAGCTATTACGACCTTGCGTGGTCAATAGCGTAGTCAGTTCGAAAAAAAAAAATAATTTCAAAATGTCTTGATTTTGACGACACTGTTGGATAGAGGACGCGACAGAATAACTGTACAATATATATTTATGCTTTTCCTTAGAGGCTATACAAACAATTTGATAAGAAAAAAGAGAATTAATCCAAATAGGATATGTAGTCCCCATAGTAAATCAATATAATTATAATCACTGACCGTAACATTTTTAGTATTACTTTAGTAGAGAAGTTATTGAAAGATTCACACAATGACAAAAATATTAATGTGCTTATGTTATTCTTCACAAGTCGATAGATAGATTAGCGGTATTGGAAGTCGCAACTGCCAACGCCAGGGCCGAGTCTTCGGAGCAATCGTCCAGGATGGATATCGTAACGCGAGATCTCAGAGCGTTGACTAAATCTTACCATAAAATGCGGACTGAGCTCGCAGACTTCCAGTCAAGAGTCATTTTCGATCAACAAGGGACCGGCAGTGATGATGGTGGGTTTAATATCACGAAATCAATGATCTATTGTTTATAGCTTTTTTCAAATAGTAGTTGGTGACAAATAATTGCAGTGTTACATTATAAAAAACAATTAAGCATCTAGAGCCTTCTGGCTTTTTTTAACGAATCTATCTATTTTCTACTGGTTTCAGCATGAATGGGTCGGCTCAACCGGGGTAGTACCACCCTCTCAGAGAAAACCGACGTGAAGTAACAGTGCTTGCATTGTTGCGTTTCGTTCGGTCAGTGAGAGCGCCGGAGACCCACCTACCCTCCCCTTCCTTCTTCCCTTCCTCTCACCCCCCCCCCCCCCCCAACACAGGCTGGCAACGCACTTGCGACTCTTCTCATGTTGCAAGTGTCTATGGGCGGCGGTGATCACTTACATCAGGTGAACCATATGTTTGTTTGCCTCCTATGATATAAAAAAAAAAAAATAGCAACACGGTAAAGTGAATACAGCATACTTGGTGTTCAACAAAGTGCGATCCGCCTAAAGATTATGACGACTTACAAGTCTCTCCGCAATTGGATATATAGTGATTGATCTCGAAAAGTAATAAACTAAAAGAGAGACTAAAAGAGATACTGGGACAAAAAGTTTGTAACGATACAATCTTTTACAAACAACCTACAGTCAGACTTGTTTAGTGAATATACACCGGATAATTTGGCAACACGATTTGCTATTTCAACTGGTGTATGCTACCCGCTAAACCTCGAACATTAACGTATACAATAGAGTCGCAGAGAAGTCAAAATTCCAGGGACCCAGTTCAAAGGTGCAACCCAAAAATCATTTGATAAGGAACTGTAGCTACTATAAATTTCCCATTAGTTATACTACTGGTAAAAAAATTATTCTTTCCAGTATTTTCACATACTGTGTTTTCATGGTAGAAGAGTTTTTCTAAGTCCACTTTGATTCCTGTCACTCTCACATTAAAGATTTGCCGCCAAGCACCTGCTGGTGTGTTCCGGCAGCTGCACCTGAGAGCCTCTGCCTCTCTAGGCTTAGCCGGTGTTATTACAAAAAAGTTAAATACGTATTGAACCCTGGCTTTAAAAAGATGTCATATTAAATGCATCGCGGTCGTTGAATTTTCGCCATCTTGTTTTTTTGTCTCGCTTTGGTTACTTAAGGTTAGATTTGTGAAAAAGGACAACGTGAACTTGCCTCGGGCGAACGTGGTGCATTTATTAGGAAACTTTTTTAAACCAAGTATTTAATACGTATTTAACTTTTTTGTAATAACACGGAGCATGTTTACCATCTTAAACTATATTGTCATCTATCATCCGGTGAGATTTTGCTGAAATGCTAAAACCTGTAAAGTATAAAACAATATATTGTCTTGTAAATATATAAAAATCCAGAGTTCTATTGATATTTATTTACGATGAACTCCGAAACTACTCAACCGATCTTCATGAAAGTTGATATTAATCCATACTTCTATACTGATATTATAAAGAGGTAAAGTTTGTGACTTTGTGACGTTTTAGGGGGTAATCTCAGTAACTACTGGTCCGATTTGAAAAATTCTTTCAATGTTATATAGCTCATTTATCGAGGATGGTTATAGGCTATATATCATCACTAAGACCAATAGGAGCGGAGCACCAATAAAGAATGTTTAAAAATCGGGGGTTTTTTTCCTCTTGAGAGCTTCCGCTGCGTGGTAGCCCAAAGTAACTATTCCACGCGAACGATTCGCAGGCAAGGGCTAGTTTACCTATAATTTGGTTCAACTTTAGAGATAAGATAATTCATATTATCCTATCCCCAATATTTTTAAATGACAAATTAAAAGATTGTCAATGTTGATTATTGTTATTAATTGCAAGTTTCACCCGTCTCGACAGGATGGTGCTTTAATTTGCTTAGTTGACAGAAAACTGTAAGACTTACGGTCTAGATCAAGGTACCTCTATAGGTGTAACGAGATTACCATCTTAGACCAAATTACGCAGTTATTACACATTATGTTAGATTATGTTGACATAATACAATATATTTCAGGTCACTTTATATGGAGGATAGACAATTTCACGTCGCGTATGAAAGAGGCAAAAGACAACGACGTAGTCCTCAGCAGTCCACTATTCCGTACGAGCAAATATGGGTACACCCTCAAGGTGAATGCTAAGTTTTCTACTGGTTTCAGCATGAATAGGTCGGCTCGCCCGGGGTACTACCACCTTCTGACAGAAAACCGATGTGAAGTAACAGTACTCGCAATGTTGCGTTTCGTTCGGTCAGTGAGAGCGCCGGAGGACCACCTCCCTTCCCCTCTCCTCTCCCTTTCCCCCAAACACACGTTGGTAACGCACTTTCGACTCTTGTGGTGTTGTTAGTATCTATGGACGGTGGTGATCACTTACCATCAGGTGACCCGTCTGTTCCTTTGCCTCCTATAATATAAAAAAAAAACTTAATTAGAAGCTCTAACTCTGTAACTATTCTGATCTCATGGGTACTGAAGCATCTAATGGGCAGCAAGCACCTTATGCTGGAACGACCTTGCCCCCCCAATGCGATCTGAAGGCGTTACTTACATTCAAAATACTTATTTAAATAAGTTTTATTAATATGGCAATGTTTGTAGAATTAATTATCTAATTTGTGTTGCATACACTTTGGTTATGTGTGCAATTGCTTCTTTCAACTATTAAGATGAAGTTTTATATATGTTATTAATTTTATCTTATTTTATTGTTTCGATTATTTATGTTTTATGTTACTATTATTTTTGCATTATATATATTCTTATATATATTCCATTTAAGTGTTTTTATTGATATTTCATTTATTACGTACCGTGACATGCACTGGGTTCCAGCTGGAAATTACCACTGGGTGTTTCCTATGCCAATTTAGCATATGCTGAGCTGGACACCCTTTCATAATGCTGCGATGTGCAGATTGTTATCCACTCTTGTATACTTAATATCGTGTTATGCATCATGAACAAACGATTTCTTTCTTTCTTGATAGATATTACATTACTAAAAAAGCAAGGATCGTTTCATCGTGAAATTTTTGCACAGACCCAGCATATTTGGGTGTATACTATAGTTCACCATAAAAGCATTCTTCTTTATTGTGTGGTTAAGCATTGCATTTTATTAAACAATCTATCAGATCATCGAATAGCTGAAGAAGTCAAACTACTCTTGGAAAAGTATTCTGCAAACCAATGAAACTCCTATCGAGGTTAGGGTAAAGAGAGACATTTTACAAACTAATCTTTGCTCACATTAATTGGAAATTTTACACTTCTTGTTTATTAATAGTTTGTCGTTTACAGGCAGAGTTAAATCTGAACGGTATTGGCAAGTGGAGAGGCAGGCATATTACATCGACGGTGAGGCTCGTCACTGGCCCTTACGACCCTCTGTTAGAGTGGCCTTGCGACCTCACCATCAGCATTATATTAAAGGACCAAGCGGCTAATCGACGACAGGTGATCCAATATACAGTTTTTTAATTGGCGATAAAAATCTTGTTTTATTTTTTTAAGTTTTAAATTTAGCTTCGTGTCACACCCATATAAAAAAAATAATTACAATCTTTAGCAATAAGTTGTAAGTTTGTTCCAATATACTTTTAGAGAATTCTAAAAAAGAACATTGCTTCCTTATTTCCCAGACATTGGCCACATTCGCTGTTTTAATTTTACTTACGCTTTTATTCACAGTCCATTGTAGAACTATTTCATAGTTGAGAGTTATTTAACATGGTTTTACTAAATACTATAATTATATACTATTGCGAAAACGGCCAGTTTTAGCAATTTACAATATGAAATCTCGCGAATCTATAAAAAAGTAAATTTCTATTATTTTTTTTTTAAGTTCGTTCTCAAAATGAAATAAAATTTGAAAATGACAGGCGCGAGTCACTAGAAATAATTACAAATTTGCCATTTTGTAAGTTCACTGAAACCAATAGGATTTTTTATTTTATAATCTTAGGTACTATAATAAGGTCCCAAAAACACATTACCGATTTCCCTAACAGTAATTTAAAGCGCAAATTCAAGCGGGTTTTAATGTTGAAAAGGAGGAGCGATAATATTTGACGATTAGATTAATCGCTCTGTACATCAAATGTGAGCAATGACTCCCTGTATCTGTAAATAAATATATATACAAAAATATATATAATATACAATCAGACTGTTTCTTGTAGGCTCATCTCGTGACTGGATTGTTTTCTGAGTCGAACGAAATACTTTGGTAGGTAATATTTAAAGGCCTCAAATTGCAAAAAGTATTTTTGGATATTTGTATTTAATAATAGCAAAGTTGCAAGGAATAGAGGAATATATAACTGTCTTTCCTTTTATTATATCCTGGGAGTTGGCGGGATATTGGAATGTCATGTAATGGTTTTTACATTTTATTCATAATTTTGTATTATTTAGCTCGATATTTTGTAATATTGATAGTGTTTTACGTAATATCATCTTGTTCATTGAAATGATCGCAAGGAACTTGTAATATTACCTATTCGACATTGGTAGTAACAATCTACTAGATTGGTTGTCAAAAATAAAATAAGTAATTTCCCGGAACATTGATTTAAAAATATTTATAATAAATATTTTTACTTAGAATTTCTTGTCTTTATTACACTATATTTTTAATACAAACTTTTTGTTTTTCATAAACATTTTATTGTTATTTTCTACATCTGTTTTATACATTAAAAAAATAAAAATGATATTAGTGTCACTTATGTCTTTGTTCCGATCCGATATCATTAATCAAAGGAAACTCTAGATAAAGATATTGAAAAAAGAGCGTTTCCATAACACAAGCCCTGCTATGGAATGTAATAGCCGTGTGTAATAATTGGCATAATCTAATTATTTTAAAATTTCTCAGGCGATGGACATCGTGAAGTCGCTACAGCTACGCCGCAAGTCATCGTCTAAACGCCACGACTATGATGAAGGCGGCGAAGACGAGAAGACAAAATCTAATGAAGCTCTCGACAAATCCGTACTTCAGATGAAGCGACAGTATATATTCATACCGCACACTAGTTTAGACAAGTTCGAATACATCAAAAATGACGTCATGTTTGTAGAGTTTATTGCAAACCAATGAAGTAAAGACAAGGGGCCTATCTAATAAATTCGTTATGCGTTTTTAAGAATTTTTAATCTACATTATTTGTACATTACACAACACAGATAATAATAGCATTCAACCTCTGTAACCCTTACCATGGTCGAACTTTGGCCACTGAACGACGATTATTAAGAGCAAAGTAACTATTAGCAGAACTTCAGCACATTTGCTAAATAGCACGTGTACCACAACCTTTACTATATGTAACCACCGACTATAATTATTTTCGCAAAATATTGTTATATTTCTTAATAATTACTTAAACCTGTGTATTTAGATAAATAAAACAACATTGTATACTGTATACATATTTTTATTATATATTTAAAACTTAAAACGATTAAAAGAGATGTAAAAACTATAAACATTGTTTTTGTTGCAATAAAATTATTATAGAATTAGTATTAGTTATTTGAAAAAAAACACGGACAAACCAATACACTAAGAATATTATTAGTACCTATGCTTCGATAGAAATTATGGAAGAATTAATAAGTCAAAAACAATAACTTTGTTTATATCAAACTGGACCGGCTGTGTCATAAACAATGGGAGTTTTTTTAAGTACCAGCTAACTATAATTTCTCAGAAATTAATTTTGACACTTTATCACAACTCAATTTTAATTACATTTTTGTCATTTAATTTATTTCATATCTTGTTTATTTTTATTTTTTTACGATAACAATATGATGTAGGAATTAAAAGTAACCATAATAATAAATGACGTGTGTAAAAATGCAAGTATAAGATTTTTAAGTTCTAAACAATTTCAAAATCTAAGTCAAAATTTAATTATATATTATTTTTATTGTGTTTTGTTTTGATAATAAATAAACCTGTGGTTACAAAGTGTAACTTTCAAATAAATGCACATTCTGTAAATTGAATTTCAAATACACTTGATACAGCGATAAAATGACACAGATAAAGGAAGCACAAATTTGACAGCCGACCGAGCAGTGATAACACAGATAAACAACTGTCAATTTCAATATAGAGTTTGTCACTTTGCATTCCATAGACAAGCATATATAAAAACACAATAAATGAAGAAAAACATTATAGTTTTCTTAAATGACAGGTAAAATAAAGAATATAAACTTTCTTAAGGCCGTTTTCTACACTATCTCTACGTAAAAACAAGAACATATATATTAATATTAGTTATACTTTATTTCAATCAAACTGAAGTAACATAAAAATGGCCAACGATGAAACGAAGTGTTTTGAGGTTACATAAACCATAAACGCGAAAAAAATTATATAACAATTAATTCAGACACGACATTACCTAGTTTAGATGACAGAATCATCATGTAGAATCATGTCCATCCATTTTAACCAACTTTGTCATAGTTTGAGGTCTATGTTTCTAATTTGAGAAATTGTTTAATAACATATCTTTTTTTTTTTTTTTGGCAACCAATCTTATAGTAGATTATGACTGCCATTGTCGAGTAGGTATTGATAATACAAGTTTCTTGTGATCGTTTCAATGAACTAACAAGATGGCGGCGTCTTGTTAGAACTTTCCAGGGAGTTTTTGTGGCAAGAATCCATGCTCCGTGGTGTTATTTCCGATCCTACTTGTGCACAACAACCAAACTATATAACGTAAAACACCAACAACATTACAAATACCACAATATTATGCACAAAATATAAAGTCCAGTACATGACATTCCAATATCCCGCCAAAAACTCCTAATAACATATTTTGTAAATTTAGTATTCGTAATCCACCTCTTCACTATTGTTGTTTTAGTATATTATTTATTACTTGTGATAAATTACACATACTTTCAATACATTTAATTACATTGTATGTCATACATCTCAAATGTAATAAAATAAAATAAATAAAAATAAATAAATTTCATTAAAAAAATATAAAAACCTCATGTAGAAAAACTTATTGATATTAAATAGTGTACATAAAAATATTTTGGAAGAAATAATCGAAATATAGTGAAATTAGTTACTTAATTTAGATTAAGAGTAGAGGAAGACCGAAAAAGAGTATGGATGGATTGTGTGAATAATGATTTTAAAGGTGGTAGAGCCACGCTAAATCTATTACTGGTTTCAGCATGAATGGGTCGGTTCGTCCACGGTACTACCACCCGACCCCACAGAAACACCGAGAAGATAAGGGTAAGATGACGAGTTTATTAATTTAGAAGAATTTAAAAGACATTTATACCATGTGTTGATTATTTGTTCAGTTGGAATGAAATAAAGTATATTTTATGGTTAGTTATTAGGTTTTTTTATTATGGCACGTTACAAAAGAGACTTGTACTGAACGAGGTATTCTTCCTCGTCCACCAGAGACGTGTCCAGGTAATCGTCTTCTTCGGTTCTAATGGCTGATGAGAGTCGATGGAGAGCTAATTCGCGTTCCTTCTGCCTGATTAATACAATGCAAATTACATACAACTTGCGCGAAAGAAGTATGCATACATACAAATGAATGTGAACATGCTTTTATCATAAAACACAAATGTAAAGAAAATGTATTTATCTAGGATAATTTGTTTATTAAGTTTATTTTAGCTTTAAACGGAAGTTACACGCGTCGATACCTGACACAATTAACTTAGTTTTAATTTAATTTAACGTAAGTTACGCTCACCATTGTAGTAAAAAAACTAAGTTAGTTTTAGCTTGAAACCTAAGTTACGCGCTTTTATGTAACACGTCATGAATTTAATATTACCTTAAAGCCAATCGACATAACATAAAGTATATGTTTACGCCTAAATATCGATGTTTTAATTGGTGGCAGAGCCACGCTCGATGCTCGAATGGGTCGGCTCGTCCGGGGTACTACCACCCTCTCGCAGAAAACTGACGTGAAGTAACAGTGCTTGCATTGTTGCGTTTCGTTCGGTCAGTGAGAACGCCGGATAACCCACCTCAGCGCCCCGTTCCCCTCTCCCCCAAACGAGGCCGACAACGCACTGGCAACTCCACTGGTGTTGCTAGCGTTTATGGACGGCGGTGCTCACTAACCATCAGGTGAACCGCCTGTTCGTTTGCCGCATATTTATTTATTTTTATAGTGTTTGGGGATCGACGTGGTAATGTCCCACACCTTATTTCCACCCCCACGCTCGCTCCAACCACCTACTTTACCATCTGTCGAGCCACGTTCGTGTTCGGCTTATCGATCGGTATCGCACGCTCGTCTCGTAAGTTTTTTTTAACACGCTTTTATTAGCTTCACCTGTATGAATGTATGTTTGTAACCGACCCCTTTGAACTCGATTTTGTCCTACTTTGAACGATCAGATTTAATTCAAACTTTGCACACCTGTCAACGGTCGATGACAATGCAATAATCGGAATTTTTTTTAAAAAATAAATAGTAGTTTAAAAAAACTAAAAAAAAACAAGCTTCCATAAAAAATCCAACTAAAAAAACAGAAAATAAAATTTAATGAATTTGTCACTTTTTACAAAAGTATACATTTATTTCTAATTTACACTATTCTTAATCCAAATTCATTAAATTTTATTTTCTGTTTTTTTAGTTGGATTTTTTATGGAAGCGTATTTTTTTAGTTTTTTTTTTGACTATTATTTATTTCGAACAGTCTACGCTATTGGCTTAGTAAGGCCTTAACAGCTTCACCGTACTACTAGTCTCGTACGAACTCGTCGTCAACGAATGTTAACGGGGGCCAGAGAAGAGGACTCTGCCGCGACCACGTGAATACCTCTCTCTTCTATTACTCTGTTCTATTCCACACCTATTATCGCGTTGATTCACAATCACGATATCGCTTACAATTGGTCACCCACAATTCTTTATCGCATTCTCTCGCATCAACTAATTCCATATACAGTCCACTACTCATCGCACGACAAGTATTATAAATAAACCTATCTTATAAATATTTTATGAATGTACCGTCCGTGTGAAATATATTATACACGATTTCTTATACATATAAATAATGTCATTCATTCTCTCTTTTATTCGTAGTATTTAATTTCGTCGATTGAACTTTTCATTCATTTCGAAACGGTTAAAATGTTTATTTTTTTATACTGACGCGAAAGTAATACAGCTATTCAATTTCGCTCCTTTTCGTATTTTTAATTCTGAATTTTTTACGATATTTCTATGAAAATTTATATTAAAAAAAATGTGTTCTTAACATTCTTTTCGCAAATATAATAAAGAAATTGCCATTAAATATTACTTAGATATGTTATTTATTCCAAGAAAATTGATAACTGTCTAATACTTTATTAATATGAGTTAGTTTCGCTATTCTATAGACCATACCTTTTATCTTTTCTATGTTTCTTCTGCCTCTTACGTGATGTCGTCGAACTTGTGGACGGATTTGTTGGATCCTCGCCTAAAAATATATTTTTTTACTAAATACACTTAGATTTAAACACTCGTATAAACATTATTTATTGTAACTTGAAACTAAGTAGTTAAAATTGACACCCAATCTATTTACACATCTTTATATATACATTTCTTCTGTGGGTGTGTATGTCACTGAACTCCTCCTAAAAGGCTGGACCGATTTTAATAATACTTTGTGTGCGTGTTCCAGTGGATCCGGGAATGGTTTAGACTCATAATTGGACCCGGTAGGTGGCGTTGCGGTTGACTTTTAGGATTTTTTTTATTATCAAGGCAGGACAACGTCCGCCAGGTCCGCTAGTATCTACATATTTTAATCTATTTATTGGTGTAATTATTCTAATAAATTTCTATTTATTTAGTATTGAATTTGTAGTTACAGTAGCTATACCTATTTAATGTGATCGTCTTGTAACGTGTTATGTGTATGTGTTTGTCATATCTTTATATATAAAATTTCTGCTGTACGTGTGTATGTCACTGAACTCCTCCTAAACGGCTGGGCCGATTTTGCTCAAATTTTGTGTGCGTGTTTGAGTGGATCCGAGAATGGTTTAGATTCATAATGGGAACCATAGGTGGCGCTGCGGTTGAATTTAAGATTACTTTTTTTTATTATCAAGGCAGTACAACGTCCGCCCAGCCCGCTAGTCTTATATACTTTTCCACCATTGTATGTTTTACGATATCTTCTTTAAAGTTTAGGCTAAGTGGAGGATTCGGACCAACGTCATTTTAAATAAATTAAAAGAATATCACAGTTATAATCAGTCTATAAAAAAACTGGAATACAACCTAGGACTTGCACTCCCCCGGCGACTAATAACTCGACGGCATCGTTCACTTGATTGTTGCAGGCTCGTAAGGCGGCCTTGACGTCGTCGCACGAATAACCCATTCCCTCCAACTGAAGAATTAAAAAAATAACTCAAATTCATAAACACCTTATTCAATTTCGGCCCTAATAAGGCACTTATGAACGTAGAAACTATCACCGGCGGTTCGGAAAACAACCCACTCATCGGGAAGAAACTCGATCTGGTTTATCTTTTTAACAAATATATATAACTAGCTGACCCGTGCAACTTCGTCTGCATCGAATCGGTTATGTAATTATTTACGACATCACATTAGAAACCTCAAAATAACAGTATTTCTCCACTATTTAATGGATGTTATTATACATATAAACTTTCCTCTTCAAACACTCTATCTATTAAAACAAACCGCATCCAAATCCGTTGCGTAGTTTTAAAGATTTAAGCATATATAGGGATATAGGGACAGAGAAAACGACTTTGTTTTATACTATGTAGCGATATTTAGAATACATTAGGCACATATCACAAACGTTTTTAATGGATGCACAGAGATGAGTCAATTCCAGACATCACCAGCGTTCATATATTGATCTATAATAGCCTATTGACACCAAAAGCCACTTGCCTCTATACTTATGACCCATAAACACTGATTTGCTGTGCAACATTTGCTTTCCGAAAATGTTAGACATTTAACGCCAAATTGTACAGCAAATTAGCGGCAATATGTTACTGCAAATGGTTACAGTGTTCTATCAGAAATTGGACAGCAAGCTTTTTTACGACGAATTGGTTATATTTATTACAAAAAAACATCAAAATATATAACAAAAGCTTTTCTAATACTAATTACGCCTGTTTGACACCAAACCAAAGTTCTGTTAAATTTTGCTATCGCATATAGACTACGTTGATGCTAAAATATAAGTATATAATGTAGTCTCCGTCTACATTTTTTTCACTATCCTTTTTGCATATACCGTTATGAAAGAAAAGTAGCAAAAACAATGGTACAATTAAAATATAGCTTTGTAGTTCTAATATGTAAATTTTAACAATTTAATAACATTGTCCCACAGAGTATACGACAGATATGTTCAATTAACAAAAGACTGAATCGAAATTCCTACCTCAAATCGCAACTATTGTTTTTAATATGACGTCCATTTGTAATAGCAATTTGACATACATTTGCGATAGCAATTGGACGTCTACCTGCGACTGCAGTTTGACGCTCATTTGCGATAGCAGTTTGACATCTACTTGTGACAGCAATATGAGAGATGTCTATTTGAGACACAGCAGTTCAAACATCTATTTGCGAAAATAATACGACGTCCATTTGCAGGTGCTGTTTAAAAGCAATGTGACGTCTAATTGAGATAGCAGTTTGACATATATTTGCGACAGCAATGTGACGTCCAATAGTAGTAGTTTGACGTTAAGTTGTAGACTGTTTGGAATGGACTGTTTTTTTACTTTTATACAATCTAATTCTAACATTACCGTTTCAATATTACGGTAATTTTATATACAGCTAAAATGATTACTGAAAACCAAATTTAGGTTTAAGTAATAAGAATGTAACCTTCGAACTTAAATTTCACAATTACACAGGGGTTCTTCAATTATAATGATTTTTATGTGTATTTTAGGTGCCAATAACGATAAAATTTACAGACTTAATTAGAAATATTTTTATGATTTTTCAACTACACTCATCAAAAAAGTCTAAGCAACATGTACTAATTTCAATTTTAGGATGGTTCTTCACATTATAACGTTGTATTTTATTTTTAAAATAATATCTTTAGGGTTCTATGATGTAAAAATAACAGCTGTTGTCTTTATAAGTACTTTTAATAACAGAAATGAACAATATTAGAATATACTGTAGAAACTAAGATACATAAGAAACTAAACTTTTTTCTTACAAAATGAAATTTCTAAAGCAAATGTATTTATTGTGAAAGAATAGAACAATTTAATACAAAGTATGGTCTCCTCTGCTATTCAGAACTTGTCGGCAACGATTATTCATTGAATTAATGAGACTGTTTATGTCATCTTGCGGTATTCGCTCCCAATGGAATTGTAGCAAATCCTTCAGCTGTTGGGTTGTTGTCGCTCCATCCAAGTCCTTCAAAACACATCTCTGGAGCATGTCCCATGCGTGCTCGATGGGGTTGAGATCTGGCGATTGTGCAGGCCAGGGCAATACTCGGATGTTCTCCGTTGCAAAGTATTCACTGGTTCGCCGAGCTGTATGTGAACGCGCATTGTCATGCATTAACCTAAAATCGGAGCCAAAGGTTTGTGCAAATGGGTAGACATAAGGTCTGAGAATATCCTCAATGTAATTTTCAGTATTCATGTTTCCATTTACAAAAACGAGCTCAGTTCGCCTGTTCTTCATAATACCCGCCCATAACATAACTGTTGAGCCGCAGTTAGCGACAAAATTGAATTGTTAGATATTTTTTACGTCATGAAGCGACGTCATTTGATGGCAGATGAAATGCAAAGAGCTGTAGGTATGTTGCAAGCGGGAAGTAATCAATCTCGGGTATCTCGACATTTTGGCATTCATAGAATTGTTATTTGTCGTCTTTGGCAGCGCTACAATAATACAGGAGAACCCGCTGAACAGCATCCAGGCCGTAAAAGGAGTACAACCACTCGGCAAGACCGGTACATACAACTGACTGCAAGACGCCAGCTGATGTTAACCGCTCGAGAGATAAGTTTGAGGTTACAAATTTCAAGTGGTGTTGATGGCGACAAATAACACTTGTATGAATGCCAAAATGTCGAGATACTTGAGATTGATTACTTCCCGCTTGCAACATCCCTACAGCTCTTTGCATTTCATCTGCCATCAAATGACGTCGCTTCATGACGTAAAGAATATCTGAATTGTATGATTTTGTCGCTAAATTTATTTAAATGCTTGGTAAAATTATAAAATCAAGTACTAAACGTAGCAATTAAAAGCACTTAAATTCAAACAAATTATCAGTCATTTGAATTTTATGAAAAAACAAAACATACTCAATTTTTTTTTTACAACCAGCCAGTGTGTCATCAATAACAAAAAAGTTTACTTACCTACGCACTTTGTTTGAGTAAATACTTAGAAATTAATTAATATAAATGGTAAAATTTGTAATATCATGCATGTTGCTTAGACTTTTTTGATGTGTGTATATTATAAAATATACTGATTTTGAAATTTTGTGATTTGATATTATCAAACATCTTACTCACTTAATTTTATTGCAAGTTTGATGTGATATAACTATATAACAACTCAAATATTGATGATAGAAATTCGACTCATCACGTTTTTTTGTCCCAAATTTAATAATAAAAAAGGTTCATTCATTCGTTTTTTTTTTTAAATAATTTTATCACAGTTCGCAGAACAAAAAAGTTATGAAAACCATGTTTCTCATGTTATTTATTTGGAAAAACTTTAAGTTCGATGGAGAACCTCTTAGAATTGGAATTTTGAGCTCCGCTTTTAACAGGAGCTTTGTTGGGACATCTCCAGATATATTTCGGGCCGAGAACAAAAAAAAACATCGTCGTTTTTTGGCACACCCTAATGTATATATGCAATTAGATATTATATGATATATATTTTGTATTAGTGAAAATATACCTCAGCCACGAGTTTGTTATCGGGCTCCAATAGTGATTCTTCTGAACTCGGAGACTCGACCTCGTCCGACGACGAGACTTCGTTCTCAGATAGCTGTAAGATAGAAAATAAACGCTTACAAATCAGTAATTTACCACTATTGTAAAATCAACCCTTATCGGAAATAAAAACGGGGATGAAATAGTATGATAAAACAGGGGTTAAAGTGATTAAGGTTCATAAAAAAACATATGAACCTCTTTACATATATATGTTATCTATTATACATATACTAGCGGGCTCCGGCGGGTGTAACCCCCCCCCCCCTAATAATGTTCAAATTATATACCAAAACCTTCGTCACGAATCACGTTATCTATCGGTGTTCGAGTCTATCGCGAACAGACAGACAGACGACTTTGTTTTATGTAATGATATAGTACTGACCGTCTCCCTCCTCTCTTGGATGATGAAGACAGCTTCAGCGACGTTGTTGTTGGCCTGCCTTAGGGCGAGGGTCGCCAGCTTCCTGGAGTATCCCATCCCCACGACCGCTTCCACCAGCTGTGGATTCACGGCGGTACCGTCCGCACACAAGCCGAGACCCCGACGTTGCCTGGGTACATTTATTTACAACTATAATTTGGAGTCTTCACCGGGATCTTGGAATGTCGTGTAGTGACTTTTATTTTACTAGTGTAGACGCTGGTTGTAATTTCGATGAAAAAGTTTTAATAAATAGGGGGGGGGATGCCTTTCTGGTGATCGCTAAGAATGCACAACGGTCGGAAGGATTTGGGAAAACAATAGGACTCGCCTTTCGGCTGTTGTCACGGTCGTAGGAGGCCTCCTCTTCATTCACTGACACTACGGTTCGCACCTTTCACTTTTACTCTCTAATTATATTTATGAACGTTTATAATGCTATTTATTATTAATATTCGATCACAGAGATGTGCGCCGTAGTCATTATGTATCCGGAATGACTTAAGTACCGGTGAGGGAGTTGGGGTATATGGCACTTGATGGATTTAAAGAAGGGCAGATAATACCGTTGTGCATTGCAATGTTTCTCAAACATCAAACATTTTAGCCTAAGCAACTAGCTTCTGCCCGCGACTTCGTCGTGATGGTATATAGCGTTCCTCGATAAATTAACTATCTAACACTGAAATAATTTTTCGGGAAAAAATCAGATCAGTAGTTCCAGAGATTAGCGCATTCAACCAAACAAACAAACCCTCCAGCTTTATAATATTAAAGCATACAAAAAAACAAGCTACATTTGAAATTGATCACTAACTCGTAAAATAACAATTGTATTAATCAATTAAAACTAAATTAAAGACTCCTCGAACGACTGCCTTCATATGGTTCAGAGTTTAAAATCCACTACAAGACATTCCAAGATCCCGTGAAAATCCGAATCCTGATTTAATACTGGCATGAACATGATATTAAAAATAATACCTCTCTTGTCTATGCCTCTCTCTCTCCTCTTCTCTATGCGCTTTTCTCTCTTCGAGATAGTGATGTGCTCGGTCGACGTCACCTCCGGTAGCACGGAGCCCGGTTCGCGCTTGGCTCCGGGACCAGCCCAGTTCCATTAGGATCTTAACTGAATTTTCATCCACCTGCGATTAATTTAATAAATACCCTTAAGGCCCACGTTGAAAAATGTAAATAATTGTAGTCATATTTTATCGATCAACTAGTGGGCCCAGCTGACGTTATACCGCCATGATGCTAAACAAAACAGATTATATACCTAAACCTTCCTCATCAATAATTTTATCTACTGACGGAAACCGCATGAAAACTCGTTCAGTAGTTTTTCAGTTTATCGCGTACAGACAGACAGACGTGGTAGAGGACATTGTTTCATAATATGTGATTACTCTATCATGTTTATACAGTTTTCTCTAAATCAAAATATAAAAAATTATAAATTTTATTTATCAAAAAAAATGTGTCGTTATGAAAACACGATAAAAGTGGCAAATAGTAAATAATGCACATCAAATATCATGCAGATTTATCAAAGTTTACACGTAAATAAATAATAGTAATATGCAGGCCTTTTGTGTCACTTCCTTTTTGAGAGCACACTAATTTTGCGAAAAATTTTGGGTCCATAATTATTTTAACTACAAGACAAACCACTGTGTGACGCGGTAACTGTTCTAGAAATATAGATTATATTTTGTATTTTGATAACTTTGATCTATTAAAAAAAAAATCCAAAAAAAATTATAAAAATTATCAACTTTTTTTTTAACTCTTTCATTATATTTCCATTTTTATGGCTCATTATATTTCCATTTTTATGGCAATTTTTCGATGTATTCGAAATTTCCTTTAAGGCCATTGGGTGTGCCCCAGCGTTCCTCCACAAAGAAGCTCTGGTAAAAAGACATTTCGTCATCCGTCATTTTACTCTTACTTTCCAATTACCTTTTTTCATCCTACATTCAATATTTTTAACATGACTTACGTTCCATACCTTACATGCCCTTTGAAATTAACTGGGCAAATTGTAGGTAATTCTATAATAATATAAGATATAAATTCATAGTATATGTCGGAGACCAAATAGGGTGTCAGTGGTGTGGCCGTGGCTTTGGCGGAGGCGCCATATAACTCTCTCGCGCCATTATCCATCACAAAAATTATATAAATGATAACTAAACCATCCCATCACAATAATATCGTCAGAATGAACTCACTAGACCATCCCATCATAATAATATCGTCAGAATGAACTCACTAAACCACCCATCATAATAACATTGTCAGAATGAACTCACTAAACCACCCATAATAATAATACCGTCATAAACCTCCCATAATAATAATTTCATCACATTTCAATATAAACAATTAATTTAGACTATCACCCCGTCCTAATAATATTGTGACTCAACACCAAATACTAATAAATTCAGACTATTTGGTTTAGTTACAAATAATAGCTAATTCGTTTGCACAAATTAATTATTAAGTGTCTAGGTTAAGCGACTCGCACAGTACGTGTGTACCGCACGACGCCAGAGCCAAGACCGACTTAACAGCGGTCGCTCCGCTCCTTTTATATCGAAACAAGTCGAGTAGTAGAGAGAGAGGCGTTACCGAATGACGCGAATAATGTGGGTAGGCGCCGATATATACATGAACAATTAATTGATAAATAATTTATCTTTAATTATTATTCTCTTTGGTCTTATTGAATCTCGAAATGAATTACGGTCGAATCTCGACCACTAGTATGTATTTATATAAGCCAAAAATATACACTAGTAATACTATACTGATTATATACAAACTAATTATAAACATATATAATATTATATTGTTATTATAATATATATAAAGGTAATGATTGAAACAATGCACTCTTTAAGTTTAGCTAGGTCAGATCGGGATTTCAGGTAACAGCTGAGGTGTGCCGTGCACCCTTGAGCGTGTTACCTAAATAAAATCGGCTGAGTGCCTTAAGCGCTCGCCTTAGCAGTCCGGTGAAGCTGTAAAGACCTTAACAGGTCAATAGCATAATCAGTTCAAGAAAATGAAAATGCATTCTTTGAGATTTGTGTCTCACACACGTTTCGAGGTGTTATTGACCCGAGTGTGACGGTTCCTTTTCGTTCACTGTTCAATGCCCCTAAACAAGCTTTCACTTCAATAACTGGGAAAAAGAATAAACACTCACCCTCAAAAATGCCATCTCCGCCTCGGCTTTGTCAAAAAACTTCTTGGCTTCTGATCGTTTGTTCTGATGATAGGCGACAATACCTTGCAGCAAGTAAAGCCGCATGAAGAGTACTCTCTCGTTCGCTTAAAAATGAACATTTTTAACAATTATAGTAACCTATTAATTGAAGAAGGATATAGGTTTATACAATGTTTCATAAAAAAACAATGAAACCGACATACAAGCAGACAGACAAACATTTTTTAACGTTATATTCGTGTTCAGAGTGACATTTATATATTTTTCGATATATTACTATTTATAACAAAATTTCGTAAAAAATTTAATCTACGAACTCTATTAGACGAAATCTATTAGATTAACGAATTTAATCTAATAAATAGGATGTTTGCTACAGAATTTTAAAGGCAACTAAATTGTTAAGCTGAAGGGAAACAAATAAAAACGTAACTGAGACATTAGAATCAAACCGGATTAATAAAACCAAGAAATAACTGTACTATAAGCCATGTTCTTCTTTGTAATGCCTTCAAAGTCAAAAGTAATTAAATTTAAGACATAAGAAGGCATACATGAATGTCAAAACTATCACGGGTGCGGATAAACTACCTATTCATCAAGAAGAACTGGCAAGAGACTCGATCGTGTTAATCGTTTTAACCTATTACGTTTAATTAAATTTGAATATATTAAATACATTTAACCATGATACCCAAAAACCTATGGTTTTACTGAGTTTGAAACATGGGACAAACAGTTTCGCACACATTTCTAGTATTTAGATCATAGTTTTTTTTTATGAAATCCAGTTTTTCAAAATGCAGACCTACATTAAATTATCAAGAATGTACTGGGAGGGTAGAGTTAAAATACCGAATTCCTGAAACTTGAACTTTAATAAATCGCTAGGTCCCATACTATATATTGCTCGAACTGCCCGTTTTTACCTACCTAGCTAACTTAACCTAAATCTTATGTATCTTACCAGCATTCCCCTTAACAGCGATCAGCCTCTGATGGTTTTCTCCATAAGTTTCTATAAAGGCAGCCTCCGCCCTATGAAGTCTCACAGCCGCGTCTGCTGCAGAAGTGAGGTTCTCCAGGCGGAGGTAGCACCAGGAGATGTCCAGCTGGAGGACCGCCCAGTTATCCACGCTCTTCAGAATCGAAGATCTGCATTCGCTGTAGCGGGAATTCCACGATTTTCCGATTACCAAACACCAGGTGTAACCCTGATCAGCGGATGCAAGATACCACTGAGCGATGGTTGACGGGAATTTATATTCATGCAGACAATATTAATTCCGACATAGTGACTGTATTTTACTTTATCATATTTCGGGATCGATATATACAACTGCATACAGGTTTGCAGGCTAGCATGATAGCGACGTTCACGGATAAATTGTAGATTTTCTGGTGAGCACCATTGTTTTTGGACTGCACTGTACTTATCATCAGGTTTAACATAGTCACTTTGTCGTGCTTCGATAAAACAAAACGTGTAGAGTCAGAAGACTCCCGTCACAAACGATGTTACTTAAGATAAACTTAAAAAGTCAAAAAGTTTCATTTAGAGTTTTAGGAAAAATATTAATTTATTAAGGACTAGCTGACCCGTGCAACTTCGTCTGCACCAAAACTGTTACTAGCGGTTTCGATTGTATTATTAAATGCAAAAAATCTTAAAGAAACCTAGAACCCGATTACAGCGACATCTTCCGTTTCACACTGTGAATTCAAACAATCCAAAAAAAAAACTTGGTATGTGAAAAATCTTTTAAAATAAGCCTTGAAACTGTTCGGAGCATCACCTACCGAGTCAAATTATGATAAAACGTAACCTACATATTTTGCTGATAAATGTCCTTTCATTCCCCTTGGGTTGCTCCTGTGTCGCTCAACTTCGCGCCCGTTCACTATTCGCGTAGAGCCTACTTCAAGTAGTAATCGTTATGATTTGGAAATCAAGGGAAAAAAATGCTTCATGGCAAAGAGACAAACACATATGTACATCAATAGAATTTAGCTTATTTGTTAGATTTTATACTTCTAATTCAACTGATTGATAATTACGCATAGAAATGTCATGTTGCCGTAGCTCAGTTATAACGTAATGTACATTATATGGGCCGACGAATGCGTCGATTCGGAACCCAAAGACCATTTTTTTGTTATTTTTTTTTTAAGTAGCATAAGGAAAATTTTAACTAATCTGTCTGCTATATATAGCACAAAGAAAATCCGTCAAGAGTTTCATTACCTACAAATTTTTGATTTTCGTCCGTAATCCTGGAGAACCCATTGCGTTTTATGTGACAAAAAGTATCCTAGATGTAACCTTGTAATATTAATTTTCACCGTGTCAAGTTTCGTCAAAATTGATTCAGTACGATGGTATATGAAATTATAAAGAAATAGTAAACCTATAGTGGACATGTAATTTCAAACAAATACACTACAACATATTTTTGGGTAATTTTCAACAGGCTGTAATCACAACATATTATAAAACCAAGTCCTCTGCCACGTCTAGATCTGTTCACGATAATCTCAAAAACTACCGAATGGATTGAATGGATTTTCATACGGGTTTCACCAGTCCATAAAGTGATTAGTGAGGGAGATTTGA
Organism: Antheraea pernyi; assembly: GCA_015888305.1. Classification (NCBI taxonomy): domain Eukaryota; kingdom Metazoa; phylum Arthropoda; class Insecta; order Lepidoptera; family Saturniidae; genus Antheraea; species Antheraea pernyi. The sequence goes on along the minus strand of MU158723.1, from coordinate 1,372,620 downwards.
GTACATAATTTGTCAAGGTATTTTTTTTATCTGGGTGCAACAACGTCCGTGGGTTCCAGTAGTGAATAATAAAATTAAAATAAAGCAAATTATTGCCTTCAACTGTCTAATTTTTGGATTCGTCTGTTTAATGGTTCTTTAGAATCTGAAGAATGAAGATCACCTGAGTTGCCTGTCAGCTTCTAACAGGAGCACAAGTGCTAGGGTGTAGTCTCGTTGCTTAGCAGCAGCACGACCGCGCTCATGCAGGGCGAGTCCCACCATCAATGATCTACGCTCTGCAGGAGGCAAATCCACAGCCCTGCCTGACTGGTCCTCCAACTGTAACCAATGTTGACATTTTTAAAATTGCAAATTTTGTGCAATGTTCAACCGCAAAGACACAACCTCATGTATATTTACTGCAAAGCAAAAATAGCAGTGGTTATATGAGAGTGTGTGTAGGGTTCGACCGCAAAGCAAAAATAAAAACCACTGTATGTTGATCCGGAAGGTGAGGTTGGCAATGCATACTGGGACGCAAGCTTGTCCAACTTGAGAGCCCTCCGAGTACCAACCTATTACGATTAACCAAAAGACTACAGTTGTATTCAAATCGGTTATAGTCATGCGTTGCAGTACTTACTACTTAACATCAAGTGGATTACACGCTTGTTTGTTACTCTATAATGTACAAACTTAAGAATACATGAGTTTTTGTACTAATCCTAACTAATATTACTAATGCGAGTATTTTTTCTGTTTGTTACGCTTTCAGGACATAACTAATTACCCACAATCTCATCTAATATTAAAAGACGATGACAAGTGTATGTGCCTGAACACATCAATAGGTGCTCGGCGTCAATTTTCAATTTGAGGGTGGTAGCTAACCAGGTGGATATAGAAAAAGATCTACCACCACGCGAATTTTGAATTCGTTATAAAATTTTGTATACGGGTTCTCATGGTTTCAGAAGAAAAAGTACTGTTCCCAATTCATATGCTAAATCAACAGAATCGCGACCGAAGCCGTAGACAAAGTATAGTGTCCTTATATTTGTAAAGAATTAGAGAAAAGCCTGCTTACAAACTGTAAATGCTGTCTTCAACTGAATCCAACACATTTGCAGTAATTTTGTGAGTACCAGAAAATGGTTGTCGACACTTTTAGACAAATAAATGTATTAAATTAAATTAGTGTACACTTCGACATATAACAGTGTGAGGACATCTAAATATATAAAAATCCAGTTTCATGATTTTTGCCCTCAATTAACTCAGAAACTACTCAACCAATCTTCATAAAACTTGGCATGTATGGATAAATAATTTAATCCAACTTGAGAGATAAGATAATTTATATTTTGATTAATGGCCTCATGTATTTTAATTACAATTCACATGATTATTAATGTTGATTATTGTTATCAATTGTAAGTTTCATCATTCTCGAATAGATGGCGCTTTAAATTAGTTTTTGGACAGAAAAGTGTAGGACTGACTGTTATAAATATTTCATAGATGGCGTCACGATAGATAGAGCCACAGCAACGCGTGGCCGGGTCAACTAGTGTAATACAAACTATGACTTGCCTTCATGTATTCATCGTCATCATCAAACTCGTCAACAAACTCCGAGAGCAGGGTCGCGTCTTCGCGTGTCTCTTTCATTTCTTTGTATCTTGTATCTTCTTGTTTCACTTCCTCTGGCGTTTCTAATTAAAAAAGCAATTTTTTAGAGAAATAGAAGGAGTTTGTGTGTCATTCTAGTATCAAGAAAGAGTGAATGCAAGCACTGTATAGTCAAAAAAACATTGGGCGTAACCAAGAAATTGATTGACATTGCCTTCCAGAGCTTTCCACCCTGCTTTCTTGTAAGGTATATAAAGCATGTCCGTGCGCTTTTGAGTCTAGTTCTAATCTAGACATCGGACAGAGCGAAGGCAGAAACACAAGGATATCATTTTCAACAGGATTTTAAATACAGCGTTAAAAGTAATAATTGGGATTGTAGTGTAATTATATGATAATTAATTCAAAAGCTAATCAACATACCAGCCATTATCAATGCCATAATTTGAGCACCATTTTTAACACCCTGTTCTTCTAAAGTAACTGTTGGTTTAATCACTTTCCCGTTAAATATTAACTTTATCCTGAAATAAATCAAATATTGTCAATCATGAACATTAAAAGTACTAGTAGCATAATTTCTTAAGCACATTGTTCATTTTATTAAAACTAGCTGTGTCCAGGTCTCAGTCCCTGTGGATCTAATGTAAAAAAAAATAGTGACAAATAAAATCATTGGTATAAATTAAGTCCATTTACTTATCTCTCATACTTAAGTCGCGTCAACATTAAAATTACAATAACTATTGATATATTGAACCGATTGAAATTAAACCAAGACTGAATGTTACTAGAGGATATGCTTTATGATTTTCTTGGTGTGGGTTTATCGTGAACGCAGTACTTTAACAGTGATGCATGCTTAAACAAACAGACAGGCAGACATTTCTAAAAGTGATTGAAATATATTTTATTACTAAGAAACGTGTGACATATTTTTTCACAAAAATTTAAAAAGTCCAGACACGTTAGATTTACATTCTTATTATACATGGTGAGGCAGGAGTGTGAATGGGAATAGGAAAATAGGATTGTTGATAGACTAGGATAGGATATGAGAACTTAATATCACGGAACACAGGGATGCATGTCAGAGAAGATGTACAGACACGACATTTTACCCGCTCCTTCCCTCAGCGAATGTAAAATTAAACACTACCTCATTAACAGTATATTATATTCTGGACAACAGTAAACTATGCCCTTTTCTTTACACCTGACAATATGTATGCAAAATCTCATAATGACAAACAAAGAAACATCACATTTACATTTATAATATTAGTTATTATATTGTAACGAACGTATAACTAGTCTACTCTCCTAAGGAATAGGATAGTAGGCTAAGCCATTCAAACGCTTCAGGAGCGATATGAAGCAATTAAAGAACAATGGGATAAAACACGCCCTTTTGAAATGGCCACACAGATGGCCAATCCATGCTCAACGCGCCAGCGTCATAATCCCTCGCCCGACATAATTATTATTAACAATTGCAATCTATTTAAATTAATGCACTTGTACCGCACACTCTCTTAGAAATAAATCGTTGTACGCCAAACTGGTATTTTTGCTTCCATACCCTCAACTTGAAATAAAATTCAAGTAAATAAAAATTAGTGGTTAGAGGTTTGAACATCCCATCACAAGCCACTAAAATATCAATATTATCAAATCTTACATAAATAATTAGTGCTTTCCTTGCAGGAACTAGGAATACTTGGATATATTAAATTAAAATCCATTATTTTAGATTATACTTTTTTACCTAAAAAGTAAGATCTTTATGAGATTTTAAGAGCTTTTTAGCTAATCAATGTAAATATAATTTCATATTCAAGTCACCTATTCTCAGACACCTTGATCTCCGTAGCCACAGTACCAATAAGTTCCTTTCCCAACACATCCAATTTCCTCTGAACCTTCATCACTTGAGGTTTCTGTCCTGGTATTGTAGCTTTAACTCTAAATGTGGCAAGACCTGTCTCCTTGAATTCCGCATTGGCCTTTGACCTCTCCAAAGAATGCAACTGGAGTTCATGCAGTGCTTGCAGGATTGTTTCACAGTTCATTGAGAACTGTATTGAGTACTTTTCGGCTAGTTTCTGCAATAAAGAAGTTATTTTTGAAGCCTCTTTTGATTACAATATATAAAAAATTATCAATACTGATTTTCAAAATACATTTTTTTTTTTAAATCATTTTAACAATATCTAATTGCATTAATAAACCACAATTAGTGACCTATAATCATTGTGAAAAACTTATGATAAATATAGTAAAGCCAGTTTGTAAAGTAAACTGGGGCGGCTGCGGCACTCGGCCGGTTACTCCCCAACATAGGTGGGCCGGGCGCCGGGTGCCGCCGACTCTACATGGGGGTCGTGCGGGCGATGGCCGCCTACGGGGCACCAGTCTGGGCTGATGCCCTCGGTGCCGCCAACGTGCGTGCGCTCCGCAATGCGCAGCGCACGGTGGCACTGAGGGCGATCCGGGCGTACCGGACGGTGTCCTCGGCGGCGGCCTTCACGCTTGCCGGCTCCCTGCCCTGGGAGCTGGAGGCGGGAGTTCTTGCCGCCGTGTACCAGTTTACGGCGGCGAGGAAACGAAGGGGGGAGACTCCGGCTCCCAGGGAGGTAGAAGCGGAGAGACGGCGTCTAAGGGAGGACGCCGTCGAAAGGTGGCAGCAGGACCTGGCGGACGAGAGGTTCGGGCGGTTCACTGTGGACGCCGTCCGCCCGGTCCTGCGGGAGTGGATGGCAAGGGAGTGGGGCTCCCTAACGTTCCGACTGGTGCAGGTACTCACCGGACACGTTGTCTGAGTGTGTTGCGTAGGGGGAGCAGCGCCGCACTCTGGCGGCGGTCGTGGGAACGGACTTATCGCTGCCGAGCGTGGTTTCGGCCATGCTCGGCAGCGAACAGGCTTGGCGAGCGATGGCCTTCTTCTGCGAGGAGGTCGTCTCGCAGAAGGAGGTGGCGGAGAGGGCCCGCGAGGCAGACCCTGAAAGTGGCCGTCTCCGCCAAAGGAGGACAGGCAGGAGGAGAAGGCGCTTCGCCCAACTCCTCCTGCCACCGTAGCCGGACCTGAGGGGATGGGCCGGGGGGCCCATCTCCTCATTGCACAGGTCCGGCGGACGAGGGGGGGCAGCCGGTGTGTACCCGGTCTGTCCCTCTATAGGTAGGAGCCCGGCGGTCACTTTCCGCCGGGCGGACCGTGGGGGCGGCTCTAAAAGGTTGATTAGCTTGTTCGATCCCTTGCCGCCCCCAAAAACCGTCTGTCGGTACACGTTTTAGTCTGTGCGAGTCGGACATAAGCCAAAATACATAAGAGATTTCCCCACGAAAAAAAAAAAAAAGTTTGTAAAGTAAAAGTTTAAGTTTGATCAATGAAATTTTAGCATGTTAATACATTACTACCATGAAACATCTTCAAAATGGTTTGACATAAAGGTTAGTCTGTTTAGTAGCTCAATAAAATAACTACCGCCTGTCCATCTGGCAAAAATTAGAGTCCGGGATCACTCGCTGTGTGAATGTGGTTTAGATGAAGGACATCTGGACCATATATTCTTTCATTGTCCATATTGGTGAGTGTCACTATATGATATACTCCCCCAGGAGATATCCCATCCCACCCATATGCAATTCCTCCTCTCCCTTACCTGCACTCCTTTTATATCCCTTATGTGTAATTTATAATTTTGTCCTTGGCCTCTGTGGAAAATTCCACCAGTGTCAAGTATATTGAGAACAACTCCAACGATAATACAACAACAAAAGATTTGAAGTTGATTTTAACCACTACCATTTATGTCTAACATAGACGCAAAGAACAATACACCATTAAGATTAGTAAACAACTAAGTTAGTAAATAAATACCATATACGTATACATATATATCTAGTACAGGTAAGTCAAATGCAACAATTAATTAGAGCTCAATTTTATTCAAATTAATATATTTACACATAAGGGTAATAAAAGGAGTTAAGGTCACAACGTTACAAACTTTACCTTTTATAATATTAGTATAGATAATTGGATCGAAATTACAAGTGATTGTCTGACAATTTACAATATATTTAAAGCTATGAAGACATTAAATCCTATATTTTACACTGACTTTAGTGGAATATAACATTAGTTCGTACTAATAAATGTTCAAAATAATCATCGTAAATTAACCCGAAAAGTCCTTATAAATGACCTACAATTTTGTTATATGTGAAACCGGAATCTCCAGTTCATCGTAGGTTAAATAGGCCTAAGAAAACCAAAATATTATATTTTATATAGAGCTAAAACAGACTGTGTTTTCCACAAGAACAAAGTAAATATAGTACAGTATACCTGCAAATTTTGGGAAACTCCATTGTCTGCGTGTATATACGGTGGCTCCCATAGTTTAATCTTCTCTTCGTTCAGTTTCGAGCGTAATTTTATTAACAAATCTTCATGTTGAAGGTTCGTTTCCATTGTAACAATTAAATGATTTTACAAAAATAGAATAGTGTGAAATTCATGCAAAATCATTCAACACCATTCGTTTGTCACTGTCAAAATTGTTTACCTTTTTTATGGAATGTAGAGGCATGCAAAATCATCTGTGTGTATGAAAAAGTGTCAGTCAATTGGGTCAAATTAGGATGGCGCTATAGTAGCAACAGGTTTCATTATCGTTCAATTATTTAAACAAGTTGTATAAAAGTAAACACTCAGAAATCATTAAACGTATTATTTCAAGATTACAAAAATTCTACCATACTCTACGTTTTCTTACAATGGTTATTTTAGGTTATATTTACAAGATTATTTAGGACTATCCATACCTTTGCCTATGCTAGCGCCATTTTGGAGGGTGTTAGAATTGTTGAATTTTGTGCTTATAGTTGGATAGTCTTCAACATATAAACATACAATTTTTTTACGGTATCGTCAATTTATATTATTGCCATCTATTGATACACTATAGAACTATTTTGCGTACGCTTTTAATATCTCGGAGATTTCATAAACGAAAGTTAAGGAATAATGCTAGCTGGGGTTTCAAGTTTGTTATTTTAAAAATATAATCATCACTATTATTTTAATTCTTCAACGAATTGTACCTACCTACTACATAGATAATCTATATTTTAATTTACACGTACCTAGGTAGTATTATTAATCATAATAATGTTGCTAATACTTCAATGCATGTATTGGAATTCATATACCGTGACACTATAAAAATATATATAGTTTCTATAAAATAATATTTAAAACCCTCAACAATATTTAATTACATAATAAAACATAAATAGCTCATAATGACGTATTCGTTTTGATACAAATTCTCAGTTCACTGTGTTTATTTATTTCCTGCTGTATCAATTTAATATTTTCAATTCACGCAAGACTTAATATTTTATTATCAACAGTAGGCAAATATACCGTTATTGCAAAATAAATTTCACAGATAATAAAAATACAATGAACTTTTTATTATTTCTGTGCTTATCTTTACATTTTTTTCTATTTTATTTAATAGACCGTTATTCAAATAAAAAACCATGAAGTCGAATATTTTATGGATGTTATGTAAGATAAATATTTGTTTACATTGAAATTATTTAGTTTTCTATCGTCGATTCTCATACCTTCTTCATTTTGGTAGGTATCTAACCTATCTGATTATTAAGGCTTAACTTTGACAGTGAAAGTGACAATATTTTATAATTAGTATATTCTGGTGTGTTTTAAAAAATTGATTGTCTTTTATTACTAGAACTTTGTAGGGATTTCTTGTGACATTTAAAACATTCTTAAAAAATATTTGTCAGGCATTTCACGCAAAATACTACGGAATACATGAAATAACAGAAATGTATAAAAATAAATACACGATATAGTATAATATCGTCAAAAAGTGTTAATATAAATTGTTAGCTATCTAATTAAAACGTCCCTTGAGAAGCGGGTCAAAAGATCTAACTTCTGTTTGAATAAAGAAGAAGAAAAACGAAAGGTTTATTTAAGACAATTTTTATATCGTTTTATACCGTTGCTGCCTTATTTTTCTTTCAACGTTAATTTTAATGAGAAGGACATTAAGAATAATTAATGTCGAATCATTATCAAAGGCATATTTCGGTGTCGGGTTTCGTCAATTAACTCCTTTGATAATTACCGGTCCTTATTTCTGGCCAAAGAAAGCCGAAAATTCCCAAGTATATAGTCAGCCTCTCTTTTCAGAATTAACAAGCCGTTAAATATAAATGTCCGGTTTATATTTTACTGATAGCTGTTAATTAAAATTGGTTATGGACACGGATTACTAATATTTCGATTTGAATGTCCTTTATTTATTTTTAAATAAAAACTTCTTTAGGTTGCGTTCTTAGTTAACTATAAACCGTCACGCTTACATATGTATTTTTATTTAATGACATAGGTGGCAAACGAACAGGTTGGTCACCTGATGTTAAGTGATCACCACTGTCCATGGACACTAACAACACCAGAGGAGTCGCAAGTGCGTTGTCACCCTTTGGGGGAAAGGGTTAGGGAAGGGAGAGGAGAGAGGGGAGGTGGGCCTCCGGCGCTCTCACTGACCGAACGAAACGCAACAATGCAAGCACACTGTTACTTCACGTCGGTTTTCTATGAGAGGTTGGTACTACCGCGGGCGAGCCGACCCATTCATGCTGAAACCAGTAATAGTTTCAGCGTGGCTCTACCACGTGTATACGCTACAATCGGCTACGATTGCCATCAACCAAGTTTACTCTATTTAATTTACTGCCATTGTCGAGTAGGTAATATTATAAGTTTCTTGCGATCATTTTAATAAGCTAACAATTTTTTTTTATACTAGCACGGCAAAATGACTGCACTGTGCCTGATGGTAAGCACAGCACAATCCAAAAACAATGGCGACCACCGAGAGACACACTATCTATCGCCGGTCGCCGCTGGTGGCGGCTGTCTTGTTAGAACTGTAGCGACAGGCGAGAAAGGCTGTATCAGCAGTTTCAGGCGGAAACGTAAGTTAGCGCGCAGCCCTCGCCAGTCGCTTACAGAGCACCGCCCGGCACGTATACTTTAACTACCCCTGTGTAGGGGGATCATTGTATAATATAAATTGATTACAGTGCTGGTTATGGACAATTGGGACGTTTCATTTATATCATAATAACGTCACGCATACCCTTCTATAGAACTTTCCAGAAAGTTTTTGTAGCCAGTCAGAGACTAAGCTCCGTAGTATTATTTATCACTTCTCTTTTACACAATAATTGAACTTCATATATTGTGTAAACTGTTGCCGGTGTCCAGGTATAAGTAATAAAATACACATCAATCGTTTTTAGAAATGTCTGTCTGTCTGTCTGTTTGTAGGACACGCATACTAAAGTACTGCGTTCATGATAAAACCTCTTGAAGAAAATCATAAATCATTTATTCGACTAACATTCAGTTTTGGTTTCATTAAAATCGGTTCACTCTATCAAAAGTTATTGTAATTTTAATGAGGACGCGACTTAAGTACGAGAGAAAAGTCGATAAGTAAATGAACTTAAATCATTCAGATAATTTTATTAGTCACTGTATATTAAGTTCCACGCGGACGGACTCGCGGGCTCTGCTAGTTTTGAATAACTCTGGTATATAAATGTAAATGGTTGTAAAGAACTGTCGTAATAAAAGAACTTTTCCCTGATATACAGTTTTATAAACAATAATAACAAGAGAGTTATGTAATTGAGTTTTATATTAGTAATTTTCTGAATACTGATTAGTATTTGATTTAGGTTTATACTTTTTCTTTGTTTCTTTCGTATTTTATAGATTTTAGGCCAATATTGCGGCGCCTATGGCTCAATTTCAAATGATTTAAATAAATATTGTGCTCAGTCTTAAACATGTATGTATCATCCGAATTATTGTATTTATAATGTATTCCGTATTCTAATACGCAGATTGAAATTAAAATGTATAGTTGGATATCTTGTGTACTATTATTGACTTCCCATTACCAGTCCCATTTTTCAATTATTAAGTTAAGATTTAAAACGCAATTTTAATACCCTAAATCGGCGATATTCAACCTGCATCCCGCCGGGCCTTTGTTGTTGGCCAATCCGATTATACTTTATTTTAAATTTTGTGACCATCAGACAAACTATGGGCACGCCGAGTAATTTATATTATAATATATAAATAGATATTATACCAAGCTAGTTTTATTAGACAACCATTTTTTACTACATTAATACGTTGTTAATTTTAAATTACGTTTTTTAATTTAATACCTAAATATTCGTAGCTTGCGGCCCTCGACACCATGACTGAAACGTGTTCGTAGCCTGTTTAAAAAAAGGTTGATTACCACTGCTCTAAATCGAATAATTTTCCGAATATTATCAGTTAAATGTGTACTATCCGAATAAAAGTTTCGCTTGTATCGTGGCTAACCATAAATATTTCTTCTTCTTCTAGCAATTGTTCTCACTGTCCGCTACGCTCACCCCTATATAGTTCTCACTGCAAATCTAGAAGATGTTCAGGAGATCGCCAAGCAGATAGTATCCTCTCCAGTTGCTGGTACCTTGAGCAATATTCTTAGAAGAGCATCCAACATTTTTAGTCAGCATGTCGGCGGCTACGGAGGTCAGAAACGTGCTGATGATGATTTAGACAATGATGGTGAGTTTTTACAATACAGTCATTGCCCGCGACATCTTCTGTATTACATCTCATCATCATCACCATCCAGTAAAAAACCCACTGCAGGGCCAAAGGCCTCTTCCCGAAGGAAGGTATAGCATAATCACCACACCAGCTCACGACGTATTAGCGATTTCCAATTCTGAGAAATCCATACATTTCCCACATACAATACTACAAAAACATTTGTCAGATTCAGGTTTCCTTCACTGTGAGCCGATATTGTTACTAATTTCGATTAGTAAATGTACGCAAATTCCGAAAAATTCGTTGGTACATGCCGGAATTTGAACTGCGGACACCGGAATGATATTCCACCGGCCACTACACTACCATGACACTACGTCCGCGTGGAATTTAACAAAAAAAGTTGTGATCATTGTATACGAGCGCGTAGACACTACTTCTTTAGTTTATTATATATGCGCGGAACATAATTATTTTCTAAAATGAAAGCAGGCTACGCACGGCCTTAGCTAGAGGGGGCGCATTGTGGGACAATACCAAAAACGAAGATAAATTATTATAATTAAATTGTTTGTTCATAGTTTGAGATAAAAGAAGTTGTAGCCATATAATATATATAAGTATCTACACTTTGCCGAATATACTACAGTTTGCGACTGGTTTGGAAGACCTGAGGCGTGTATATAGCCCAGGCGTGGATGACTAATTAGGTTTGAGTGTAGGGTCGAGGGGCTGAGCCGCATAGACACTTATTAATGTATGATAATTAGCGGAACTATAAAGTACTCACCAAAGGCCGAAGACAGCTATTCCTGTTGCGGTGGTGAGGCGGGTTTTCTTTATTTGCTAAGCGATGCGGTACCATAAAACTAAGTGTCTATGTGCATTATATTGCAACCACGACCGGCGATACACTCAATGCGAGTACAGAATTGCAACTGACAGGTTTCACTCACCGAATCGAAGTGAAAAAGAAGAGGGATATTTCGCTGCATCAAGCAGTATTTGAGATTTCGCTTCCCTTACCAGCGTGGATACTCAATAGCTGAAAGCTTCCCAGGTACTATTAAGTCCCAGCTAAGCACTTACTTTAATAGTGTTTTGCGCCGAAACAGTGACATTCGAGGGCAGATCAATTATAATATTTTTTTTATTTCCGCCCTACCTGTAACCAATGTTGCCCTACGTCAAATTCGACTGTAGTAACAGCGCTGAGGCTACGCCAGTACTTATAATATTAGTTATTTCAGAGATTACCCGCAACAAACAGACACACACAAAAAATTTAAAACAGCTTTTTTGATATGATTGCCAAATATAGTAAGTTTACATCCATTTAGTTGGTAAAACACTATTTATTTTGACATTATAAATAGACAATTAAATTTTATTTATATTTTGTTATTACTATAAGTCTGTGTCCATCTTTACCCCTTTACGCCCTCTTAAAAATATACATATTATCCTAACAAAAGTATCATAAATATCACATTTGTTGTTACTGAAAAAACGCTGACATATTAACGAAACTGGAACCTTTTTTTGAGGTGTGTTAAAAATAGCATTTTATTTGGTTCACAGAAAAACATGACCAATATACATCAAGGAATGTTGAAGTAAGTAATGAAGGTTCTCAAGGATCAGGTGGGGATAATCACGTGGACAGACGCGCGAACGGCGATGAAGAGTTTGTGGCTTTGGGCAAAAACGCAAGCCAGTATCTCCAGACGATAAAACAGATATTCGAGAAAGCTAAAACTGTATAAAATTAAATATTATGTATATTAATAACTACCTGTGCCTGGGACTTCGTCCGCGTGGATCATTATGTAAAGAAACAGTGATTAATAAAGTTATCAGGATGTATTAAGTTCATTTGGTTATCTACTTTTCTCTCGTACTTAAGTCGCGTTGTCATTAAAATTACAATAACTTTTAAATCGGACCAGTACTTCCTGAGATTAGCGCGTTCAATCAAACAAACAAACCCTCCAGCTTTACAATATTAAAGTATAGAACCTGATGTACAAAACAGTACCTAATAAAGTCATCTGAATGTATTCAGTCTAATTACAATCTACTTCTCTGTCGTACTTAAGTCGCGTTGTCATTAAAATTACAATAACTTTTAAATCGGACCAGTACTTCCTGAGATTAGCGCGTTCAATCAAACAAACAAACCCTCCAGCTTTACAATATTAAAGTATAGAACCTGATGTACAAAACAGTACCTAATAAAGTCATCTGAATGTATTCAGTCTAATTACAATCTACTTCTCTGTCGTACTTAAGTCGCGTTGTCATTAAAATTACAATAACTTTTAAATCGGACCAGTACTTCCTGAGATTAGCGCGTTCAATCAAACAAACAAACCCTCCAGCTTTACAATATTAAAGTATAGAACTTGATGTACAAAACAGTGCCTAATAAAGTCATCTGAATGTATTAAGTCTAATTACTGTCTACTTCTCTGTCGTACTTAAGTCGCGTTGTCATTAAAATTACAATAACTTTTAAATCGGACCAGTACTTCCTGAGATTAGCGCGTTCAATCAAACAAACAAACCCTCCAGCTTTACAATATTAAAGTATAGAACCTGATGTACAAAACAGTGCCTAATAAAGTCATCTGAATGTATTAAGTCTAATTACTGTCTACTTCTCTGTCGTACTTAAGTCGCGTTGTCATTAAAATTACAATAACTTTTAAATCGGACCAGTACTTCCTGAGATTAGCGCGTTCAATCAAACAAACAAACCCTCCAGCTTTACAATATTAAAGTATAGAACTTGATGTACAAAACAGTGCCTAATAAAGTCATCTGAATGTATTAAGTCTAATTACTGTCTACTTCTCTGTCGTACTTAAGTCGTGTTGTCATTAAAATTACAATAACTTTTGATACACCAAACCGATTTTAATGAAATAAAGACTAAATTTTACTCGAAGATATGCTTTGTGATGTTAGCAGTGATGCGTGGTCATATAAGCGGGCAGACAGACAGACGTTTCTAAAAAGGATTGAAATGTATTTTATTAATGGTGGTAGAGCCACGCTGAAACTATTACTGGTTTTAGCATGAGTGGGTCGGCTCGTCCGGGCTAGTACCACCCGACCCATAGAAAACCGACGTGAAGTAACAGTGCTTACATTGTTGCGTTTCGTTCGGTCAGTGAGAGCGCCGGAGGCCCACCTCCCCTCCCCTCTCCTCTCTCTCCCCTAACCCTTCCCCCGAAAGGGTGCCAACGCATTTGCGACTCCTCTGGTGTTGTTAGTGTCCATGGACGGTGGTGATCACTTAACATCAGGTGACCCACATTTTCGTTTGCCACCTATGACACAAAAAAAAAATTACTTATTCCAAAACACTTGTAACATTTTTTTTTCCTAAAATCTAAAAGTACAGATGCTCTTTAGATTTACATAGCTGTTATATGTATATATATAGATAGAAAATGTAGTCCTCTGTTTGTAACTGTACATGTAATATTCTTTACAAATGTTTGGTATTATAAAGGATATTCTGATCACTAAGCATGGCGGCTTCATCGACCGCCTGGCTAGCTATCAATCTTAAGTTGAAAATCTGCTGCCAAGCATCTGTTGGTATTCCGGCTGATGAACCTAAGGACGGCTGATGACTGGGTCACCACAATTTATGGCGTTTTTACCATCTTAGACCTCATCGATGGAGATTTTTGGTTAGGTAAAATCTTGTGATTTCGCGTCACCGACTGACACCGATCGCTTTGACATGCCCGTGACGTATATGCTTCCGTATACTAGCGACATGTAATATAGTAATCCGTGTACATGTAATATTGATGTTTTGTACCGAGCTTGTGCAATCGATAATATGTTTGATTAATTAATAAACTGTATATAAATGTATGTAATCCGAGTGCCAATAGATGTAATAACCAGAGTAATGTTATTAATTTTAATTTAATAATTACGAAATTTAAATCATTTTGACTACAACTAATTTAAAATTACTAATTTTGGGGTGTAAGGGGTGTCGAATAACATCTAAGACTTGAGACATCCAAGTCAACCTCACCTGCACGTGGTGCACCCTGCGGAATAACGAACGAGGCAATGGCGAAAGCGGGGTGGTAGGGTTTTACAGACCGATTGGATCGCAACCACCATGTATATGGCGAAAAAGCCCGTAATAGTGATTCGGCTCTGCGGGTCGCGTTTCGGGATCAGCCTGTGCATATCCAGTTCTTCGCTGGCCGGCATGACAGCGGCGACCGGCGATGGATAGTATGCCATTCGGTGGTCGCCATTGTTTTTGGATTATACTGTGCTTACCATCAGGCACAGTGTAGTCACTTTGCCGTGCTACAATAAAAAAAATAATTAAACTTACCCTACTTTACTTTTATATATATCTTTTTTTTATTTTTGTTTAGCGCCAACTTTAAAAACTCTTATAGAACAGGGTAGATAAAAAAAAATGGGAAAATAATGATTATAATATATTTAATAAACTTTTTAGCAGGTAGATATTAACAGTAATTGTAAATTCATTATACAATTCTCTAAATTGATGTGATTCTATTACACACGCTTTTACTTATCAGTGTTTTATTATAGGAAGTTCCAGAAGGCGTTAAACTGAATTGGCACCTAAAGCGTATTACGCTCTGTCGATGTTGAGTCCACTTATTTTGCTGGAAATATTCATGTATGTCTTTACTTACGATACTTTAGCTTTGATCTGGGGTTTTTTAGAGTATAGGGGCAGTTCGTTTGGAGCAAAATGCGAACCGGTTGTCGTCATTGTCCGACATTATCTGCCTTTGTGGATCTTTTGCCTGGTGTTAGTCAGCTCCTACCCTTGACGTAACTCATTCGACATCCTCTTGTGTTTATAATCCAAAAGATTGTGTACTGGATTACACCGAAAGCTATGATACACCTCTTCAGGAATTTCACAACTCCACACAACTCTATTGCAGGCATATAATTAACTTATTTTCAATAAGTCGCAGATAAGGCCGTGTGTGGAGTATTGCTGCCCCCTTTGGGACGGGTCTGCCAAATACCAGTTGGTCTTGCTAGACTCCGTCGATCACAGAGCTCGAAGACTTGTCGGTAACGACCCACTGATAACAGCCAAACTGCAACCACTTGAACATCGACGTAGAGTCGCCTGTCTTTTGGTATTTTATCGGCTACACTTTGGGGAATGTGCACAAGATCTGCACCAACTAATACCACCGTCTCCATTTCATCTCGGGACTACCAGACGCCGTACAGACCTCCATTCATTCGCGGTTGACATACTCTTCATCCGGACGTAGTGCTTCGCTTCGTAATTTATTATGCGAACCGCGAGGGAGTGGAATGCGCTGTCTGCGTCTGTTTTTCCTGAAGCATATGATGTAGCAATCTTCAAAAGAAGAGTGAATGTGCATTTACTGCGTGAACGCGTTATATCCTAGGCCTCGTCTTCACTTTACTTCAGGTGTGACAGAGGTCAAGCGTCGCACAGTTAATTATAAAAAAAAAAAATTGAAACTTATATTACCTTGTTAGCAAAATGTGTAAAGTTTGTAAAATATTTATTATGAAAATTTGAATTCTATAAAACCAATGTTTAAGTTATATACATTATATTCCTCTAATATGTGTAAATAAATTGAAATTTTAAGGATATACCTGATAATAGTAGGATTACAACAAATTATATAGGTATATAATATTGTATAGAGTAAGCTAAATATATTTATTTTTTTACAGCTATGGATAATGAAGCAGTCAGCGGTCGGATGAATAATAAGAAGGGGCATACCAGACTCTTAACCTATAACGCTTTATCACATCGATACAGCTTACGCTATTAATAATATTGAAATATTAAATTAAGTAACATTAAATATTGATAGACATTTGAAAAAGAAAAAAATACAGCAAGAATACATAAAAAAAGTGCGTGCGTACAAAGTACACATGTCAGAAGTGAAACTTCTTTGGCGAACTAATTTATAAGTCTTGTTTATATTTATACAAATATTTAGAAATATTTAGAATATATTTAGAAAAATAGAAAAAAAAAACTATTTTTTTTTTAATAATAATAAAAAAAATAGAAAAAGAAATTGATGTAAAATCTGCGTTTACTGCAAATGACGTCACTTCCGTTGCATACCTGCGTGACGTTACATCTGTAAAAATTTTAACTTCATGCGCCTAAAGAAATAGAAAATAAGCTGGCAAATATGAACTAAAAACTATTGAGTTGGATTGTTACATAAACTATAATTTCAATTTGGAATATAAGTAGGTTGAGTTTCCTTAAATCTAACTTCAATTGTATATTTTGTGATTATAAAATATACAATTAATGTTACATGTAAGGAAACTCAACCTGCTTATATTTCACATTGAAATTTATACATACATGAATAAGAAGGGAATTATAAACGTAACTTTAGTTTTAGGTACAAACACCACACTACACTTTACATATTACACGGTTGTTTTACTAAAGGGACAAACATTACCCTTATGACTATGCAATCAAATACCATTAATTGCTGAAATATTTATTGAATAGAGTCAGCACTATATTGTTTAATTTACTATTAATTATATGTAACAATAATGGTAAAATTATTTCATCTGGTTGGGATAAAGTTAGCACATTGTATAGTAATGGTAAATAAAACTACCATTCTAAATGAATAATTACAACACTATTTTGTAATACAAATACTAGTGCTGATTTGGTTCTGCACATATTACAATCAATAGCTTATGCACTGTCTTTTTGGAACTAGTGTGATTTTAATATTACATTACTGGTTATGTCTACCATTTAAAAGTCAATAATTTACCATTTAAAATATTTAACTTTCTTTAATTTATGATTTATAATACATTTGATTTGCTATGATTCCTACAAACCATCCTTATTGTTATTGTCTTATTCATTTCTGTCGATTTACACAATATTAGGAACCTTTGACCAGTGGATTAAAGCTAAGCTTTGTATACCTCCTGGTTATCCCAGTGTCTATTATTTAGTTTTATTTTCCTGTGTAAGGAGGTCTAGATTGAAGCAAGTTGCTTATTTTCGAGCTTTCGTTTTTTTTTTATGAGGGTTATATTAAGTAATATTCTAAAAAATACAATCACCTATTAGATTGATACATTACATGATTTCCATTACTAAATTATGGTACGGGTTTCCAGATTCCTTTTATCCTGCCTATTATCTTTAAACTATTGAATGTTGGGTTTCACTATACATTTAAAGAGATTCCTAGTTTATAAAACACCGGATATTTATTGAATTTAAATTTACCTATTATACACCCTGTTAATTTAAATATATTTCTGTTGCTATGTGTTTGCTAATAATTCTAATTATACTAGATCTCATCTATGTAATGTTATCTGAGTACTAGTTTAAAAAAATCTGTTTAGTATAACTTTGTTTCAGTTCACAACATAAGGGTCCTAATTTCTAAACGATCATGGTAATAATATATAATTATAAAGTCTTATTATGATATTTATATCATCGCTAAGTTATATTTTCTGTCGGTACATGTAACTCAATATAGCAAGAGCGGTACATTTCAAAGAGATTGCGTGAGTATATACCGAGCCGGGCTGCCCCGGTGGCAAGGCCCAACATGAACGTCAAGCCACACTCCAATGGAGCCAGCCCGGTTGACCTAACTGTCTCCCCGTTGCGTCGAACAAGAACAATGGAAAGTCTGGTCCCAGATTAAAACATTTTACACCCACAGCTGCATCTGGATATTATCAATATATTCAACAACTAAATTAAACTCAAATTTCATAGAGTTCATAATTCTAACTATCAACATACTAAAGGTATTTGATGTGATTTTCTCTATTTCATTCACAACTAAGTAAGCTCTACAGTTCTTTTCGGAGATATTATACAGTTATGATGATTCAATTTAATAAGTGGTATTTTAACTTTTAACTGATATAAAACAACAGTAACGTTGATTGGGTTGTGAGGAATAGTAGATAAATAGTGAAAAGTGTACAAAACGATTCTGTGATCTGTCGTGAAGAATAAATCTAAGGGCCGGGCTACAAAAGAAATTGATTAGAGAAGCTTTTAATTTCTTTTTGGTTTATTTTTTATAAACTTTGGCGTTTGACTCGTACCCACGATGATCGACGCGGTATCCTAACACTCTAACCTCTGAACCGTTAGTGCTTCATCATATGTGGGACATATGTTATAAGAAACGTGTGTGTCTGGAATAGATATGATTAATTATAAGTATATCAGAGGAAGTATGAAAATTGTGAAAATATTCATAAAAATTTTAGGACATGATAAAACACGAGTAAAAATATTATTTACTAGGTGTACAATTTATTGCTAAATTGCGGGCACAAGTAGAAGTCAATATATTTTGCTATCACGGTGTGTAATACGAACGAACAAACAAACGAACGAGCGAACAAATAAATTCTCTTTTAAATTTATAATATTGGTTAGGATTAGTAAGGACTTATTACGAAGTTCGTACTAGGGTTTGAAGTTAATAGTGAAAATAAATTAATACAAATTTATAATACAGCATTATTACATAACAGTTTCATATAATTGATAACGTTACTTATTAATTGTTTCATTTCCGGTTATATCCGTAGAACATTTTAAGTTAAAAATATAAACATAATAGTAGTAGTCTTCGCGGTTTCGCACGCGATTATTATTACAAAAAATTAGATAGCATAAAATATTTTCTATAAAAAACAGTGTGTCAAACTCGATTGCAATCAGTTTGGTGGTGTTGCAGTTTATCACTCAATCAATATTTTCTATAGATTTTTTTTATATAAAAGGACACGTTGTACTTATTCATTGTAAGTATTTATGTTCATTTGTTATGGCATGGTTGGTATATGGTTTTTATCCATTTCTACTCTATCAAAACATCTTTCAGATTTTTTTCAAATCTGTTTACACAACCAAAAAAAGTTAAACAAAAAGAAAAAAGCTTATCCGAATATCGCCACGAGATATATATATATATATATATTCGAATTTATGAAACTGATGTATTTGTATTTTTAAATAATAACATTACAGTAAAATCCAATTGTAGCGTTATCATTAATTATTTCTAATACATAGCACTTGACACTATAAGTATAGAAGTTGAAATCGATTCGTTCTCGACTCAACATATAAAGTGATTTATATGTCACATGCTCGCACTGTAAATAACCAAAAGCAGAGAACATTTTTCTTTGCTTTCTTACTATGAGTTCTTATTCAGGACTTGGTAGTCGACGCAACCGTTTCGTTCACGTTATGATATAAGCCTTAACACTGTTGTACAATGGCTAAGAAGAACATCGTCAGAAATCTGAATTCTTGTGAAATAATCGTGTAGTGCTACGTTGCTATGTGAAATATAGAGTAAATATAATATAAATCAATTGTTACCGTTGTAAATAAGTTTTTACCTTCCTTCTAGACTCATTGCGCTGGAGTGAAATATTTCTCTACTAATGTTGTTAAGTATAGGAATCTTGATAATTTAAAGTAATATTTATAAACAAAAATTAAAATGTTATGCTCTCCTTTAGGTACCCTCGATGCTAATGCTGATGGTGATCCTGACCCTAAGGTCATGTCTAGGAGATGCTCCTTGTTACGGAACATTAGGGGTTAAAAGAACTTTAAGTATAAGAATTTATACATTCAAGTGTCCTTTTCGGAGGATGACGATAGAGATGAAATTATACCACCTTATAAAGTTTGGAAACAGCAAGTATACGCTGCTGCAGGTTTACTTTTGATTAATATACATAGATTTATTTAAAAATATATATAATATATTTTCAAAATATCTTCTTACAAATAGGACATTTTTCAGAATGTTTAATCCATCCAAGAAAAAGTTATAAATGCTTTAAAGAATATTATTTTTTAATAGCCCTGTTAACGGTACAAAGTCCAATGCGTAGCGGGGGTGACGCGCGGGTCGAAGGAAGGGTAGCACAGGCAGTCGTTGGCGTAACTCTTTACAGACGCACGTTAGTCGACAGCGCGATAGTGATTTTAAGGTAATACCGTCCAACATTAACAAGCCCTAAGCCATATTTTTTTCTATTTTTGGTAAAAGTATGATTAATTGAATTAATCAAAAGTTAACCTATACCAGCGTATACTTTCTGTTCTCGAACTTTATAAGGCGGTATAAATTCACCTCTACCGCCATCCTCCGAAAACGGCACTTGAGTATGTAAATCCTTATATTTAAAGTTTTATTAACGACTAATGATCCGTAACAAGAAACACCTCTTAAACATGACCTTAAGGTCGGAATCACCATCAGAACATTGCTAATTCTTCATCAGTTGTCCGCAGGTGAGCCAGAGTCATCGTTTGCTGAATCGTCAAAACCATATCGCCTGCACTATCAGAATTTCTATTCCTTGCCAAGGTCGCCGTAAATATAGAATATCGTAATCCTCCCCCCATAGTACGTGTGGTTGTCCGGAACAAGTCCGGAGAGAGGTCCTCCCATTAAGGTACCCTTCTGGGTTATTAAATGTTTAAAGTTTACGCTATTCATCTTGCTAATATCTACTCGTTCAGTGCGCAGTACACCTGCCGGGACTAGTACAAAACAACTATTTCCGCCAGCCGCTGTCCGGAACTAGGCCATTAGGGCTCATACTGAGCCTTCATTTGCCCTAGCCTGATACTGGAGGCGCTGCGTACACGCCACCCCCAGGAGTTTTAATTAGCTCTCCAGCTGGTCAGGTATTAGCCGTCAACCAATGTGGCCAACGTTGCCCAGGATGCACCACGTGGAGGAAACCCGACCGTCGCACCCCTAGCATCGAAGTTACTTAAAAGATAACATAACATTTTATTTTTTGTCTATAAGTATTACTTTAAATTATCAAGTTTCCTAAACTTAACAATATTAGCAAGGAGATATTTCACTTCAGCGCAAACAGTCTATAAGGAAGGCATAAAGTTATTTACAACGATAGCAGTTGATTTACTTTATATTAATTATATATTTCATAGTGCACCATAGCACTACACGATTATTTCAAAAGCATTCAGATCTCTAACGATGTTCTTCTTAGTCGCTGTACAACAGTGTTAGTGGTAGCCTCAGTTACCAAGTTCTAAAGAATAACTCCTTGTACGAAAGCAAAGAAAAATAATGGTTTCTTCTTTTCAACACTTACAGTGCGAGCATGTGTCATATAAATGACTTTATTTGTTAAGTCGAGAATGAATCCGTTTCATCTTCTATACGTGTGATATCTATATGTGTGTGGTATATATTAGAAATAATTAAGGATAACACTATGAACAGATTTAAAAATATTCCGAAATATATTTTCTATAGGATAGAAAAAGATAGAAAAGTTTCAGAAAAATCCAAAGAGGTCGGAGTCAAAAGTAGTCGACTTAGCATGGAATTTCCCATATATACCAACCATATTATAATAAATGAACATAGATACTTATAAAGAATAGATAACACGTGTCCTTATATATAAAAAATATCTATTGAAGATATTGATTGAGTGATAAATTGATAAATTACTTTATTCGTTGAGTTGAAAACGATTCCGTTTCATCTTCTGCACGAATTCTAAAGAGGTCGGGGTCAAAAGTAGTCGACTTAGCATGGAATGTCCCATATATACCAACTATGCCATAACAAATGAACATAAATACAATGAAAAAATAAAACGTGTCCTTATATATATATCTATATATTGTTTCAGTTATAAACTGCAACATCACCAAACTGATTGCAATCGAGTTTGACTCACTTAACTGTTTATTGTACGACGGTGAGGAAAAACATCATTAGGCATCTGAATGCTTGTGAAATAATCGTGTAGTGCTACGGTGCTATGGAAAATAGAGGGTTATATAATGTTATCGTTTTAATTAAGTTTATACCTTCCTTCTGGACCATTTGCAGAGCAGTGAAATATTTTCCTGCTTGTGTTGTTAACTATACTAATCTTGAAATATTTTTTTTATATTATAGAAGGCAAACAAACAGACGGGTCACCTTTTTTTTACGTGGGGAAATCCCTTATGGATACACCACCCTCTCGGGGGAGAGGGTGGGTTATGTCCGTCTCGCACGGACTAAAACTCCACGGTGTACGTCTACCGCTAAGTTGGGGCGGCACGAGATCTCTATAGACTTCATCGTGCCGCCCCAGCGGTTGGCCCAGCAGCGATATCGCTGCCGCCGGGACTCGTCCTGTTAGGAGACAGCCGGGTACACACCGGCCGTCTCCTCCGTCCGCCGGAAACAGACGGGTCACCTGGGGTTAAGTGATCACCACCGACCAAAGACATTAGCAACAACAGGGGAGTCGCAAGTGCATTGCCAGCCTGTGTTTGGGGGGAGTGGGAGGGAAGGGGAGAAGGAGGGAAGGGGAGGGGCCTCCGGGGCTCTCACTGACCGAACGAAACGCAACAATGTAAGCACTGTTACTTCACGTAAATTTTCTGTGAGAGGGTGGTAGGACCCCGGACGAGCCGACCCACTCATGCTGAAATCAGTAATAACTTCAACATAGCTTTACCTTCAGAACGCTAGTAATGACGATACACCAAGCTAAAGCAGGAAAATTTGTGAAAACTAACAACGCTTGAAGGAAAGGAAGCCGAGTATAAACTAGCGCATTTTCGGGCGGATTAAACTAGAAGTAATACTGAAAGTTTTGATATAATTCCAAATCATACACACTAAAACTTTTCTACAGATACAACCGTGAATGAAACAATTTATAAATACTGTTATACTGCTGTGGTATACATTTGTATTAATTTCTTTTCACTATTAAGTTCAAACCATAGCGCGAACTTTTTAATAAATCCTTACTAATACTATAAATGTGAATGTAAATCCGTTTCTTTATTTGTTCCTTCCTTTCTTTTTGTTCGTTTGATTTTTATCTATGCCCACAATTTGGAATTATTATAGTAAATAATATTTTTACACCTGTTTTATTATTTCCCAAAAAAAGTTATGAATATCTTCTTAATTTTTATACTTACTCTGATAATCTATATATTCCAGTTATACTACAGATACCTATTAACATATATGATGAAGCAATAACGGTTCAGAGTTTAGCGTGTTCGAATATCTCGTCGATTATTGTGGGTATAAATTCTTAGGAATGGAACGGTGTTTACGGTGAAGTAAAACATTGTCTAGGTGTTAGAGCCACGCTGAAGCTATTACTGGTTTCAGCACGAATGGGTCAGTTTACCCAGGGTAGTAGTGGTACTACCCTCTCACAGAATACCGACGTGAAGCAACAGTGCTTGCATTGTTGCGTTTCGTTCGGTCAGTGAGAGCGCCGGAGGTCCACCTCTCCTCCGCTCCCCCCAAACACAGGCTAGCAACGCACTTACGACTTCCCTGGTGTTGCTAGTGTCTCTGGACGGCGGTGATCACTTAACATCAGGTAACCCGACTGTTCGTTTTCTAACTGTGATATAAAAAAAAACATGAATTTATAGAATAGCTGCAGGGTCTTTGTAAACGCTGGTTGTAATTGTGAACAAAATGGTTTGATTAATTCGGCGTGATGCTTTTTTGGTGATCGCTAAAAATGTGCAACGGTCGGAAAGATATGGGGAAAAATAGGACTCACCTTTCGGCTGTTATCACGGTCGTAGGAGGCCTCCACTTGTTTCACTAACACTTCGGTTCGCACCTTTCACTTAATAAACTCTAATTATATTAAGGAACGTTTATGATGTAATTTAGTATTTAATAGTCGATCACAGAGATGTGCGCCGTAGTCATTATGTTAAGGGACTGACCTAAGCGCCTGGGGAGGGGGGGGGGGGTGGAGGAAATATGACACTTGATGGATTAAAAGAAGGACGGATAATACCGTTGTGCATTGCAATACTTCTTAACCATTTTAGCCTAAACAGTCTTCTTATATCTGCGTCTGGCTAATTACCATCCTTAAGTTAAAGATCTGTCACCAAGTATCTACAGGTGTGTTCCAGCAGCTTCAGTAGAGAGCCAGTTCATGTCGATTTAACGTGGACTGCAATCATTTAACATAAGGTGAAATTGTAGCCAAACGCCTAAGCTTATTAAAAATAAAAGACAAACACAAAAACACAAATCTTCTCTAATCAATTTCTTTTGTAGCCCAATCCTTTTTTTTTAAGTAGCACGGCAAAATGACTGCACTGTGCCTAATGGTAAGCACAGTACAATCCAAAAACAACGGTGACCACCGAGTGACACAGTCGGTCGCCGCTGTCATGCCGGCCTGCGAAAAGCTGGATATGCACAGGCTGATCCCGAAACGCGACTCGCAGAAGCGAATCACTATGACGGGCTTTTTCGCCATATACATGGTGGTTGCGAACCAGTCAGGTTGTAAAACCCTACCACCCCGCTTTCGCCATTGCCTCGTTCGTTATTCAGCAGGGTGCACCACGTGCAGGTGAGGTTGGCTTGGATGTCTCAAGTCTTAGATGTTATTTGACACCCCTTACACCCCAAATCCTCAAATATGTTAATCACGACAGGTCATACAATCGTTTTTTACACTTTTCACTATTTATCTCCTGTTCCTCACATTCTGATCTACGCTAGCGTAAGACAAAGACAAAGCCACCGTAAGACTAAGATAAAGCTTAGCTCCGATCAACTGGTCAAAAGTTCTTTTTACTGTGTAAATCTAAACAAAGAGAGAAGACATGATACACCCTAACAAGTATTGTAAGATAGTTTGGAGGAATCATAGCAGCTTGCATAGACATTTTGCTAACACGTTCATCGAATTAAATACATTATTGCCGTAAAAGGCATTATTGCCTTTTAAATGTTAGACATAATATCTAAAACACTTTTTTAAATAAAAAATGTAGCTAAATAAGTTAAAACAATTCCATAATAAGAGATAAACACATATATTTATTGTATTGAAAAAAAAATAGAAAACTTTGCTAACGTAAAAATTTTAGGGATATTGCTGTAAATACTACAGACTTTCACAAAAAAAAAAAAATCGTCAATCATTCGAAAAACCTTGACATTTTTTTCTAAAAATATAATAACACATATTTTTTTGAAAGAAAATCCCAACCAGCCAATCTTTTTTTAAGTTGTGGATGGAAAAATCCTTTTAAAAAAATCATGTCTTTATGGCTGTGTAAAAAAGTATCCTGAAAAATGTTTCCAATAGGGTAGAAAAAACAATTTCAGAGAAATCGAAAGTGGTCGTGATCAAAAATGGTCGATTTGGCGTGGTATACCCCATATATCCTTAAATTTTCAAAATTATTGCTTTTTCTTGTTGCGGTAAAACTCTGATTAATTCTATTAATCAAAAGTGTACCAACACTAGCGCATACTTGCTTTTCTCGAACTTCATAAGGCGGTACAATGTCAGCTCTAACCGAGGTTGATGACTCCGGAAACAACGCACGAGTGTGTAAATCCTTATATGTAAAGTTTTTCTAATCACTTATGATCTCTAAGAAGGAGCAGCTTCATAACATAACCATGGTCAGGATCCTTAGCAGTAAGCATTGGAGGTACCTAAAACAAAACATAACTTTTAATTTTTTGTCTATAAGTATTACTTTAAATTATGAACTTTATAATATTAGCTGGGAAATATTTCACTTCAATGCAAAGCCTAGAAGAAAGGCATGAATTTATTTACAACGGTAAAAGTTTATCATTACATAGTATAAAACAAAGTCCCCTACCGCGTCTATCTGTCTGTCTGTTCGCGATAATCACAAAAACTACCGAACGGATTTTCATGCGGTTTTCACCGGTGGATAGAGTGATTGATGAGGAACGTTTTATTTTATAATTTGTCAAGGTTTTTTTCATAATCAGGGCGGGACAACGTCTGACGGGTCCGCTAGTTTACATTATATGTATTACTGGTGCGACCGGCA
Organism: Antheraea pernyi; assembly: GCA_015888305.1. Lineage (NCBI taxonomy): Eukaryota > Metazoa > Arthropoda > Insecta > Lepidoptera > Saturniidae > Antheraea > Antheraea pernyi. The sequence goes on along the minus strand of MU158723.1, from coordinate 1,346,362 downwards.
GACGTTGTTCTGCCCTGATTATAATAAAATCCTTGACAAATTATATACTAAAACGTTCCCCATGGATCATTTTATCCAATGAAGGAACGTTCAGTAGTTTTTGAGTTTATCGCGAACAGACAGACAGAAAGACGCTCTAGGCGGTAGTCCGGTGAAGCTGTTAAGACCTTGCTTGGTCAATAGCGTAGTGAGTTAGAAAAAAAAACGCGCTAGGGGACTTTGTTTTATACTATGTAATGATATATAATTCTTATGTCACGGATCCGATATATACGTATTCATTTGTAAATCATGCAATTTCGATTGTATGGTTCACAAATGTATATATGTATGAATAGCTTAGAATAGTTAGCTAGGTCAGACGCGACTTTTTCCAGGTAACAACCCAAGTCGAGGTGCGCGTGCGCCCTTGTCTATGTTACCTAAAAACCAAATTGGTTGAGTGCTTTAAGCGCCAACCTTAGTAGTCCGGTGAAGCTGTGAAGACCCTGCCAGGTCAATAGCGTAGTCAGTTCGAGAAAAAAAAAAAAACATATGTCACGGTATTGCCCACGTTGAACTCGAAACCTACTCAATTGATCTACATCAAAATTGGTTTTTACGTATAATTTGGTCCAACTTGAGAGATAGGATAATTTATATTTCGATTATTGGGCTCAATATTATTTAATCACAAACTAAATTATTGTTAATGTTGAGTATCGTTATTAATTGTTAGTTACATTAGTCTCTAACAGATGTCGTTTTAAATTAGTTTGTTAACAGAAACTGTAGGACCGACTGTTATAGATATCTCATAGATGGAGCCACGTTTTAATTTTTCAACTCCAGTTTATTGTATTGCGCACGTGTTCTGTTAATCTAATTAATACGTAGCCTCGCTTTCTGTATCAAGTTTTTAGGAAGACTTGTTACCCCGTAATACGAAATACTTTATTATAATTAAACATGTATTAACCGAGTCAGCTAGATAGACCTGAATGGGTCGGCTCGCCCCCGGTTCTACCAACCGTCCCACAGAAAACCGACGTGAAGTAACAGTGCTTGTATTGTTGCGTTTCGTTCGGTCAGTGAGAGCGCCGGAGGACCACCTACCCTCTCCTTTCAACTCCTCTCTTCGTCCCATCCCCCAAACACAGGCTGGCAACGCATTAGTGACTCCCCTGGTGTTATTAGTGTCTATGGACGGCGGTGATCGCTCAACATCAGGCGACCCGCCTGTTTGTTAATCCCTTATGACAAAAAAAAAATCTTATTTTTGATATTTACAGTGTGAGCGTGTGACATAAATCACTTTATTTGTTGCGATGAGAACAAATCGATTTCAACTTTCACATTTGTATATATGATACAAGTGATAAATATTAGAAATAATTAAGAATAAAGCTATAATCTGATCTTGCAATAATATTACTTTATAAATAAATTCGAATATAAATATCTCTCGTAACAGTAGGTAGGTACTCTTGGTAGGTACACATTTTTCTTTTTATATCATTTCGCAATAGTCTAATATAGAATAATATATCGAAGTAACTAAATAAAAATATCTGGACTTAAAGAAAATATTGATATTTACAAATAAAAGTCTCGAACATAATAAATAGAAATCGTTGCTTCGTAACATACAAGAGTAGTGATCCAAGTAATGAAAATCAGAACGGCATTCCTAATTATACTGTTGACATACAGTCTAAAAATAATATATTATTCAACCTAAAATACTTACGCGGTGGCCGATGTTTGTGCAGACTTGTTTACGTATAAGATTTAGCATATTTTCTTCTACTAGTGGGCGCCCAGTGGTCGACATTCGACCATAGATCATTGATTTTTGTAAGTTTGAATTTTATTCGGGTTAATATCATTGTTGAATGCACAATGAAAAAGGGTAATTGGAACGTAAGAGTAAAATAATACATACAGTCGAGCATAGCAACCTCCTTCACAACCTTTTATGAAGTCCTTTATTGACAGATGTCAAAATGTCTTTTTTATTTACATGTGTGTATATGTTGTGTAAAATTGAAGCAGTAGTGTGAGTAATGCATATTTTAATTAATTTAATGTACTTGTAATGCATTTTATACAAAATAAATAGATTTCTGCACTTCTCCTCCATATAAGCTTTAACTATGCCAAGTTTCACGTTCATCCGTTCGCCCAATTCCGTTAAAAAGGGATACAAAGATTAGGCTTCATGTATTAATATATAGATACTTGTGTATATATTTTAGGCGGTTTAATTGAACACGTTTTGAGAAACATAAAGATAAAAAAAAGTAAAAAAACACGGCTTTATATGTAAAACGAACTAAAAAGTAAAACAAATTACCTAAATAATATACATGTATTATGGAAAATACTATTTTAATTTTTTTTGAAATTGTAACATGGCAAAATGACTGCACTGTGCCTGATCGTAAGCACAGTACAATTGAGAGAGATACGCCCTCCTCCGGCGGTCGTCGTTGTCATGCTGGCCTGCGTAAATGTCTCTTCACGTTACGCTTGAAGGAACCCATGTTATAGGAAGGATGGAACACGCTGGCCGGGAGATTGTTCCACAGCTTCACGGTACGGCAAAAATAAGATGTAGCGAACTTTTTAGTTCGTGCCCAGATAGGAGTTACCGTAAAACTGTGGCTCCGAGGAACAGCGCGCGTGGTTCGGTTGTGAAAAGGAGAGAAAGGGATTAATTTGAATAACTCTTCAGAACACTCGCCATGATACAGACGGTAGAACAGGCTCAGTGAGGCAATGTCTCTGCGCGGCTCTATAAACTCTGTAATGTCTGCATCATTGACAATGCGGACAGTTTACAGTGTTTATGGTATAGAGATGGAAACTTCACTAGTTTATAATAAATAAAGAAAAGCAAACAACTTTAAAACTAGATACAAACTTTATAAAAAGAAGCGTTATTGTTACAAACAGCTCGTTGGCAGTTGTTTATAAAAATTAATATCAATAAATATTTTCGTGCTATCTATTCGCCCCAAAAAAATAGTTTATATTATTCCATTATCTTCATAGAACATTTTATTTACGCAATATCCAATTTAATTCAATAAATAATAATCATATATAAAATTAATAACAAACGTATAACTAGCTAGTCTTAAATAAAACCACCGCAATCCGATAAATATACAAACGTATGAATATGAAAGATTATATAGAATATACGAATATAATAAAATTAAGCAGAATAAACACAATATGTTGACTAAAAATTACTATGTAAGAAATGAACTCACCGAAAAATAATAATTCTGGTTTTATAACGTTTTTGATACAATAGTAACTGAGCTGAGCGCTCGTTGTAATGGACGCTACCTTGCCTTTATACTAATTGGTTCTTATTGACAATTGACAAACTCGAAATACACGTATATATTAGCTAATTCATATAAGTATAAATCACCTGTGCACACACTGTAAAATAAATATATACAATGTTATAATGTCTCCAAGGAAGGTATAATAAAGAGTTTTATATAAATTACAACTTTGAAGTGAAAAAATTGAGCCGTCACGGGACGCCTGGCAAATGGCGATGAGAAACATCGAAATTGTTCGAATTGAACGAATCTCGAACTCTCAAATTACATTATAGGTATGCGAGCTCAGTGCGGCAAGAGAGATTGTGCATAGTTGCTTGCGCACGCCTACGCGTCGCCACATCTCACACACTCGCCACGCCAACAAACAGGATTGATGTTTGATATCAAAAATTTATTTAGGTGCGATGAGCGGTATTTTTGGCATGACATAAATGTATAATTTCGCGACATGACATGCTAGTAAGCGTGACCGACTGTAATGCGTTTGCGCGGCTTGCGTTAGACGAGCGACATGTAGTATATTGTAGTAGTATATTTAGGTGCATATTATTTACATATATTTTTTTCTGTACCATTTACGAAAAAACAAATATAATTAATAAAAAAGTATGTGTGTACTTATGTACACGCGTTAGAAGTTATACTTCTTTGGCATAACAAGATAAAATAAAAATCTTTTCAAAAATTTTATCTTTCGCCTCATTCTACGTTTGTAAGGGGTGTCGAATAACATCACAAGACTTGAGACATCTAAGCCAACCTCACCTGAACGTGGTGCACCCTGCTGAATAACGAACGAGGCAATGGCGAAAGTGGGGTGGTGTGGTTTTACAGCCTGACTGGATCGCAACCACCATGTATATGCGAAAAAGCCCGTCATAGTGATTCGCTTTTGCACGTTTCAGGATCAGCCTGTGCATATCGAGTTTTTCGCAGGCCGGCATGACAACGGCGACCGGCGATGGATAGTGTGTCACTTGGTGGTCGCCATTATTTTTGGATTCTATTGTGCTTACCATCAGGCATAGTGCAGTCATTTGCCGTGCTACAATAAAAAAATATGAAAAGTGACACTAACAATAGAAAAAGTTGACTATAGCTACTAACTTTAAGGTGTGTCGGTTTTTCGTGACGGTGTGCACGCGCATTGTAAAAATGTACTCTCATCACTTTTCCCTATCGCGCCAAGAGAAGTATAACTTCAATTGCGGTTTTTTTGGGCCACCATAGTGTACATGAATTAAATAAAAATATCAATTGTTAGTTATCCCACGAAACGGTTGAAACAACTTATACTAAACTTTTACTATATAATTATTTATAGTACTGTATAATTCTAGGCTACATATTATTACTCTTGTCTCTGAAAGTAAAATCATAAAGTGGAAGTAAAATCGACAAAAGTATTGTAGGAGTCGTAATAGTATAATGAAAAAAGGTAATCAATTGAAAATCAATAGTATAATCAATTGATTCAGATGTTATACGTATTAAACCATTTATTTGCATTTATTTTTTTATTATAATTTTCATATTTTTATAATGTTTTATTATATCTAATACTATATTATTATTACTGAGAAAACTCTGAAACCACGAATCCTGAAAAAAAACCAGAAAATACAGTCTTCGGGAATAATCTAAAGTTGGCTAGTTTTCCGTTACATAAAAATGGCAATATAACAAGCAAACCATAATCTTGAAGAACTTCGTTTTTAACCGAAACGAAAAATTGTAAGGCTAAAAGATCCCATCAGACTTCGTAACTATATAATAATAATCATAAATACAGTGGTACAACAAAATAATCCCAAGGAGGGTTGATGTCAGAAGAAGAAGTTATACGTATTAAACCCTTGGCTGATTCTTTAAGATTCTCATTTGAAAATGTCGGATTTTGTTTTTAAATATATAGCCAATTTTTTGAAATTACAACTTTACATTACATAATATGTTATTGTTTTATTTTTTCAAATATGGTTATAAGTATGCTGCCAATAGTCTGCTGTCCAGTTCATCAAAAGGTCTACTATTCGTTTCTACGGAGCTTTTGTTTTAGTTTTATTTTCGGTACCAATGTATCGCTACAAGCTGAAGATGATGTACATATTGCACGTGGTTTAACTCAGCACTTCAGTCCGGTCAAGCTGTGAAGGCCCATCAGGCCAGCAGCGTTACTTCAATAAATAATAAACATTTCAGTTTAAACCAGCAACAAACTGAATTCAATAAAAAAATATTTGTCGTAGAAGTAAATCTAGGAGAAAACTTGAAATAGCTCGTTAAAAGCCAATCACGAACGCTCGACAAATAAAAAACAGAACTGTGGTATATGCCGATGCCCTTAATTGAAACTAAACACCAGATGTGATCGTGGAATTATAAGTCGTAATATATATTTGATTAAATCGCAGAATGAAAAGGATGATAAAAATTCAAATCCAGTCTATGTAAAGGTTTACTTACGACGGTATAAATACATTTTTGCTCATGTTGTATTTTCTATGGGAAATACTTACCCTAAATAATTGTTAAAACCTACATACGCTTAAGCAGGGTGCTACATGTTTATATAGCAGCATTTTAATGCGAAATCTGGCAACTCAACGGACTTACACAAACGCCAGATGGCAGTCAGTGCGATATATATGTACATTAATCAATCAATCTCCTAATAATAGCTCCTAATAAACTAATAATAGCTTCAGCATGGCTCTACCACCATTAAGCGTAAGCTTGAAGTTATGTGTGTCTTAACTCTTTTAAGAATGTTCCTTAAAACTAATTACAATTTTAAACGCATAATACCATGCTGCATAACTCGCATGCTATAATTGCAAATAACTCCATCCTATCCAGACACGACAGACACGTGTCTGTTATGGTAAGTTAAGATTAATATAATTTTAACTTCGTAGAGACATTGGGTGTCTGTGTATCGATCGCATATACGATTGTTCTCGATTCTGAGAAACTTTTTGATATGGTGCCCTTTTTGCCGTTTCAAAAAGTTTCCCGCCGCTGGCTGGTTGCTTACCCGCACACCTTAGAGCCTAGCAAACTGGCGGCAACCGTAAGGTTCTCTAAGACCTTCATAACGCGTACGCTAGCCTTGCGGAATAAGTTATACCGCACGGTTTTCCGTGCAGTTTTCCATAGGCTACGGTAACCATTTACCATCAGGTGGGCCGTGTGCCTGTTTGCTGCTTTTTGGATTAAAAAAATCTGTGATATCTGTACATTGTTAATAATATACTGCACTCTTATTCTTAAAAGATGTAGCGTCATCTGTAGATATTTAGTTGGTAACCGTTCACTATATATACACTATATTTTCAGTGAATTCTTTTGTTTTATTATAATTTAGAGTATGTATTAATTTGTTCCTATAATTTAAATTATGTAAATTCGTGTAAAAACACTTGTGGTTTGATAACATGGATTTACCTTCAAATTATTTAATTACAATAAGTAAATAATCATTGAAATATATTTTATTACAGAAAAATATTATTAAAAATATTATATACTATTTTTATTATTATTAAAACTGAAGTAAATTCTCTGACAATATTCAGATATTTTTTTTATGTCAAAAGCAGGCAAACGAACAAGTGGGTCACCTGACGTTAAGTAATCACCACCGTCCATAGACACTAGCAACACCAGAGGAGTCGCAAGTGCGTTGCCAGCCTGTATATGGGGCAGGTGTAGGAAAAGGAGAAGGGAGAAGGGAAAGATGGAAAGGAGGTGGGCCTCCGGCGCTCTCACTGACCGAACGAAACGCAACAATGCAAGCACTGTTACTTCACGTCGGTGTTCTGTGTGTCGGGTGGTACTACCCCGAGCGAACCGACCCATTTATGCTGAAACTAGTAATAGCTACAGCGTGCCTCTACCACCTTCAGAACGAAATTGACTAAGTTGACAATAATTACAGCTTTTTGTTTATTAATTTAATTTATGGCAACCAATCTTTTAGATTATTACTGTCAATGTCGAGTAGTTAATAGTATTACGAGTGTCATTTGATTATTTCAATGTTAATGTTCCAACAAGATGGTGGCTTCCTTGTTAGATCTTTCCTGGGAGTTTTTGTGGCAAGTCAGAACCCACGTTCCGTGGTATTAGTTCCCATCCACTTCCCTTGTACAAAATAACTACACTATATTAGTGAACATCATCAATATTACAGAACACAGAGCCAAATAACACAAGAATATGAATAGAATATAAAATCCATTCCAAGATCCCGTCAAAAACTCCAATAGTTTTTTAACTATGTTAAGTTTCATAATTGTAGTTCAATCTAAAAAGTTCAAGCTGACATTTATAAATGACAAGTACAAACACTGAATTACAAGTTATAAGAAAGAAGGAACTTATCTACACTTATAACTAACTTGAGATAAATGAAGACAAAATAAATTATTAATACTCGGAAGCTAGCTACTCTTACCACCATCGAAATGATAATCTGATGTCTACCGAAAGTTGTTACAACTCTTACGTCATTTTCTCAATTAACACCTATCGACTTTGTGGTCAAATGCTTGTCACAGAAAAATTACTTCAAACAAATATTCCACACCAATTATTTTTTTAATATTACGGCAAAATGACTGCACTGTGCCTGATGGTAAGCACAGTACAATCCAAAAACAATGGCGACCACCGAGTGACCCACTATCCATCACCGGTCGCCGTTGTCATGCCGGCCTGCGAAAAGCTGGATATACACAGGCTGAACCCGAAACGCGACCCGCATAAGCGAATCACTATGATGGGCTTTTTCGCCATATACATGGTGGTTGCGACCCAGTCAGGCTGTAAAACCCTACCATCCAGCTTTCACCTTTGATCGTTATTTAGCAGCGTGCACCACGTGCAGGTGAGGTTGGCTTGGATGTCTCAAGTCTTAGATGTTATTTGACACCCCTTACACCCCATATTTTTTATTCGAAAAGCCAAAACTCATTAACATAATTTGATCATTAGTAACATCTTTTGGAAATCGATATCTATCGATGACTAGCTGAGCCGTGCCCACTTTGTTGGGCGGTAAATATTTTTACTTTATCAAGCTCTACAACTTTTCTCTAGAACTCAATCATATATCTGTTATCGTTAAGGCAGCGTTCGTAAGAAACGTTTTCGTTCGACCGTTTTTCTCTGACTTACTTTGAAAATCCGACTACCACAAAAAAAACTTTTCAGTTTCAATTAACATATAGCCCATGACACTTACAAATAACGTGGCTTTCTATCGGTAAAATAATTTCCCAAATCGGTTCAGTAGATCTAGATATTTCCCCCCTACAACCTCTATAATATTAGTATAGTATAGATATAGATTTGCACATCTCTAATTGAGTGTAGTAACCCAGAAGAGTAAGTAACCCTACCTTAGTGATACAAAAGCAGGAATTACCAGAATCTGCGTATGACGTGCATATTATTCAACCGAAGTTAATATTGGCAAGAAACTATACAATCTAGCCTACGGCAAGCGACACAGTTTACAGAGACCAGCTCGTGTAAATCAATGGAAAGTATGTGTATTTTGTGCTAGGGTGCTGTTAGGGTTTTTCTAGGCCCGTCTGGCTAACTACCATCCTCAAGTTGAAAATCTGTCTACAAGCACCTTCTGGTGTGTTCCGGTAACTGCATATAAGAGCATAAAGGGGACTAGGTTTAGCATGCTAATGCCCGGTTTCTGAGGTACTTTAATTGTAGTTTATCTTTTTAATAGCGTTATCGGTTCGATATCTTGTCAAATTGTATTTCTGAACACACACTCATACGATAAATGTCAGTAAAACTCAACGGGCCATTTGACAGTTTATCTTATGGATAACTTTATTGAGTCAATAACTATTAGGAGTTTAACCGAGTATCTCAGAAACCGGGCATTAGACGGCAACAATTTACCAACAGATGAGGTTGAGGTCAAACGCTAAATCCTATAAAGTATACATACTTTATAGGATGAAAAAAAAGACTGGGTGATATTCTGGTTCCACAGTAAATAAATATTTGTACCCAGATATATTATTTCTGTAGCGTCAATTGTACGAGTATATGTATCATTTTTATACTATTAATTTGGATTAAGTTCATAATTTCAGTCTGTTTCATATTAATTTAAAAATGTAGGAGTTTTCATCACTCACAAATACAAGATATCGATATTACACGTGTACAGGCCGTATACTACGCGTCGTTAGTCTGATGCAAGCTCAATACTCCACGAGCATGTCAGTAACGTTACACTAGCATGTCGCTGACTCGAATCTGAAGTGTTTCTCCTATTAAATTTTTCCCAACGCGGCTAAAGAAGTTTTCACTTCAAAAACATATTGTTTATTAAAAGAAAAGAATACGAAGAACACGAAGAAACTTAGGTACTGAAGATTTTATTATAAAAAAAGACTACTTTATGAGCGATACGATTAATATAATAATCGATTATTTATTTGAAGTTCAATCTATGTAATGCGTGTACAATGAACAAGCTTAGTTTACTGTGATGTGATACACAAAAGGGAGGTTATTGTTATAAGTAGGTCAGGCTTAAATATCCCAGCCTGGAATAACGTCTATATCATGGACTAATGGTCATTTTACAGTTAAATTAATTCTACAAGTGTATACCTAACAATTAATCAATCGAAGTAACCTTTGGGTTTCATGTTGTTTTGGGTTGTTAAGAAAGGTATTTACTTTTGTAATTAGCAAAGTTTTGATAATGATAGTATCGTGCATAGTTGTAAGACAGGAATATGTTGTTCGAATGGAACGAGACCACCCGTATATGTATAATATTTTTTCTAGTTTGTCGCATTTAGGAATCAACCAGGAATTTGTTACAATAAAAAAATCATTCATTAGTATACGAAGCATCCAAATGAGTCTTTACCTAAGAGTAGTAACTTAATTTATAGAAACAATGCTCAATGACAGATTAACATTAAAACTACCCGTCCATTCTTTATAACCGTCGTATAAAAAATGTAGGCATTTCGGGCAAGACATTTTTAACTCTCATAAAGTTTCTATTAAATTAGTCGTGATGGATCGGCCAAAGAATAAAACAAACTTTATTTAAGTACACGCATTTAAGGCTAAAGACGCGCGGGCGGTTTTTAAAACGCGCGATTTTACTCTTGCCACTAGAAAATGAAGTCACTGTACCTGATAATACAGTGAAATATTTAAAATCGATAGCTACTGCGAAATCTACAATTGTCAGTCTCTATTTCTATGTAGCGACACACAAACATACATCAATCGTGGTATGAATGTACTACAGTCATTTTATGTTGAAACATATGTTTCATAAGGTGCGACCAATCAAGATTTACCGATCAGATGGCTACCAAATATTGCCCATTTTTAATCATAACAGTGATGACAAACAGCTCCCAAGTACGGTGAACACGGTCATTGCTGAAGTTATGCTACCATACAAATCTCTCAGCAGGAGGTTAAATGCTGACTCCGAAACGTGACAAACGAGAAAAGTCACCGTGATGATTATATCACGATACACTTCATTTATCTCCTTAAATTTTCTGAAAGTACCAACAACACGATCATTCTATCACATCTTGTTAGAATTAAGCTCGTCTACACATCATCCTACATATTTCTCACCAAGAGAAGACTCCAACCGTCTGACTGACCAACCAACTGACTCTAAGACGTGACAAATTAGAAGACTCATCGTGATGATAATATCACCATACACATTCTGGTAGTTATTCAGTCGAGTATAGACTACTACTAACACGCTTAGTTACTGAATATACAGAGCTTGGTCATGCGACATGCAAAATTCCGATTTAATGAAAATTAAAAATTCTTTATTTAATTTAGGCACGGAGAAGGCGCTTATGAACGTCAAAACTATCACCGTCTAGCTAATATTTTCATCGTACATATTTTAATAAAGTTAGATTATATTTACATTTACAAACGTTTATAGCGAATGAATAGAGCAGGGTTTTATTTCTAGATACCACCATCTTTCACATATTTATCCACCCTTTAGATATTAAAACCAGCTTGACATGGTTCTTGAACTCACTATCCGGCAAATCGGTAATGTGCTTTGAGACATTTTTTACAAAACCTAACACTATTACCTAAAAAACTGTTACTGCTCTTACTAAGTTTGAAACCTGGGATGACAAATCTTTATTGTTTCTAGTGTTTAAATCATATCGGAGTTTTACTACATGCAATTTTTCTAAGTTCTATTGGACATGTTAAATGTGCTGTCTGTAGGTGATGTTGAACCGCACATGCTTAAAATTTTAATCCCGTTGGAACAGTAGTTAGAACAGTCCACGTAGCATTGCCGTTTAGATAATTGTAGCGTTTTTTTAACGCATTTCGATGAAATGTTGGTACGTACGGGGCCTAAACGTCAAAGAAGATACGAACTATTCGAACATTGGCTGAAGAGAAAGTCCAACCGTCTACTGGTATTATTGACGTACTTCGATTATTACATATAATTTTTAAGTTGTTCAAATTGGTGCGAGTTACATGATTTAGACACGTGGTAGCGTGTCAAGCCAAGTTCAAGCTATGGTGAGCGCGTGCTAACGTGTGTAATATTACACAAACCATTTGAATCCACTTTTCACCCCCTCATAACTCAATAACTATTTCACATAAACATGACAATGTCATGTATTAAGACTTGCGAGATATATATGTGCTCCAAATTTTATAAACACACATCAAAAAGTTATTTAAATATTAACTTCCAAAAATCATCATTATTATCACTGACTGATCTATAGACTTTAATTCTAAGCTAGTTCCAGATGACCTAGAAAGTTCAAAATTGGCATCTCGATAGGTAGTTGGGTGAATACAATGTAAAAAAAAAACTAGTATTTCTTTATCTATTTATTATAATTTTTCAACTAATTGATTCAATAAGAATACTTACTAATAGTGCCTGTAATGTAAGAATAGCAATCAAAATTTATGACAGTTGGTCTTAACGTGAATATATAACGAGTGGAATACCACCCTTCATTTTTTTTAAATCTTAACATATCAGTTTTAGCTCTTACAACTACTTATACTATAATTATATTACTATTATACTATAAATAAGAGTATAATTCAAGGTAAGAGTATGGGTTCGAGCTTATATAAATATTATAGGTCGAGTTTCGTATTTATTCCATTATTAACTGGGATTTAATATTGGAGATTAACAAAAACCATTTGATATTAATTTTAATAAGGAATTACTTATAATTTCTGAACAGATAGTAATGATATCCCATCAAAAAAATAATTGTGAAATGAGAGCCAAGTTCAATATTATGATATATGCCTTGCTTGTTCACTTCAGCGACAAAAGAAGTGAGATCTAAATCGGTGCCAAATTCAATGGTCAGTCCTGAAATTTATTTATAACTACATAGCATACACAGTTATAACATATTTTATGTTTTAGCAAGCTTTGATCCTACACGTCCAACGTGGTCGAAGCGGGCCTTTCAAAAAGCTTTCTTGCAAGCTTTTGCAGCATTGTTAAACTCTATTTTTGTTCTCTTTAGATCCGGGGACTTCTATTTATAAGTTCTAGTTATAAGATATTTATAAGGTATGTCTGGTAATTAGTCAGAAAAGCTCTACTAACATGCATAATTTCATCATGATATTCTCTTTCATCAAAAGCTACAGATAAGCTTAAAGGATTAGTAAAATTACAGAGAAATAAGTCTTTTTTTATCACATAGCGTTACCGTAAAACAATAAAACAGTATAAATTCAATATTCGCATCTGTCTGTATGTGCGCTTGTTCTTCTAAATCACACAATGAATTTCGATATACTATAATTTACATAATTTCGTTCGGAATGTTTATATGTATAATATAAAGAATATTATTTTCATATTAAATAAAGAAATTGGTATATTGTATTCAAGTCGTGAAGAATATGTACTAAGTAAGTGTATATTTAAAAAAATCTATAGAAAGTACGCTATTATAAATATGTGTATGTCACTTAATAGTAACGTGTAAAAATCGTTATGATCCTTAACGTCTGATTAAAAATTATGCGTTATTTGCGCAGTCATTTTGACCAATATAACTAAAATTTTGTGCAATTAATTATGTTAATTACGTTCGATCATTAATATAGATCAAAACTGCCTCTTACAGCATATAATTTCCATAAATATTTTAGAAAATATCACAGACTTAAGACATCGCTAACAAAAAAAATTGTTAATGCGACGAAACTTGTTTATGAAGCGTGTTTGACTTTGTTGAACTGTCAATGATAAAGCATCAATAAATGGTTCAGACAGTGTAGATATTAAAATCAAAAATACTTTATTTAATTTAGGTCCTAATAAAGCGGTTATATACGTCAAAACTACCACTGATTCGGAAAAAACCCCAGTCATCGAAAAGAACCGGCAAGAAACTCGATTGAATTTACCTTTAAACATATAATATCTTTAGAATATATTACACGTTAGAATCGTTTTTAGTGGATGCACAGAGAGGAGTCAATTCCAGACATCACCATCGTTCACTTATTGATTCGCTCTATAATTGCCTTTTGATGCAAAAAACCCGCTTGACATGACACTTAAACTTACAATTCGGCAAATCGGTAATATGCTTTGGGACTTTGTTGTAAGACTTAACACTATTACCTGAAAGCTATTACTGGTTTTACTGAGTTTGAAATATGGGACGACAAGTTTGTCACAGTTTCTAGTATTTAGAACATCAACCAACAATGAACCAAAAAGGCCTAAAATCACTCCAAGGGAATAAACAAAACAAAGTTTTGAATTGCAATACGATATTCAAAACCCCCGGAGACACCCTGACTCATATGTTATTATCCCAAACCCTTTATCATTCCAACAGTAATAAGAAACCCTTTTATACGTTAATAGCTTCAGTAAGGAAAGTTGAGAGTCATTTCAGATAAAAGCATTATTCAGTTCTCGGAAATCACACAAAATGGGAACAACTTTTAACGTCATGTCTTTTTGTATATCCGTTATACATTGATTATAGACTAGTTTCCTATTCCAACATGTCGAAACCGTGCCGTGTCTGATAATGTAAAACTACATTCCTGGCAGCGAATCACTCTTTTAGTACGCTAAGTGCTTTATAAAGTGTAGACGTATTTTTGCTCCCACAATTATAATTACAAATTTTTATGCAACGAAACTTTACAATATATAACTACTAAAAAAGTGAAAACTCAGAATCTCTGTCTGTCTGTTTGTTTGAACACGCATCACTGCTAAGGTACTGTGTTCACCATAAAACTTCAATATCTTAAATAAAACATATTATTAAAGCTAATATAGACTACTCTAGCGTCATTAATGACGACTCAACATCTTAAATAAATTCAGTGCTCCGATACTATTAGGTTTGCATAATAACTCATGAAACATTCCAATATCTTGTATATCCAAGTTAAGAGTCGACATCACTAACTGTTTATCCGCTTGAAACCGAATACATTATGTAAATATATGATGCCTATCTTCTACTACCCCGCACACTTCACAGTTTCAATCGCCTACATCTAATAATATCGAGAATAACATTCACTTTCATTCAAACACATCTTATGGCATTTTTAAGGTATTCCAGCTTTGGTTGATGGATTGTATCGCTGCAAGGTAACTATTTTATCCCTTTGTCATACGTAATATAATAATTGCAGTTCTGCAAATTTATCTCAAGGTTGCGCGATACTTCATTAGAAGTTTTTTTTTTTTAATGTCATAGGTGGCAAACGAACAGGTGGGTCACCTGATGTTAAGTGATCACCACCGTCCATGGACACTAACAACACCAGAGGAGTCGCAAGTGCGTTGCCACCCTTGCGGGGAAGGGTTAGGGGAGGGAGAGGGAGAGGAGAGAAGAGAGGGAAGGGGAGGTGGGCCTCCGGCGCTCTCACTGACGGAACGAAACGCAACAATGCAAGCACTGTTACTTCACGTCGGTTTTCTGTGAGAGGGGGTTACTCCCCCGGACGAGCCGACCCATTCATGCTGGAACCAGTAATAGTTTCAGTGTGGCTCTACCACCATCGACATATTTTGTTGCATATAACTAACGTATCACATGATTTATGTTATCACTCGTTATAATAACCAATAATACGTGAAATACTCTACGTTGAATATTAACTCGATAGCAAACACCTGAAATGGAGGGTTTTGGCAGGATCTTAGTCTTTCATGTAGTTGCTTTTATAATTTACTCATAATCTTCCGTTATTAGACTCTGCATTTTGGAATATCTGTGGCATTTTACGTAATGTAGTTCGGTTATTGTGCATACGTGATGTGGATGGAAAATAATATCACGGAGCACGAATTCTGTGATGCCAAAAAACTCCCGGAAAGTTCTTATAAGGGAGCCACCGTCTTGTTAAAACATTGCAATTATCGTAAGACACTTGTAATATTATATTGATATTGACATCTTTAATTGCTCATTCATTAAATATCGCTCATATCTGTTTAAATTATATGCATGTTGAATTTATGTTAAATTATAATTTTCATTGTAATTAGTTGTTAAAATAGTGCTGAAATAAAATATGGCGCAATATGAGCACATCTGTAAAGATGCTTCACACTGTCCTGAACTTATGGGTTATTAGATTTATGTAATATTTTGTGTCGTTGATGTACCAAAGATGTAATAAATAAATTATCTACTCGACAATGGCAGAAATAATCTAGAAAATTCATCGCCAAAAAAAAAATTAAGAAAGCACAGCTGAATTTTTTCATGTTTTGATACAAACGGAATATATTGTTCTAGTAAACGAGACGTAACTCTTTATATATAATTATTAACTCAGGCAACCCGGTTTCTAGACCAACACATTGAGCACGCTCTCCGGTTTTCTAAATATATGAGAGTAGTTTGCCCTCTGCAATACTAATCAGTAAAACGAGAAACACAATTACTGTCTCGTGTAATTTTTCTGACTTTTATGATCTATAAATGCCATTAGTACATGTTTATTTGTTTTAATTAATTTCATAAAAGAGTGAACGAATATACTCGATGAAATCACAGATAGCGATTTTAATTTAAAAAATAAATATCGCAATTTTTCTTTATAAAGTTCACATGAGAATCTGTAAAGTGTAATTGTGCTATAAAATTCAATTACTGTGTGACGATTGAGCTTAATGTACATACAAATTGGGGTCCGCATTTAAAACAGTTCGATGTAGCAGCCCTATATGAATCTAAACAAAAATCACATAATATGCTATTATTTATTTTATTAGTATATGCGTAGTTATATTTTAAATTATGAAATAATATGTCGCAGTCCCCGACGAATACTATGGTATTCGCTATTATGATAGAATCGGGCTTATTAAAGATTCGTTATCTACACACCCTATTACAATCATTTATATTTTTTTATAATTGGGCGATGAATACTTTTGAATAATGATCTTTATATTTTTGTTCAACGGATAACATAAGTGTAAAATTTACACGATCAATATCGCAAAAACCTATTACCAAATCTCAATAGTCAACATTTTAGAGTAAGTGGCTATTACCATATTGTTTGAGGTAAAAATGACAGAGCCGTTCTCGGTAACCAGCAACACAATATCGTTCGAGTGATTACACACCTTCATATTTATCGCAATGCACTCTCTCTAACCCGACGAGATAGACAGTGTTAGCTGTATACCTCGTCCGTGAATCTTAATTTTTATTGTAAGATGTAACTTTAGAAAGCACAGATAATGAAGAAAATCAGATAAGAAGAGAAACAGAAAAATTTTACGAGATTAAACAGATAGATGAAGTAATAGAGACAGAGGAAATACCTCAAACGCAGCAAAAAATTGTAAATAACCCAATAAGTCAAATAGATGGTGCGAGTAGTCAAGATAGTACAGGAGAAACGGAGCACGTCATTATTATAGAATAAATAGATATACAGGATCAATCAGAAGGAATGAACCTCAGTAGAAAACGCTTTAGAAACGAGAGTGAATGGAAAGATAATAAAAACAAAAAAATGAAGGATTCTGGAAAAAGCTACACAAACACACGTACAAAAAAAAGAATATCCTGCCAAAACCATGGGACCTGTGTGTTCTTGTAAGAAAAAATGCAGCGAAAAATTAACTGAAGAGTAGAGGGAAACTATATTTAAAACTTTTTATAAAATTGCTAATCACAAATTACAATGGCAATTTATTAGTAGACACACGATAGCAAAACTAATAAAGAAAATGACTCTAGACAGAAAACAAAACAGAACTCAAACCATCAATTATAGCTTTCCCTTAAACAAATCAGAAATTATTGTTTGCAAGGTTTATTTTTTAAATACTTTGAAAATATCCGAGCAGTTTGTATATAAAGCATTAGAAAAAATAAAAAATAATGAATGTTTGATTAATCAGAGAGGGAGTCATACGAATAGGCCTCAAAAGATGAGTAACTTAACTAAACAAAGCATAATTTACCACATTAATATATTGCAACAGTAAATTCTACATAAGAAAAGACTCAACACGTCAATATTTGTCAGAGCAACTTAATATTTCAAAAATGTATGGATTATGAATGAATGAATGAAATGTATCGTATGAACTTTGGTTTCCACAGCTAAATTTGACAGGAGATCAGAAGGCTATAAAGCGACAGTATGAGACTGTATTTAATACAGAATTTAACTACTCTTTCTTTCTACCAAAAAAAATAAAAGCGTTCCCTTTATGAACAGGCAGATGAAGAAAGAAAACTATCACTAGAAGACGCGTACAGATTAAGGAAACCGTCCGTAACATAAAAACTGAAGAAAAAATGAGGGCAGATGAAAAAGACACTAGTATGGCGGCGTTTGATCTCGAAAAAGTTTTAAGTGTGCCACATTCCGCTGTGGGAATTTTTCATTATAAAAGGAAATATGCAGTACATAACTTTACTGTCTTTGATTTACATTTGATTACATTACATTGTTTTGTATGGCATATGTCTATTGCAAAGAGGGGTTCTACAGAAATTGGTAGTTGCTTATTAAAATTCATACAGGAAGAACAAGCGAGAGGAATTGAAAATTTTTCATTTTACTCTGATGGCTGTGCCGGTCAAAACAAAAATGCCGTACGAGTACATGGCGTGAAAAATATAACACACCAATTTTTGGAGACTGGGCATAGCCAAAATGAAGGCGACAATATGCACATACTCATAGAATTCCAGAACAAGTTTACAATATAATTTCAAACGCAAAAATCTCGCATCTAAGGTATAAAATCAATGAAATGGAGCAGGTGGATTTCTACGACATAAAAAATCTTATTAGTGGAAAGAATTTGTTAAAAGACGCTCAAGGCCGAAAAATTCACTGGTCGAAATTGATTGAGGTGAGAGTTTCTCATTTGAAACCAACTATTTTACAGTATAAGTATGACTTCGACAATGATACATTCGAGTTGGATACAAAATTTCAACTTAACAAACCCAAACGAGGATGGAAACCCGTCCCTGGCCTGGTTGATGTACAACATTCAAAAATGTTTACAGCCACCGTTTAACTGTCACCAAGGCTCTGTTTGCTGACCTGAAGTCTTTATGTGATAGTGAGGCCATCACTAAATGCTATCACAGTTTTTAGAGTAATTTAAATTATGCAGATATCAAATATTGTTTTGTAGACTGAAGAACATCAAGAAGATATAGATGAAAATTACATTCAGTATTTTTTTGTTTTAATTTTTGTTTCATATTATAATAATTAAAAAAATGATATTTTTTGCTTTTAATTTGTCACCATTATATAGTAAATTTATAATCAACTAGCGTGTGCCCGTGACTTCGTCCGCATGGAATACTGATTTTGGGTAGCATTTTAGTGAATCCCAAGCAATGACGATACTTTCATAGAACATTTCAACCTCTATTTCGATCCCTTACAACCTTTTTAACCGACTTCGAAAAGGAGGAGGTTATTAACCGACTTCGAAAAAGGAGAAGGTTACTATTGTATGTATTTTTTTTTATGTATGTTAATCGATGTCTCCGTCAATTGATGAACCGATTTTAATGATTCTTTTTCTATTTGAATTGGTTATATTCAGGATGGTCCCATATAAATTTGAAGAAAATATTCAACCCCTAATGGGTGAAATATCGTTTATTTGATTTCCACCCACTTCGTCTTTACATATTTTCATGAAATTGGAACCGATTTATTATAGCCATTAGAAACCAGATATATTTATGGACACTAAAAATGGAGATATAATTTTTTTTATAAAACCGCCTTCCATGTGTAAACCTAATAAGGCACTAAAAAGCAAAAAATAACGGAATTATTAAATTTCCCAATTAAATAAAAAATATTGATGTTCGGGCTACCTAATAATATATTTGCAGTCAATGCATTAATAAACGAATAGACAGATAATTTATTAGGAATAAGTATTGTTTTAAACTGTGCAGGATGTAATAAATATATGTCAATGCCACGGTAAACGGAATAAGCACAAACAAACGAAACCATGTGCCTTATTCATGAAACGGGCGCATCCTAGGGGGTCTCAGTCGAGCAGATTTCGACCTTAATACCGGGCCATATGCATAGAGTACGTTTATCAGCTACGCCACAGCTGCGAGATATTTAAATAAGGAATACAAATTTATTAAAAAACAGTAATTACAGACTATGATCGGAATGGTCACTGAGTAGACTCTGATCGATAGGGTTTAATCGGAATATTGACATGACAGAGTCTAATAAGAACGTATATTATAAGATTGTAAGACAGTTTGAGTGGCTGCACTAATATTATAAGAACTTGTGTTAATACAACACATTACACAAATATTACGGATAGAGGTGATTTACAACCACCTCAATATTATATTCGCAATAATATGAAATCGGATTATAATCGCATTTAATCTTTTGAAACTTTCAATTCTTTTTAACTTATTTAGAAAGTTTAAACACTCCACGTATAAAGTACGCCTCTTTACGGCGACTTGGCTGAGCATAGCGGTATGGTAGAGTACTGACATAGGCATTCATAGTTCAGCTCTAATCGAAAGCACTCGGTTACCATTCTCGTCTGACGGCCAACACGTAATTGATCCCCTATTCCTCATCCAGATTATTAGATTGTAGAAGCGATGATGGCTTTCTTAATAGCGTTTTCGGATACCATGTCGATGGACGTAGGTTCGAATTCTTGCAACTGTGTCGGAGCTTCCGGTGAAGGATAACATCGTGACGAAATCATAGCATAGCTTTTTCTAAGTCCTCCTAACTAGCTACCACCGTCAGGTTGAAAATCTCTGACCAATTATCTGTTGGTGTGTTCTGGAAGCTGCACTTTATAGTCAGTCCGGCTCTAGGTATAGCGTGTTTACCATCTTAGACTACATTATGATCTCACAACAGATAGGATTTGGTCAAACGGTAAAACCTACAAAATATACAAGAATGATAATAGGCCAACAAGTCTGAAATCAATTGGTCTGGCACGTTTGATTTGGTTGATTGATATTATGATTGGTTCTCTGACCTCAGTATACGTAGTTGTATTGGATTTTTAGTTATAGTTTTGAGGTTAGTAAATGAAAAAAAAACTTTTGCCTGGTAAACACATAACGTCAAAGTACTCTGTGCTCTAACGGAACCTTGGTTACATAACTTCAAATTGCCCTTGTCAGTTTTTTTACGTAAAAAAATGAAACGTGTTCTTCTGTTGGAATTGCGAATTAATTTTGTAATTAATTCAATGGCACGTAACGAGGATTATGTGGTAAAATTTATATTTATATAAATACTAGCCTTTGATAGCGGCTTTGCTTGTATTGATGTCAATTTTACCTATAGCTTGGGAAGAGTACTGTTGATTTGAATGAAATGTATCGTATGTCCTTGCCTGTACTCATGACAGCGCGTATGCAAACTTTGTACTGAATATGCAAGTATTTACAAGTAACAGTCGCTGAGCTTCTTAAAATACTATCTGCCTACGTTGATAGGTGAAGTCAAGCCAACATTTTATTTCTCCCATATCGAAAGCAGATAAATTTTCGTGGACCCCCGCTTACGAATTGTGAACCCCCATATTTTTGTCACGCCAACGTATACCCCCGTCACGTGACCCGTGGACCCGTGGGAGTCACCTGGACTACTTCGGGAACTAAGGGTTTAAAATAACCAAAATATAGGTGTCAAGTGAGATGGAAAAAATGCTGCGTTTCAAGAATGATTTCAACGTGATAAACCTAAACGGTTTTATAAAGATACAGACGTGGTTGTGGTAGCGTGGTGTGGTGGTTATTTAAAAGACGATATTGTCCTGTCTGTTAGTTTTTTTTTTCTTTCTTTGTAAATGGGTTTGGTCACAAATTGACCATGTCACCCCAATGATTACCAACAAAATAAAGTAAGTACATAGTCAATAATTTACCGGTTTTTAACGCCAGACATAACCAGCCTGTAAAGCATTCTTGCTTCCTCAGATATCGGCAAAGCAAGAATGGCATTACATGATCCCAGAGATCTTAATGTGTCATTCATTTTATTCTCCAGTGCTAGTCTTAGGGCTTGGTTACGTGTGCATTCAATCATTATGTGGTACACATCTTCTACAATATTACATATATCACAATTGGGCGACGACTTCAATTTCATTAAATGCAAAAAAAAAATTCAGTGGAATGTGCCCTGAACGGAGTCGAACGGCAGTACTTAATCCAGTTCAACACTGATTTTAAGTTTTTCAAACCAGGTATAGCGTAAGGTAGGTTGCAAAGTTTTGTATCATATACCTTTGTTAACTGATCGCTCATCGATGTATTCCTTATCTGTTAGTTTACTTATAAATCGTAAATCACTGAACTGAATCATGTAATCTGCTTATTAAGTTATAGGTTTAAATAATACTATGTTTTACTAGCCGATACCTGTGACTCTGGCTGCTTTGTTCGGCGCATGCGTATCATATCGTAAACCCCTTCCCTACAACAAGAAAATACTAATACATCGCACGTAGTATTTATAGAAATTGTAGTTACTTAAAAGTTTAACAACTTTACGTTCATTAAAAATATTGTGATATTGTTTTAGATAAGGACCCGGTATCTTCGAAGTGAACAAAAAAAAAATAGGTTTAATCTATCCAGTTGTTTTTTTCTTGACGCGCTCATGAATTACAATAGACATCTATAATTTTATTACAGTAGAAAACTAGCTGTGCCCGCGACTCCGTCCGCGTGGTAGCTAATGCAAATAAAGTGACTAATGTTACTCGAGGATATATGTATTATGATTTTCTTGTGAGGTTTTATCGCAAACGCTGCACTTTAGCAGTGATGCGTGTTCATAGAAACAGACAGACAGACAGTTCTAAAAACGATTGAAATGCATTTTATTACTTATTCCAAGACACGAGTTCCAAGACAACAATTTTTTTCACAAAAATCTGAAAAGTACAGACATGTAACACTTACAGCCTTATTATATATATAGATTATAAAAACAAAATATGAGGTTAAAATTAAATGAAGTCGATAAACTAACAACTAATATAAAATATTTCAATATATTATCAAAACTATTACGTATTGACCAATACTCACGATCGTCAAGTGGTGGAAATTCGACGAAAATGAGAGGTACAAACTATTTTCTTCATATATCAATATTTTTGCTTGTATTTATTTTATTGTATAGATTGTGAGTGTAAGGACCATGACTTATGGCGAATAGAGAGACAGATAAAGGCATTGATGATATGAGAAAAAAAAAACAAATTATTGAAGTTATACTTCCTTGGTCACTGCAAATATGTTATACAGAATCGTAAGTTTAGCTTTTAAGATTTGATTAACTGTGATTATTGTAGAATTTAATATTTATATGATGTGCTTACGGGGCGTCATAGTCGATATGCGACAAAGCCCAAAATAAAGAGGAAAAAAAAAAAATATTTTACGATGCGCGCGCATAACGTCACGAATAACCGACACCCTGAAGTTAGCTATAGTCAACATTTTGTTTCTATGTGTTTGTTATTTGTATTTCTTTCAATGTATTAAATACCTTTTTTTCTATTGTTATTGTCGTTTTTTCTACAAACGTAGAATATGGTGAAAGATAACATTTTTGAAAAGATTTTTATCTTGATACGCCAAAGAAGTACATATAACTTCTAACGCGTGTACATAAGTACACACACACTTTTTTTTTTTGTAACACGAAATAATAAGAACATCGATTATAAAACAGGAGATGACAACGTAGTTAACTGCTTTCCTTCTACCCTTTTATACATAGCAGTAAGTTATACAGAATTGTCAAATACTTTTTTGGTTTTGGCTTCAACCGCATAGATAAGACTGAAAACTTTAATCTTAAAGATTGTGAATTATAGAATATCTTTAACAGATAATGTGGTTTATTGGCAAAGGCTACAAGATTTATGAGTTTCATTGGTTTATCCGAATCGAGAGTCTAATATATTTTGCTTGAAGCAATGATACCTTAATTCTAATATATTTGGACGCCGGCCTCGACGCGGCTGAATGTCTTAAGCGTTCGCCCAAAACAGTCTGGTGAAATTTTGAATACCAGTTAGGAGAACAGCGTTAGTCGATTCTAAAAAAGTCGAAACAGTCATAAAACATTAGAATAACTGTGTTCTTTTTTACTTTTAAGTTAAACATAGTCCCAATTAATTATATTTCATAATTTGTAACTGAAAATTATTTACATTAGTGTAATTTGTACATCTATTGGTACTCGGAGCAATAATTATACCTAAGCTTTTTTAATCAGTTTATTAATAAATCAAACATATGGTGGGCTACATAAGTTCAATACGGAACATCAATATTACAGACATAACACAGATATATGAATTAAAATAAAATACAGTATGAGACCCGTTTCTCGTTGCCTCGGAATAAAACGTCGCGACCCGTGAAATCATGAGGTGATAAGGAGCCTAAAGAAGGAACTTTGAACAGAAAACCGTACTGAACCTTTCTTATCACAGATCGTTGAACGAGACTTTTGCTTAACAAATAACTCCCATACCCCTTTGACCCGTAAAATGTAACTCACGGATCAGAACATTTGCGAAAGTTATATTAAAATAGTTTTTGTTTTGTGACGCCATCTTTACAAACTGTGAGGCAATAGTACTAATAATAGTAACTATACATAAAAGTATCTACGTTGTTATTTTGTATTTGTGGTGAGAGACACTTAAAATATGTCGATATCTATATATTAATACGTGAAGCCTAAACTTTGTATCCCTTTTTAACGGAATTGCGCGAACGGATGAACGTGAAATTTGGCATAGTTAAAGTTTATATGGAGGAGAAGTGCAGAAAGCTATTTATTTTATATAAAATACTTTAGAAGTACATTAAATTAATTAAAATATGCATTACTCACACTACTGCTTCAATTTTACACAACATGTAAATAAAAAAGACATTTTGACATCTGTCAATAAAGCACTTCAAAAAAGGTTATGAAGGAGGTTGCTATGTTCGACTGTATGTATTATTTTACTCTTATGTTCCAATTCCCCTTTTTCATTCTACATTCAACAATGATATTATAACATTAAAATCTTTAAAAAATCAATGAACTGTGGTCGAATGTCGACCACTGGGCGCCTACTAGTATAAAAAAATTGTATAAAAAATCGGTTTATGCAATGCCTAGTTAAAAAAGAAAAATTGTGAATTATGTTGTTTGCAGAATTTTCTAGCTTAGTAGTGTTACTCTGTTCTTTTCGCTAACCAATAATATGCCTATAGCGCCACCTATCGGCTGCCAAATATATGTTGGTCTCTCAATGAAATATATTATGCTATGAGCTCAACTGATGATATCATTTGGAAGTAATACAATCGTTAACTAAAGCAGCCTCTATTATATAGTTATGTACTGTATAAAATACCATACTTTCGATCACCAAAGAATTATAAGTTATTAGTACGAGTCTTCTAAACAAATAAATTAGTTCTAAAAATACTACGTTTCGATACTTCTTTCGTCCTTTAATTGTTTTTTTATGTCACCGCAGGCAAACAAACAGGAGGGTCACCTGCTGTTTATGGGGTGTAAGAGGTGTCGAATAACATCATAAGACTTGAGACACCCAAGCCAACCTCACCTGCACGTGGTGCACCCTGCTGAATAACGAACGAGGCAATGGGTTTTACAGTCTGACTGGGTCGCAACCACCATGTATACGGCGAAAAAGCCCGTCATAGTGATTCCTTTCTGCGGGTCGCGTTTCGGGATCAGCCTGTGCATATCCAGCTTTTCACAGGCCGGCATAACAGCGGCGACCGGCGATGGATAGTGTGTCACACGATGGTCGCCATTGTTTTTGGATTGTACTATGCTTACCATCAGGCATAGAGCGCGGTGCATTTAATACGAAAGTACCCAAACTTTTTTAAAGCAAGTATACAATACTTATGTAACTTTTTTATAATAACACGGTTTCTGTATACAACGTGTCCCAAAATTCAACGATAAACGGACACCAAAAGTTGGACCTACTTATGACTACTCGAGAAAAAAAATCTAGCTATCTATATAATCCCCACTATCTAGGGTTACACTTGAATTATTTGCCATTTCGGACGTTATTTGCGCTCGCCACCAAACGTGGTGGAGTTGTAAAAACACAGGCCACCAACAGCGTATAGTCCGAAAAAAAAGCAAATTTAAAATAAGTGACACTCCAGTAAAAATCTACATGAGTTCTGTAACTTTGCTGCTGTAACCTGTAATATGCGAGTTCAAATTACTTTTGCCTTTGTTTACAAATAGGCTATTTTATTACAAGCGCCATTTTATTAGCCACGGACGTAAAATTCTATATAAATATATTTTATGTTCTTTCTCGAATTGAAATTACACTAGTATTTCCATTTACCGGAATAATATTTTCATTGGATTTATGCTAAGAGATTTAATTAAATAAACAGTAACAGTATCTCATCCAGATGGTTTCCACGGTATTTAATTAATTAAGTAATGCTAGTAAGAGAAGATGAATATTACTAAGATGATAAATAATAATTTAATTATTTGAAGCTATGGCGGTTCACAGCCGGTACAGACATTGCATCGATCGAGGTACATTTTAAACCTTGCGTTATATATGTGTTAACAATTTAAATTAGTAGCGGACATCGTATTGATATTCCTTTGGTCAGACCACTCGACGGTCACAAGTTTAATGCACGATAAAACACGATATGATCGAGATATTTGTCCACTGAGGCTTATGAGTTATGAGTTTGTTATTCCAAATTAGTTATTCCATGCTTCAGGCTCAGTAAGACTATAAACATTTTTTTAGGTAATAGTGTTAGGTTTTATAACAATGTCCCAAAACACATTAGCGAATTGCCGGATAGTGAGTTCAAAAACTATGTTAAGCGGGTTTTGATGTCTAAAGACTATAGATGAATCAATATGTGAAAGATTGTGGTAGTCCAGTGTAGTCCGGTGAAGCTGTTAAGACTTTGCTAGGTCAATAGCGTAGTCAGTTCGAAAAAAAAAAGAACAATTGTGACGTCTGGAAATGAAGCGCCTCTCTGTGCATCTACAGAATGTAACTATTTATGTTTTGTAGCATGGAGAGATAAACCAGATCCGAATTTCTTGTCGGTTATTCTCGATGTGACTGGATTGTTCTTACCCTTATTCCACATAAGTAAGGTCGGTACAACATGTTTCTCATGTTGTGGTATATGATTTAGCTTAATTTTTACGATCGGCCGCCTGCCTGACATCAACCCTCCTTGGGATTATTTTGTTGTACCACTGTATTTATGATTATTATTATATGGTTACGAAGTCTGATGGGCTCTTTTAGCCTTACAATTTTTTGTTCCGGTAAAAACGAAGTTCTTCAAGATTATGGTTTGCTTGCTATATTGCCATTTTTATGTAACTGAAAACTAGCTATCTCTAGACTATTATTGTTTTTATACAGTAATTTGTGGAATTATTGTTACTAGTGGGCATTCGACCATAGTTCATTGATTTTTTAAAGTTCGAACTTTATTAGGGTTCCTATGTCAAAGGCATTCTATAATCGAAGGTTTTCATCATGGCTACTCAAAACAAAAAAATATATATATCTAAGTCTAAATACAAATTTGAAACAAAAACAGGCGGTTACATAAGGTGGTAAGGCTCTGAAATTGTAAGTAAACATAACTATAAAAGCCCATGTTCTACATTTATACAATGATCATAATGTGGTCGAAGTCACGGGTTTCTGCTAGTTGATTAATACAACTAAACGATAAGATCATCAACCTAAAAAGTTATTAGTACAATTTATAGACAATAGTGAGGCCAGACTTACCTTAATGCTTACTTTATTTGGTTTATGAGTGTGATGTCTGTGTCTAGACTATTTTAGCGCTGTATTAGAGTAATAATGTCTTATTAAATAACATGGACTTTTTGTTCATGCTTTTTTGTATAGTTTTCAAAGTTAATTATAATTAATATACGTGAAAGTAAATGTATTTCTTAATTGTTACCTGGAGTTTCTTCTCATTTCGTTTGCAAACTCTTTAACAAATGTATCATGTTACTAGCTGTACCCGCGACTAGTCCTTGTGGAACTTAATGTACAAAAACAATGACTAATAAAATCATCTCATTGTATTAAGTCCATTTACTTATTTACTTTTCTCTCGTACTTACGTCGCGTCCTCATTAAAATTACAATAACTTTTGATAGAGTGAACCGATTTTAATAAAACCAAGATTCGAGGATATGCTTTACGATTTTCTTGGTGGGGTTTTATCGTGAACTTTAGCAGTGATGCGTGTTCAAACAAATAGACAGAGAGACATTTCTAAAAATGATTGAAATGTATTTTGTTACTTACTTTGAGACACTTGCAATTTTTTTTTCACAAAAATTTAAAAGTAAAGACACGTTAGATATACGTTCTTATAATATGTATCTTTATATATATAAATCAATTGTTTGTATGTATGTTCTTTATGCATGCCGAAACTATTGAACAGATTGTGATAATAATTTAATAGCGTGTTCTGTGGACGCCCGAAATGGTTCCTGGCCCAAAATATCTATATATGTATATTTAAATGATTTTTTTCCATAAATACAATTGTTTGCCTTCAAAAGAGAAAAGGCTTTTTTTTCTTATTGAAACTTTTTACGCTACATTTGATATTGTTTTGACAATTTTGACATATTTCAATGAAACATTTTCAAACAGTCCAGAAAAATTCAGAACAACACTCCTGGTAAGCCATGGCCATATAAGTTCGTGACTGTTGCAAGTTTGCTGCGTGTACTATTTGTAGACTTAGGATCTATCTGCAGACGTGTGCTCTCTAGTCTCTCTTGCAAAGCTCAGAAACAGGGACGATTGAATATGTGAATGTGGGTTGGATGGAGACACTCTAGAACACATTTTTTTCTATTGCCCCGTATTGTATCATATTTTACCTAACAATATACTACGGCCGTCTGATTTTACCAAAGGCACAAAGGTGTGTATAAATATATCTATAAATAGCATGTTGAAATGCCTGTTAGCATGTGTACATTATAAAATAGTAAAGAAAAACTGTAGAAAATAAAAATTTAAACATAAACTTGTAATGACGTTTGTAGATTTACAGGTAGATTTTTCTATTAAATTAGTTAATATAGCGTGGGTTTAGGTAATCGATAAAGAAATTAAGACACTACCTCTATATTTATAGAGCAATACATACAAGTATAATTCTTTTTTTTTCAATATTAATATTATATTTTTTTTCATACTATTTTGCCCTGAATCACATCTGATGGAGAGTGAAAAGTACGTTTATAATTATACACTTACTTCTACAACAAAATATAAGTACTGACTCGTGGGTTCACTCTTGTATAATTTAATAAATTTAAAATTAATGTGAATGTTGTCAGTGAAGCATTGAACATTGAACTGCACGATACCTCACACACATAGACATTTACAGTTCGGCACTACTCAGTAACGCTCGGTTCTTGACAGCTGACTAATCCGTCCTCGTTCCCCGAGACCCTTAGGTGTAACATCAGTAGCTCTTGGTACTAATTGTAATTTCTAACCTTAATTTCGATTGCTAATTGCTCTGCCTCTGAAAATTTTAGCGTGGTTATTAGATAACATATCATTTTCCTCAATAAGTGGGTTAGAAAATGCAAAGAGAATATTTTAAACCTGACTGTTAATTTTAGAGACTTACGCTTATAATTGTATAATATATATTGTAGAAGTAGCCAAAGTTCTTATCTTAGCTATGTATTTAGTTGATAAATCATTGAGCGTCAACGCTCGCTAGTGGGACAGTGCTAAAAATATATAAAAATAAATCACAAACCCTAGAATAAATTATTAAGTAACTATATTAAGTTGTTGCTGTTCTACCGTACCTAGTTCCTAGATTACCCGCATCTCAACTAAATGACTCGCGTGGTAAGATATAAGCTTAATTACCTTGACAGAGGTACCAAAGTTCTCGAACCTTTGCAGATAAAGCGGGTACGCAAACTGACAAACAGTCATAAAATGTCAACCGCCATAAGCATTTACACGTCCGTACCTGCGACATTAATGTAAAAGAATCGTGTTTCTCTGTGACTTAGTCTGCTTTATTACCTGTATACATGATTATATCATATTACGAAGCACATACACAGAAAGCGATAAAGGTTTTTTTTTGGACAGGGGTAGTGCATGGATTTGTTAGTTAACACCATCAATCAATTTGCATACTTGCAATGCAACTTCTTATTAGGACTTTCAAATTCTGATCGGTAATCTTTTTATGACAAAAAGTGATGGATGTGTGGAACTGTGTCGGGTAGAGTGTCAAAAACACCGCTTCTCGTCCGATCACCGAAGTTAAGCAACGTCGGGTGCGGTCAATACTTGGATGAGTGACCACCTGGGAATATCGCGTAACGTTAGTTTTTTGTTGTATTTTTTTTATAGGTAAAATCTATCGTGTGTCTTTACGGCACGCCCAGTTCTTTTATAAGCTGTTAAAATGCAATTTTGTATGGTAATAGCAACTTGTGAAGTCATTTATTTGCTGTAACTAACGATTTATGTAAAACTGTAAATAACGATTATGCAGCACACGCCGAGATAATTTTCAAATGACAGAAATTTTTTTTAGATCTCTTTGGCACTCACCGTTATATGTATTTTGGCCTAATTGAACAAATTCTTCAAATATTATAGTTTGTGTGATTCTGATGTATAAACTTTAAATTTTCATTGAAATCTGTTACATAGTTTATTCGTGAAAGAGTAGCAACAAACATCGGTCCATGCTTACAAAGTTTATCATATCGAAATAGGAAGACTGATATCTCTATATCTGGGGAGTTTTGGCGGGATTTTGGAATGTTATCTAGTAGAATTTATATTTTATTCATCATATTGTGTTATTTAACTCTATATTTTGTAATATTGGTGGTGTTTTACATAATATAGTTTGGTTATTGTGCATAATTGAAGCGGATGAGAAATAATACCACGGATCATGGACTCTGACTTTTTTTTTAACGTAGGGAAATCCCTTATGGATACGTCACCCTTCCGGGGGAGAGGGTGGGTTATGTCCGACTCGCACAGACTAAAACCCCATGGTGTACCGACAGACCGTTTTGTGGGGACGGCAAGGGATCGTTCAAGCTAATCAACCTTGTAGAGCCGCCCCCACGGTACACACCGGCTGCCCCCCCTCGTCCGCCGGACCTGTGCAATGAGGAGATAGCCCCCGGCCCATCCCCTCAGGTCCAGCTACATATACTCTGACTTGCCACAAAAAACTCCCATAAAAGTTTTAGCCAGCTGGCCACCACCTTGTTAGAACACTGAAATGATCGCAAGAAACTTATAAATTCATTACTTACTCGACAATGGCCGTAATAATGTAATAGAAGATTTGTTGCCAAAACAAAATAAAATAAATAATCTGTAAGTATATATGACGTTTTATCACTTAGCAGTGATGTATGCACAAACAAACAGAAAAACATTTCAAAAAACTATTGAAGTGTATTTTTCGTTTCTTATCCTTAGTCACTTGCAATAGTTTCTTACACAAAAATCTAAAAAGTATAGATGCGTAAAATTTGCAGTCTTACTATAGGTATAGAGTAGCGTGCCCGGCGGTCGTTATCCCATCCTGATAATAAAAAAAACCTTAGCAAATTATATACCTTAGCCTGCATCCTACGTAGGCGATTCAAAGCAAACACAATTGCGAAGCGATTTGCTACGGTGACACGCGAAATCAAAGCGAAGCGGTGCTACGCGGCGGTTTTGTCCTACGTGTGCGCCAATCGTTCGGCCGATTGCCGTCATCGGTCAGTGGTCTTTGTGTGTTTCTCATGGCAGCACATAAAGCAATACTCTTAGAGAATTCATTGCCCAAATATCAAATACTGAAGAAGTATGTCCATCAAAGAAGAGAAACTAATATTATTATTTAGAAAGGTTTATACATGGGGAATTTCACAAGTTGTACCAAAAGCTATGGACTGAAGCCTTATTATGTAAGGGATATCGTCGAATGTTGCCAATAATTGCCAATGTTTACAAACGCAATCGACAACCGCCGCCGCGTCACATTCGCGCGAAAATATTAAACAGTTTGTATATTTCGCACCGCTTCGCGTTCGCAAGCAAATCACTCACCTAGGACACGGCCTAAACCTTCCTCGTGAACTACTTTATCTACTGGTGAAAACCGCATGAAAATTAGTTCTACTGTTTAAGTTTATAGTGAACAGACAGACAGACGTGGCAGAGGACTTTGTTTTATAATATTTAGTGATATATATACAAAAATACCTACTCATTGTCAATAATCTATACTTATTTAAGAGAACACAAGTCGATTATTTTAAATATCGATTTTTCAATGTTGTTGTAAAATATCTATTAATTAAATTTACTCTGGCGTCCTTATGTAAATGATTATTTACCTACAAATGACGTATCTATATTTTTCGTATCTCGTTGTTGGAATTTTCACCACGATCTCCTATAATTTTAAATGAAGATTGGCTTACATTGTTCACGCATTAAGCCAAGAGAATCGAGGCTTTCAAGGGCGGCTGAAAGTAGCTTACTTAAAATTTGGTTACAGTGTAATTGTGTGAAGAATTATTTACATACCAAAATTATTCAGAGACATTACTAGAAAGAGATAGAAGTATAGCTTACATTTCATATATTTCGTTGTTTTAGTTTTTGTTCTGACCTAAAAGTGATAAAAAACGATCGGCCTCCTTGAGTTAATTGTGTCCTTGAGCTAGTTGTCAAAATAAAATCGGCTGAGTGTCTTAAGCGCTCGCCTTAGTAGTCCGGTGAAGCTGTTAAGAGCTTGCTTGGTAAATAGCGTAGTCAGTTCGGAAAAAAAACGATCGGCCAAATTACTCCAAGTTCGTTTTAAAAATGATACTTACAGTTTTCTACATAAAAGAAAAAGTTTCCTTTCAAGTTTCATTTTATTTTTACTGATAACAATTACTATTTTATATTAATCGTTGCGTGTAATATTTTATTATTTTGTTCTTTTCGAAAAAGTTACCTCCAAAAAATAACAAGATAGATAAAAAATGTGTGTTCACATCTATACCTACTAGAAGTCCAATTTAGCAGAATTTTAACGAATTTCAGAACCTTGCTCGTTATAAAGTTGAGGGTGGTAGATAGGAAGGTGGTTACTAGAAAATGCTTTAAAACCATGTCATAGTTTCATTACGTGTTTTCATCCACTGAAAGATTCGGTAGCATAATCGATGTTCGAAAACACTATCAACTAAGTTGTCATTGCTTCTGGCTTGCACATGATTCATATTTTAGTCTCCATTTTAGTTGTGATATGTGCGTAAAAGTTGAATTCCTAGCTATGCGGGTAAAGTTCTTTTTACATTTGTTTTTGCAACCAATCATCGAAATTATTATTATTGTCAAGTAGGTAATAAAATACAAGTTTCTTGCAATAAATTCAATGTTCTGACTCTTGTCAGACTGGTGGCTTCGTTGTTGGAACTTCCAGGGAGTTTTTGTGGTATTTCAGAATTCATGTTCCGTGATATTATTTCCCTCCTACTTTACTTATGCACAAAACAGAACTATATACATAAAATACCATCAATATATAGTCATATATAGTCATAGTACATAATATATAGTCAAATAACACAAAATAATAAAATAGAAAATCTACAACATGACAGACTGAGATCCCACCAAAAACTCCGCAAGCAAAGTTACGGGATGAAAGAAGTTAATAATGCAATCAACGATAACAAATAGTTAACATTATTTCATATTTTGAACAATACCTTTCGCGATATGCGAGATTAAACGGGGCTTTGTATCAGAAATAACAAAACGATAGCGATAAAAAACGAACTGGCTGAAAAATCCCTAACGTACGATTTATTATATATGAGCAGTAAAAAGCAATAATTACATTCATAAAGAGGTTGTCAAAATAAAGAGTGATGACTTTGTATATCTACGTCTATTGTTTGTTCTTAATTAAAAAAAAACAATTCGTTATTCAAATGGGCACATTGTATCACATAGTTCAATTGTTTTAATGTTTATAACTACTATTTACCAATTGTTACTTTACGTGAATTAATTCTGATTGGTTGTAATATTTCTTGTAACTCCCAAGACCTACTATGGTGTTTTTGACGGGGTCTTTGAATGTCCGGTATTAGATTTTATATTTTATTCATAATCTTGTGTTATTTGTATGGTGGTAGAGCCACGCTGAAAGTATTACTGGTTTCAGCATGAATGGGTCGGCTCGTCCGGGGTAGTACCACCCTCTCATAGAAAACCGACGTGAAGTAACAGTGCTTGCATTGTTGCGTTTCGTTCGGTCAGTGAGAGCGCTGGAGGCCCACCACCCCTTCCCTCTCCACTCCCTCTCCCTCCCCTAACCCTTCCCTCCAAAGGGTAGCAACGCACTTGCGACTCCTCTGGTGTTGTTAGTGTCCATGGACGGTGGTGATCACTTAACATCAGGAGACCCACCTGTTCGGTTCAAACCGAACCTATGACATAAAAAAAAAAAATTTGACTCTATAATATGTTATATTGGTGGTGTTTTACGTAATATTGTTTGGTTATTTTGCACAAGTGGATAGGAAATAATACCACAGAACATTACGGCCTATCATCTTGTTAAAACATTGAAATAGTCATAAGAAACATAATATTATTGCATATTCGTCAATTACAGTACCAGTCTATTAATAGATTGATTGCCAAACGCCTTTTACTAGTTTTAAGATGGCTTCTATCGGCAGCTTTTCCTGAGTTTAAAAGAACTTACAGTCAATTTTCCGAATATTTCTAATACAAATTTTATTTAATTACTCCAGCAAGCTTAGAAACTGTTGTTGGTTAATATGGAAATAACGCCTCTCTCTCTCTGTGTATCCACCAAAAACTAATGTAACTGTATCTCTATAAATTACATAGTGCTATGTTATGTATAATGATAAGATAAATCAGATCGTGTTTGTTGCCGGTTCTTCTCGATGAGTGGGTTGTTTGTCAGAACCGGTGGTTGTTTTGACGTTCATAAGAGTTCTCAGAGCATAAATTGAATAAAGAATTTTTTATTTTGTATCAATAAAATGCGTGAAATAATACTAAATTCGAAATCATGATGACTCGATTGTTGAGCGTGTCCGAACACAGTGTTCGATCGACG
Organism: Antheraea pernyi; assembly: GCA_015888305.1. Taxonomy (NCBI): domain Eukaryota; kingdom Metazoa; phylum Arthropoda; class Insecta; order Lepidoptera; family Saturniidae; genus Antheraea; species Antheraea pernyi. The sequence goes on along the minus strand of MU158723.1, from coordinate 1,311,158 downwards.
TAGGATCGAAGCCTTTCTGAGTCCGAGCTATCAGTGAAGAAAGACATCGTTATGAAATTATAGCCTGGTGGGGTGGCTTTTCCTAAGCCCTCCTGGCTAGCTACCACCCCCAAGTTAAAAATCCGTTGCCTAGCACCTGTTGTTGCGACAGCTGCACTACCATCTTCGACCTCGTTAAATTTCAGAATTTGTTTATTGAAATTATTAACATTAGTGTGGTTTACATATTTATTGGCACTCGGAGCAATAATTATATATATCTTTATAAAGTATATCAATCAATGAAACGTATGATTTACCAATTTATCTCCTGCCAACAATACCGTTCAACGTGCCAAAGAAGTTTTCAGTTCAAATATCCAACACCTTTTGATTTTTCACCATAAGATTTAGTACGCTTAAGTATTGAAGAAAATAAAGAAATGTATCCAGGTTTTTTTGATTGATGAAAAAAAGGAAAATCGATTGACAAACCGAAGAGAAAAGATAGACCAGAAACAAATGATTCAGTACAAACGGAAGCTAGTTAATCGTCCTTCAAGTCCAACGGGATTAGTTCTCGAACTGAAGCTTAGATTTGATTGAATAGAACCGGTACTTGTACGAATTAGTTATGAACTGCTGTCTTCTGAACTCGCTCAAGTATCTATTCGTATTGACTATAACTTTGACAAGCGTTTTTGATTGCATTTCCGTTATATTCCGTCTGTGATATGTCATATCTGTGATATATCATTACAACCATAGTATATCAAAGTCCTCTACCACGTCTGTATGCCTGTCTGTCTGTCTGTTCGCGATAAACTCAAAAACTACTGAACGGATTTTCGTGCGACTTTCTCCAGTAGATTAGTAGATAATTTGTCAAACTATTTTTATCATCATAGAGGACAACTTCAGGGTTTTTTATTGTATTTTCTGTGATATGGCACATCTGTGATATATTATAACTAAAAACTTTGTAGGCGGTAGAGCTACGCTGAAGCTATTAATGGTTTCAGCATGAATGGGTCGGCTCGCCCGGGGTACTACCACTCTCTCACAGAAAACTGACGTGAAGTAACAGTGCTTGCATTGTTGAGTTTCGTTCGGTCAGTGAGAGCGCCGGAGGTCCTACCTAGCCTCTCCTTCCCCCTTCCTTTACTCCCCTCTCCCCCAAGACAGGTTGGCAACGCACTTGCGACTCCCTTGGTGTTGCAAGTGCCTATGGATGGTGGTGTTTACTTCAACGAGTCCGTTTGCCTCCTATGATATAAAAAAAAAATGCTGTAGATACGTCATACGTTATAACTTCGCCAGCTAGCTCATTTTTGACGTCTGCCCCGTCAATCTGCCCGTATCTAAGCAACACAACTATTTCTTCTTCATCATTTTATTTTTTATGTAATAGTGTGCCGTATAATATTACTTTACGTATGTGTGCGTTTTTGTGCCATTTGTTTTGTAAAAATATCATGTAGGTAACGTCTCTACAGCTTTTTATTTATAATATCATTAGATATATCATTAATAATCATTTTTAGATTATTATTAGTGTTTGATTTTACAACAAAGCACCAAATTACGTTACCGGTTTGGCGAATAGTAAGTAATATCAAAGGACTAGGATGGATTAAAATGTGAAATATGCTGATCTGGAATTAACAACTCTCTCTATACATCCGCTATAAACGACTGTACCATGTAACGTATTTTTCATACATATATATGTTAAAAAGATAAACCAGTTCGAGTCTCTCGCCGATTTCTCTCGATGACTATTTGTTTTTCGAAGCCAAAAATAAAGCAAAATATATATTACAGTACGAGAGATGTCCTACTGAATAAGAGAAACGAAAAATACTTACATAAAACTTAATGCTTTATTAACATAAATTTACTCAAGTAAAATAATAGTAGCATTAGTTTACGAAAACTAAAATTATGTTATGGACTCTCTAAACAACAGATGTTTACATAATTACAGTTCGGTGTTACGAAATTCTAATAAAGGTGATCGTTCTGCTCGTATCTGAAAAATTTAATATTTCTGAGTAGTTTTTGCAGATTTTTTAGTCATTTAACTTATATGTATCTATACAATAGAATCTTTGATAATAATTTTCACTCACTTTCTCAATGATTTGAAATTTTGCACACCCTTTAATATCGGTGATAAAACAATAATATTAACTCAACGTATTGTCTCGACAATGATCGCCGGTATAGCCAAAATTTGCTATTGATGTTGCTAATACTTTCTTTTAGGTTTTATATACTTTCTTCTAGGTTGCTATTAATTGAATTTATAATAGAAAGCAGTCCGGGATCCTGTCTGAGATCCCGTCAGGATAATAGCACAATAAGATCGAAAAAAAAAAATTAAAAAAAAAATTGATATTCTCAAAAAAAAAATACAGACCAATTTACAGTATAATTTTTGAAGAAGACCTGTTGTAAATAGTAATATATAACGTACCAATTTCATTAATAATATAAAAATGAAACTCGAAGCGATGATAGCTTAATTGATTCTGTCTAGAGACTTATTGAACACCACGTCGATGGACGTAGGTTCAAGTCCTGGGAATTCAGTCGGAGCTTGCGATAAAGGTAAACGTCGCGAAACAAACCGTAGTGGTAGGACTTTGTCTGAGTCCGCGTGGTTAGCTACCACCCTCAAGTTAAAAACTGGCACCAAACAACTGCCGGTGAGTCCCGGTAGTCGCACTTAACCCCGTCTATATCAACGTGAATTGTGTATTAAAAATAATGAACTAAAATTCTGGATAAAAATTGGTGGTATATTAGAAATTTTTGCAGAACGTGGGAGAACGGTCTCCTTAAACGCCACTCGCCTATTCGAATGTCGTCAAATTATCCCCCGTCTGGCTTAGCTACCCGTCTTGTGCTACGAATAGACCCGGCAAAATGATACGCTGAATAAAATAATATAACGGCCGACTGAATTGTTTCTTACGTTGCGAATTTCACAGTGGAACAGTTTAATGCTGATAGAATTAATTTCTATATTAATCAAAATTGTGACAGTGATAAGGACTACCGAAAGAAGTGAAAATTCAGTACAATATAATAACTGTGTTCGGTTTTTATAGTATGAATTATTAACATCAGTCTGTTTTTCACATCTATTGGCACTCCGAACAATAATAGTTTATATTTTTATATCTATACTAATATATAAAGCTGAAGAGTTTGTTTGTTTGGTTGAACGCGATTATCTCGGGAAATACAGGTTCGATTTGAAAAATTATTTCGACGTTGGATAGCTCATTTACCGAGGAGCTATATATCATCACGCTAACACCAATAAAAGCGGAGCTCCAATGAAGAATGTTTCAAAATCGGGCTGTTTTTTTCTCTTTTAGCTGCGTGTTAACGTTAGTGTTATATACGTTGCCATGGTAACGTGGTAACTTTCAATCGCAAACGTTTTTAAAGTTTATTTTGTGTTTATGTTCAAAATGTTAATTGTACGTTTATTTTGTTTCCAATTTTTATTTGCAATCTATTACGTATTATAAAAATAAAGTGTATATATGTGAAATTAAAATAACAACTTTTTAGTGAATGGATATGGCTACAAATAACAAAAAAAAATATTTTATATCCCGTCGGTATTTTTATGTTATTATATTTTCACTATTTGTTTGTTTGTTCCGGGTAATCTCCAATACGGCTGGATCTATTTTACCGGGAATTTTACTGGCAGATAGCCGAAGTGATAGCGGTTGACATATTTTATTTGTTCGCGGCTTCGCCCGCATTGCTCTTTCCAAAATGGTTGGACCGATTTTCACGTGGTGTTCACTGGTAGATAGCAGACCTCATCAAAAGTAATTTAGGTTTTTTATTCTCCTTCGGCCGCAGTGGAATATCCGCAATGCCTGAACTGATTTTCACGGGACTTTCACTGGTAGATAACTCAATATAAGAAGTAACTTAGACTATTTTATTATAGTGATGACATGTGAATTGGTCTGTGTTAAATTAAGTCATATATTTGTATGTAATTTGAATTGTATTATCTTTTTGGGCAATTTGGCGATCATTTTGTTTTATTTACTGCGTTTGCGTCTACATAACTTAGTGATCATAGCAACGTATAAGAATAACACAATTATATCGACATCGATGTCCTTGGACGTGGTAAAGGCTGACCGGACGTGGTAAAGGCTGACTTAAAGGAAAATAACCTCACACAGAAGGATGCCGAAGATCGGGCAAAGTGGAGGAAGCTTAGTAAGAAAGCGGACCCTGGTACCAGGCCGGGAAAACGCTAGGAAGAAGAAGTTCCATAATGTATAGCTTAACATTTTCATTACTTTCTTATATAGTGTTAGTGAGCACTGAGGGCGGTATATAGTAGGTTAAAGTTCCAGGTACGTTGCTGATGATAAATCCCATCCCATTCGATATACTATTAGTATTCACATATCTAATCTACGCGTTACATGTTACAGTCGATGGCATGTAGGTGGTAGAGCCACGCTGAAGCTATTACTGGTTTCAGCATGAATGACCCACCTGTTCGTTTGCCTGCTATGACAACTGCTTAACTGCTGTTAAGTGATCACCACCGTCCATGGACACGAACAACACCAGAGGAGTCGCAAGTGCGTTGCCATCTTTTGAAGGGAAGGATTAGGGGAGGGAAAGGGAGAGGAGAGAGGAGAGGGGAGGGGAGGTGGGTCTCCGGCGCTCTCACTGACCGAACGAAACGCAACAATGCAATCACTGTTACTTCACGTTGGTTTTCTATGAGAGGGTGGTAGTCCCCCGGGCGAGCCGACCCATTCATGCTGAAACCAATAATAGTTTCAGCGTGGCTCTACCACCATTAAACTAGCGGAGAACCAAACACTTTTGTCTTTATTTATACCTAACTTTTGTTAACAGATTTGCTCGAATTCGTGTAGATTTGACCTATATGTTTTTGAACGCGTGTGGAAGCTACCGTATCTATAAAAATTAAAAAGATTGCAATCGCCATGTTTTAGTGTGTACATAGCTTAACGTTTCAAACTCTGAAGGGGTGAATACAACACGTAACAACCGTATATGCGAGCGATAGTTCTCGCAACTCGAACGTAGTTTCCGCATCATCCATTCAGCAATGTAGATAATTTAAAAGTTATGTAGTTTCCGGTAAGTTTAATTGCCGCACAGTTAACGGATGTTTCCTTCAGTTAGTTACAAACATTTCCACAGGGAGTGCTTGATAAACTAGGATCTCTACGGTAGTTGTTATAGAAGGCAACTTTAAGTGGAGTAAATACGGTGTGTTTCCATTGTAGTTTTAGTACCATATTTATTACTGTCTGTTAAGTAAAGATATGCGACTAGAGAAACGCTAGCGCATGAATTTCATGAATGGGCAATTTAATTGGATAATCACATATTGTCGGTCATTTTGATACGCTTTTCGCCTCCGACATCTTCCTATTCCTTTAAGAACGATTCTCCCACATGCAACTACACAGTTGCTGCTACCTACGTAAAATCCAATACAAATGTAAACTGTGGTGCTTTCCGAGTCTCCGGTACGCACCAATATAAATCTGGTGAGTAAATATGATTATCTAACACTGCCATTAAACAGACAATGTTCAGGTCACTCGATAATGACTTTGAAGTGTATAATTGAAGAATAGGGAATGCTAATTCGAATTAAATTTATTGAAGAACCAACTCTCTTATAACAGACTAATTCAGTCGGAGTTTCGTGGTAGCGAAATTAAATGACACCTCCAGCTGTGTTCATGATTAAATTTCTTTTGTTTAGTAAAAGCTATATTGTCCCTTAATTGGCATACGTATAAAGCCTTGAAATTCATATTGCCTTATATTTACTAAACCAACTAGGAATTAATACCTCGTCTTTCGCAAATACAAGATCTTTCACATGATCTATAGATGCGGTGGTATTGACAAACTTACCGTAGACAAGGAAGCCTGGAAAATGGGTAATACTATCTTTAAATATGCTTGGATCTTGGTCAAAATAAGACTACCGAAAATAAGGCATTTAACTAAAACGAAGCGATGATGACGCAGTTGATAACGGACACCGCGTCGATTGACGTAGATTTGAATACTTGTGACTGTGTCAGAGCTTTCGGTGAAGGAAAGTGTTGTGATTAAACCATAGTGGTGGGGCCTCTTTTAAGTCCGCCTGGTGAGCTACCACCCAAGTTTAAAATCTGTCGCCAAGCACCTGTTCTTGTGTTCCGGCAGCTCCATTTGAGAGCCAATGCCCTCTACATTTAGCGTGATTACTATTTTATAACACATCACCATTAAAATAATCATCATTAAATAATAAAGAAAAAAACATAAATAGGACAAAAGTTGAAAAATCTATAGCCTGCGTCATTAGCAAAGTACGTCTAACTTGTTTGTTAATTAAGTGCAATTTGAGAACTGAGGATCATAGGTAAACGAAAAAAATACTATTAAATTAACTCTAGTATCATGATTCTCAAATATATATAAAGTCAATATTTTAAAAAACGGCAGATAGTACCTATATTTCTTTGGCTGGTAAAGCCACTACCAAATTCTATGTCAATATTAAAGAGATCTTCGAGTTTAGATAGCAAATTTGTTTAAAATTATGTAATCAATCTTACATTTTTTGAAGATGTCCCTATTATCTTCGGTCTCACTCACTCATTGCCTTTTGTACAGTTCAAAAAAACCGAATAGGTGCAACCGTTCTGAAGTTATGACCTTACATTCATTTGGCAATTAATTTTTATTTATTAAGTTTAATAAAAAACAACTGCCACAACAAGTAAAAGGATTTATTTTCCTGATGTTTACGTATGTGAGGAGATACTTTTTTTTATGTCAAAAGGCGGCAAACGAACAGGTGGGTCACCTGATGTTAAGTGATCACCACCGTCCATAGACACTAGCAACACCAAGGGAGTCACAAGTGCGTTGCCAACCTGTGTAAGGGGGAAGGGTAGTGAAAGGAGAAAGGGGAAGGGAAAGGGGGAAAGGAGGTGGGCCTCCGGCGCTCTCACTGATCGAACGAAACGCAACAATTCTAGCATAGTTACTTCACGTCGGTGTTCGTGAGAGGGTGGTACTACCCCGGGCGAGCCGACCCATTCATGCTGAAACTAGTAATAGCTACAGCGTGGCTCTACCACCACTTCCTTGCTTGGTATTTCAAAACATTGTCTGGTCTTTTGAAGTCACCAAAAATCTTCAGGAGGCATCTTGAGATTTAGTGATCATCCAGGATCAAAGGCAAAATCCGTACAGCTCAGTCCACGCTCAATGCGCTCTTCGCTTTGTGAATAGCTCAATCACATTACAGTAGATGAGTCTCCGTAATCCGGCACTTTAGTAGTCCGATACGTCCAATAATCCGACACCCTATGCTCATGCTTCTTTCACCCGTCTCTACTTTCGTTCCGTGCTTGTGAACCAGTATCAGTAAAACCTCCAAAAATTCTATACAATCCAATAATCCGACACCCCAGATTTTCAATGCTACCCGAATAGTGTGTCTCTACTGTACAGTCCTCCTTCACTAAAACATTAACCCCCTGAGCGACCATCGTTCCCAAATATCGATTAAAACAAGTGACTTGGCCTTTATAATGTATTCGAGACGCGCATTAAACCCGTTCTTCACGTCTTACGTGACAATCTCGCTGGTATTATATCAATCGAATCGCTTTGAAATGGATCGCTTTTTTCCAAAAGCAATGTGGATCAAACAGATTGACAGAACTGTCTGAATTTAAATAAATGAGGTACCCGAGTGGGTCTTGGGTTACGTATCTCGCGGATCAAAATACCTTAGTCACATATCATGATATTGTTTTTTTAGTTGCCTATTCAATCTATATAAATAAAATAACAGGAGCGAATGCTTTTCTTTTACTTTACCTATAGGTTTTAGCGTTTGGCTACAGTCTCATATCATGTTAAATGGCGACTTGGTCTAAGATGGTAAACACGATAAACCTAGAAGATACTTTTTTTTTATTGTAGCACGGCAAAATGATTGCACTGTGCCTGATGGTAAGCACATTACAATCCAAAAACAATGGCGACCACCGAGTGGCACACAGTATCCATCACCGGTCGCCACTGTCATGCCGGCCTGCGAAAGGCTGGATATGCACAGGCTGATCCCGAAACGCGACCCACAGAAGCAAATCACTATGACGGGCTGTTTCGCCATATACATGTTGGTTGCGACCCAGTCAGGCTGTAAAACCCTACCAGCCCGCTTTCGCCATTGCCTCGTTCGTTATTCAGCAGGGTGCACCACTTGTAGGTGAGGTTGGCTTAGATGTCTCAAGTCTTCGATGCTATTCGACACCCCTTACAGTACTTACCCCGCAATACACCAACAGGTGTTGGGCAAAAGATTTTCAGCTTGAGGTTGGTAACTTGCCAGGCAGACTTAAGAAAAGCCCTACCAGGTTATCGGGGTGGTAAGGTTTTAAAGCCCGACTGGGTCGCGACCACCATGCATGTAGCGAAAAAGCCCGTAATAGTGATTCATTCTGCGCGTCGCGTTTCGGGAACAGCTCATGCATATCTAGTAGTGAATGACTTTTCGCCGTAGCTCGAGTACCGGTGAGATGATTAACACTGGTCACCTCTGGACACGGACGGAGGTTGGTCACTCACGCAGGCCGGCATGACAGCGGCGACCGGCGATGGATAATGCATCTCTCGGTAGTCGCCATTGTTTTTGGATTATACTGTACTCACCATCAGGCACAGTGCAGTCACTTTGCTATGCTACAATAAAAAAAATACCACCATGATAATGTTGCGTCACGATGATTTCCTTCACCAAAGGCTCCGACTCACTTGTTAGAATTCGAATCTACGTCCATCGACTTAAGATTTCTTTCTGATTCATTCTCTGTATTTTTATAAATGCACGATTTTTTATATATATATCATAGTAGGGAAATGAACAGGTGGGTCATCTGATGTTAAGTGATCACCACCATCTATAGACACATGCAACGCCAGAAGAGTTGTAAGTGCGTTGCCACCCACCATGTGTTTGGGAGAGGGGAAGGGGAAGGGGGAGGGGAGGTGGGTTATCCGACGCTCTCACTGACCGAATGAAACGCAACAATGCGAGCATTGTTGCTTCACGTGGGTTTCTGCGAGAGGGTGGTAGTACCCCAGGCGAGCCCATTCATGCTGAAAACAGTAATAGCTTCAGCGTGGCTCCAACACCTCTTAAAAATAAATAACTGTGAAGAGTCAAGTCGACAGAAACCAGTTTAAAATAATACACTTACATTGTATTTATTGGGAAATGAAAGTTCCACTCAATTATAACATGTGATAGGATCAATTAACGATCCCTTTGCTGCGGTCGACATTCAATCGAACTCGACATTGTACATTTTGTATGTAGGTTTCTCTTAATAAATGAAATCGTGTAGTGGTTATTTATTCAAGCTATCAGAATATGCAAATACATAACTGTATAACCAAATTGTACGATTGAATATTTTTTGTCAAGCATTACCGGAATAACCCAAAACTAATGGTACATTACATATTATAACTAGCGGGCCCAGCGCACATTGTCCTGCTTTGATGAAATCAATCTCGAATCTGCCTGAACACACACAAAAAACTTTAATCAAAATGTGTCCAACCGTTTAGGAAGAATTCAGTCACATGCACACGGACATAAGAATTATATATATAAAGATATTTTTACACTTGTGGGTAATCTAAAGCTATTTTATGAAAGAAAAAGTGATATCAACTCGATATTAATAAAACGGCTTCGTTCCCATTAATGCAGATCTAATCTGTCTCTTGACAACATTACTTGTTTCTCTAGATGAAAGATATCCTCTCCTTTTATGTACCCCTGACAACGTGTATACGCAATTTCACGATGATTGGTTAAGTAGTCAAGACATGAAAGCGTAGTAAAAATTTCCCTTCGACAGCGACTCAAACCTAGGTCCGTTCACTCTGCGTGAAGCCCTTGAGTACACCGCTAGTACAATACAGTGACACTGGAAAATCTCAACCACTAGCTTAACAACATAACACAGATCACCCCCACATACGTGCACATACACAAGTGGTTACACATATTGTGAAAGGATTTGTTTCCCCTTATACAAACAGAGTTAATTTAGTTTAACTTATTTGTTAGATACGAAACACATGTGTATTCAATCACCAATACATCGTTACGCTAATACGCTAACGTGGCGATTATGTCCATATCTTTCTTCGGCAAGAGGCCTATAGACCTGCAGTGGGCCTCTTACAGACTGACAATGATGATGAAAAATAACTTACTAATACTTAATATAACTTACTTAATATAACTAACTTAATAGTTAATAGAGGTTTTATTTTAGGATAACTTGCCCATAGAACTAATTGCAAAAATTTGAGGATAGCGATGTGATAGAGATGTGCCATGTTACATTTATTTGCGACGCATCTCGATTTCATTAGTTTTGTAATACGATTCTCCTATCGACCAGCTTCGTCCGAAGCGAATTTCATTAAGATTTGCATATCTATCGGTCGTTCGGAGACGTCTGGAATGAATATGAATTTTGGGATATAACATGATATTACAATACAAATGAGAGGTTTTTTAGGACACAGATCATTCGCGTCGACAACCGTAGCTTCGAATCCTTGCAAATTAGTCGGAGCTTTCGGTAAAGGGAAGCATTGTGATAAAACCATAGCGTGGCAGTTGGGCTTTTCTAAGCCCGTCTGGCTAGCTACCAACCTCAAGTTAAAATTCTGTCGCCAAGTACCTATGGGTGTCTTCCAGCAGGTGAGTTTGAGAGCCAGTGTCTCTAGGCTTAGCGTGTTTGCCATCTCGGACCACAGCGTCATTTGACATATGATGGCATTATGGTTAAACGCTAAAACTCATAAAGGTAGCCAAGCCGGGCCGTAGTGGGTACGCACCAACTGTAATGAATTAGGTTGCTTCCATCATGCGTATGGTTATAAATCTATCACAGTGACTCTTTTGGTTCGGCCGCTGTTTATTAGCTTTCGAAATGCAAACAAGCATGAGGAAAGCAGCGACAATACCAGTATATATTGCGTAGGAATAATCCATTACTTTATTAGCTATCGTACAGTATGCGGCAAACTTTGTGACCGCTCTAAATATAGTCGCACAGATCAACTTGGGACTATACTCGTATATATATGCGAAAGGCCGAGATTAAGGCTACATTCAGAACAACCAAAAAGATTGATGATAGCTATAACAATTATTATCTCTGATAGAACTCAGAAATAATATGTATTCATGCATAATTTGAAATCAAATGTTTGTGTTTTAACTACATAACATTTACACGATCACTACAGGTAATAATAGAAGTAAGAATATGCATACTTTGTACAATCGAGTCCAAATTTTCCATATAGTAGTATAAAGAGATTGGTTAATTCCAATCCGGAATTCAACTTCACCCTTTGTTTAATCCCACTAATTAAGCCCATTGTTGTTGTTTGCCATCGCATAAGTGTTTACTTGTTTTAGCTAAGGGGAAATGTTGAACTCACACACTTTAAATTAACAACGGGCGTTCATGGCTGCCTATTAACACTTCATGTTGGTACTGGTAGCACCATAACATGATGTAAATCTTTTTTCTTTATTTTCATGCAAGAAACATCTGTAAAAGTAACGATATAAAAATACCAATCAAACAAAATACATCTTAAAACGCGTGACTACGTACCAAAGTGTGATCAAATAGTCATAAACCTTAATCTAATAGGTGAGTACCAATCGAAGTGTGATCGAATAGTGACTCACGTGGGATTTGTCATCCGATATAAGCTTCAATGGGATTCGATATCTCAAGATATTCTTAGGAATTTAATATTTAATTAAACCAATCAAACAAAATACATCTTAAAACGCGTGACTACGTACCAAAGTGTGATCAAATAGTCATAAACCTTAATCTAATAGGTGAGTACCAATCGAAATGTGATCAAATAGTGACTCACGTGGGATTTGTCATTTGAGGTGAGTTTCAATGGGATTAATTGTCTGTAGTTAATTTCTTGACCCGCATGATAGCTGACTAAAGTGTGAACAAATAGTCAGAAAATGTATCTTAAGAAAGTACTATCGGTCGAAGTGTGCTCAAATGGTTACTCACGTGGTATTTTATATCGGAAGCGAGCACTAGTCGAGGCTTAGTCACCTGAAGCGTCTCACGCGTCGAATTTCTTGAATGTTCAATTTTTGTTGTCGACGGTCCTAAACTACAATATAATCTCTATAAACTTACCCGCAGTAGATTATGGTTTAATGTATACGGAGGCAACACTGTCGTTGTTTTAGTAAGGATTAGTTATGATTGGCACATAATCGTGATAGGGTGAGATGCCGGGTGACAAAATGTCACGATTTTGCAAGTGACAAGTTGCTGAGGTGATTCTGTCTGTACACACCAACAGGTGCTCGGCCACAGATTTCCAACATGAGGATGGTAGCTAGCCAAGCGGACTTAGTAAAAACCTTATATATCAATTAAGCCGTGATTGTGGCATTTTCATTCTATAAGAAAAAAGCGATATTTTTTCAAAACATTTTTGACTGAATAACGGGAGTGTAAATGACTTTTTACCTAGAAATTAGTTTCTGTGTTGTGTTTACTTATCGCAGTGTAATATTGATATTATGTCGACTGTACACTGATACAATCTTAGGAATATGTCGCGACCTTCAATTTAGAGGGTTTACGGGCAGACTCGACACGGTGGTTTGGCACCCATTTCTTCCCAATAAGCTCCAGAGATCCCCGACATTTTCAACCTGCTCGCCAATAAGTAAAGTAAAATGTACTTTATATATTACACAGAAGAATCTAAATATTTTAACTTAAAATTCAATACATTTTTTTTAAAACTGTACAGCATTTTAAAGTGAAACTTCTTTAGAATCGTTGTGATTTGAAACAGGATGCAACGGAAAAAACTACAGGAAGAACAGGGAGAACGAGACACACATACATAAATTAGTGTGCCAGAGCGAGAGAGCAAATATCGATGTGTATGCACACTGTTTAATACTTACTTGTATTTGAGCATTTAACGTGTGTTAGTATATGTGAAAAGTACGTGAGCTAATACTACTGTACACTGTATGCGGTTGCGTATTACAGCTTTTTAGTAAGAAGTCAACGTGGTGTGTTATTATTTAACAGTGATTGTGAGTATTTTTATATCTGGTTGTGCTAAATAATAAATTCAATTTTAAACAAATAAACTTTGTAATTATCCTACCCTTGTTATATATATTCATCTTATTCTTTTGTCGATTTACTGAATTTTCACTTCTATCGTGTGTGAATCGCACACACACCTTTTTCCATTTCACTGGTATAATATATAAAAGTTCTAAAACCTTATGTGCTATATAGCTCATTTTCTTTCTTTATTTTACTTAAGTTACTTTTTAGCAAACAATCTTCCAGTAGATTATCACTGCCATTGTTGAGTATGTAATGGTATTACAAATTTCTTGCGATCATTTCAGTGAACTAACCTTCGATCAACAATAACTAGATAAAGGGTCGGCGCGAAAAATACGTCTCGGTAAGTAAGAGCTCACTTGAAATGTGTCCCTTATTTCGTTTAGTTTGTTTGAAACACAGCCAATGTAAGCCCGTTTCACATGCCGCAGTGTATTCAAAAGATGCAAAAATAATACCCGAAAAAGCAATTTAACGGCCGGAGTATATTACTTTCGCTAAATACATGTTGAATAAGTTATATTTTAAGCTTTAAACTATCTAATAATATCAATCTATGCGTTATGGTTGTAATTAGTTTGAACTTAAAACTGATTTAAAACTTTTTTTCTCCCTTTCTTAGTAAACAAATAGCTACACATAAGTATATATTTACGCGGACAGTTTTTAGCTTCGATTTTGTACGTGACCTTTTATCTCGTTATTGTTGATCGAAGGAACTAACAAAAGGTGGTCGTCTTGTAAGAACTTTCTAGAAAGTTTTTGTGACAAGTCAGAATCCATACTTCGTGGTATTATTCCCAATACGACGTCACTTGTGCACAGTAAACAATCTGTATTAAGTAAAACATCACTAATATTACAAAATATAGTGCCAAATAATATAATAATATGAACTATTACATAATATAATACAGAATCCTCTACCACGACCGTCTCTCTGTCTATTCGCGATAAACTCAAAGGCTACTGGACGGATTTTCATGCGGCTTTCATCAGTAGATAAAGTGATTCACAATTTTAGTATATAATTTGTCTTATTTTTTTTTCTTTCTTTTTTATGTCATAACTGACAAACGAACTTGTGGGTCACCTGATCTTAAGTGATCACCACAGTCCATAGACACTAACAACACCCGGGGGTTATCGATAGTGCGTTGCCAGTTTGTGTTTGGGAGAAAAGGAGTGAGGGGGGAGAGGAGAGGGGAAGGGAGGTGGGCCTCTGGCGCTCTCACTGACAGAACGAAACGCTTGTTGCAAGCACTGTTACTTCACGTCGGTTTTCTATGAGAGGGTGGTACTACCCCAGACGAGCAGACACATTCATGCTGAAACCAATAATAGCTTCTGTGTGGCTCTACCACTCTTCACGTTTTTTCTATTATCAGGACAGGACAATATCCGCCGGGCCCGCTAGTAAAATATAAAATTCACTACATGACATTCCATGATCCCACCAAAAACTCCTTAACTATAGTATTATTTTCTTGGTGACAGTGCGTATAGATAAGTAACACTCCGCTTGGTTATTGAATGTACATGGGGTGTTTCCGGAACACGAACATGTTTAAGATTGCTCCTATAATGTAAGTTATACCAGTTCTATCGTGGGTACATCCATTTGGACAAAATCAAATAATATCCAGTCCGCACCACAGATCTCTACTATTATCAATTAGGTTACAGCGCTAAATATTAATAATCATTAAGTCCAGGTGGTACAGTCGAATAATAAACTCATTGTTCATCTATCTATACATATAAACAAATTGCCCAATGTATGTATGCGCATCACTCCAGAACGGCTGCACCTATTTGGATAATTTTCTCTTGTGTTTGTAACTGCCAGGACAAAATTTGTATGAAAGAATATGATTGAAAAATATTTATAAAAATAATATATTTTAAATTTAATGTAAAATTATTTTTTATATATAAACTAGAGGGCCCAGCAGACGTTTTCCCGTCCTGATTATAAAAGAAATCCTTGACAAGATACATACCGAAACCTTCCTCATGAATCACTTTAATCACTGGTGAAAACCGCATGAAAATCCGTTGAGTAGTTTTTTAGTTTATCGCGAAGAAACAGACAGACGCGGTAGGGAATTTTGTTTTACACTATGTAATGATTTACATATAAAGATAAAATATAAATTTAATATATAAATTAATATAAAATCTCGCGCCATTTACAAATTCTTCAATCTCAAACAACAATATAAAAAAAGTACCTTTGTGTTTGTTTCCCAGAGGATTCTACTTTGCGGCACATATTCTAGTTATTGTATATTTATTAGGACCACAATATTGAACTAAATAAACCTAATAACTCCTCAAACTTTATCATTGACAATGGACAAGTCAATAAATTAAGTCTACACCTATACCAGAGTCCGTGTCGTAGAGCTCCAACTTATTTAATAACATCGCCGCCGATTCAACTTTCCCTCTTCAGACGGAAACGTAATAATGCAACCCCTTGGGTATTATTTACACTTAATAATGCTTAACTACATAAG
Source organism: Antheraea pernyi (assembly GCA_015888305.1). NCBI lineage: Eukaryota > Metazoa > Arthropoda > Insecta > Lepidoptera > Saturniidae > Antheraea > Antheraea pernyi. The sequence goes on along the minus strand of MU158723.1, from coordinate 1,295,362 downwards.
TTAATAACTAATAAAACACACATGTTATCTATATTAATATTATATATATATATAAAGTTTGTGAAATAAGATGTTAAAATTTTTTTTTACAAAAATAAGTTTGGATACAAGTTTCACATATTATACTTTAAAATTTTCTATAAATCAAATAGCTAAAGCAAAATGGAAATCCCATAAGGATAAAGTTTACTTTTTACAGCATGATAGCATGGAAACAATGAGCCAGTATTATTGTTGCGTTGTCGCTGCCGCTGCCGCTGCCGTGCCGCGCGAGAGTAGTATGCGGGGCGCGTCTCGGTTGCGCTATAGTTTTTATCTCAATAGACCTAGTACGTGGTGCTGCAAACGAGTTCTAAGTTTATTTAATAAGATTTTTCGCATACTAGCTAGGTATGTGTTTGAGGATAGTTTGGAAATACAATTGAAGTTATATAATTTTATAGTTATTTAATAGTTTGTGATTATTTTATTGTGATATGGTAACTTGGGATTAATAGTCACTCACTAATAAGTGTAATTTACGGTAATTTAGTTTCAGCTTGGTGAGCCAACATAACAAAATAGCATTAATTCACATAGATTGTTAATCTTTTAATTGTCGTCTTTAATCGCCATAGAAACATCGGGGACGGAGGGGAGAGCTGTTATTCTGTTATATAATAACTTTTTTTGCACGAGCTACCCAGTTCCCATTCTCCACTGATTCATAGAATTCCATCATTCGCCACTGAGACATAGTGACACCATTTTACCATATTGCTACTATTAGAAATACCAGAAGTAAATCGAATTTAAAAATAATTCCCACTTCCGGTATTAGAATACCAGAAATGGATTTATATAAAAAATAACACAATTAAATACCTCAACACGAGAACTCACATAAACAATTAAATAACTCAAGTAACACAATAAATCATAAAAACCAAGAGGAATAGAAATAACAATGTAAATTGGAAAGAACTCACGCAATACAACAACAATCACGAAATACAACCTTCCAGAGTGATGACCGAGTAAGAATGTTTCCAATGACTCGACAGACTCGCCTTTTATAGCATTCAGTCAAGATACGACCGGCCGATAACTTTCGACTAATGGCGTGTCAAGTCATTAGTAACACCCCCGCTGTAGTCAATAGTAGTACAGATAATGTTAACACTACTATATATATATCCTAAGGATTGCCGAAATAATGAGAACTCAGAACAATGGAATAACTGTGATCTTTTTTAAATTTAGAAATCTACTATAGTCTGAATTAATTAAATATCATAATCTGTAAATTTAAATTATTAACTTTATTCTGGTTTTCCCATATATTGGTACTCCGAGCCATAATTATATAGATTTTGTACAGTATATTAATTAATCAAAAATATGAGGGGCTACACAATCTCAATACAAAATATGAATATTAGATGTACACAGTCCCTTATACTACGCGTTGCTTGTCTGACGCAATACTTTCGGTCATGCTTACAACATGTCATGACACGAAATTATAAATTTATCTCCTGCCAAAAAAAGACCACCCAACGTGCCTAAAGAAGTTTTCTAAGTTCTTAAGTAGCCTAAAGAATCCTAAAGAAGAAATAAACAAAAATTTATATCAAGTTGTCATCTGTCACGAACAACTAAAACAAGTGGTTTTATACACATACGAATTTACGATATCATTTATACCACTTCCCAAAGGTGTCGAACCCTATTATAAAGTTTCTTCGACTGTATGGCAAAAGTTCCGACAGAGCGACAAGTATTAACGCATCTATATATAACATACAACATCAGCGTTCAATTAACCGAAGGAATAAAGCTTGTACCGTGTGCTCCCTGCGGTTACCGGTGCCTCATTACTCCAATGCGCTTGCTTTGAAGACTTGTACGATGGGACGTATTCGATCAAAAATATTAATGCTTCTGAACCTCCTTACTCCATAGTAAGTAGGTTTTGAAGCGAAAAGATCCGTTGTGATGTGAAACTCAATGAAACAAAAACCAACTTAATAAAGAGACAGACATATCTATTCCTAAATCCTATAGGAATCTATCTCTTATTTTGGTAAATGTATATTTCCAATAATTAATTATGTACAATAAATGTAATTAAAATAGGCAAAAATTATATAGCAGGGCGCGCGCTGCTTGAACGGTTTGAAATAATGGAATAAAATATAGCAAAAATATTTCCTTTTTTTTTAAAGTTCGAGATACCGTATATATCTCAGTTTAATGCCTCAACCAAAAAGGTGGTGATTTATGTCAAACATAAAAATAAGTAAAATAAATTCCGGTAACATTATTGCGTTGTCGCTGCCGCTATTCGTAACAGAGGCAACAGAAACAACCCAGAGAGTACTGGGAAGACGTTTTTTTTTCGATCTGACTACGCTATTGACCAAGCAAGGTCTTAACAGCTTCACCGGACTACTAAGGCGAGCGCTTAAGGCACTCAGCCGATTTTACTTTGACAACTAGCTCAAGGGTGCGCGGCACACCTCGGCTTTGGCTGTTGCCTGATACAAGCGCTTCGCGACCTATCTGAGCTAACCTAAGCTAAGCTAACTATTCATACATATATGAGTTGTTGAAACATATATGTGTACCAAGCATACATACCTCAACAACCCTTATATATATTTCGTATCGGATAATATTCTAAACTATTTCAGTTTGATAAGGGAAAAAATAAAACCCTTCCACCTTATTATGTGTAAGCGTGTATGCGTGCACGTGTGTGGAGGTGATATGTGTAATGTTGTCGCAGTGATGTAAGATTTTGTGTCACTGTATCGCGCGAGCAGCGTACTCAAGGGCTCCACGCCGAGGGAACGGACCTAGGCTTGAGATGCTGCCGAGGGGGGCCTAGTCTGGTATGCGGGAGCGAAATTTACCCCCAGACCACGGCGGCGTGATCTGTGGTTACGCGGGCGTGGGCGTGAGCACGCTCTGTTTAGAGAGACAGACTGGTACTGATCGTTCACTGCCGTTATTTCATCGGGAGGGTCGGTAAAATCGGGAGGGTCGGTAAAAGATGTAAACGGAATCTCGAGTAATAACACCGTAGTTTTGTGCGACCTTTTCAAATCCATTGCAAGTATCTGAGAAATATAAAGAATTTAAAACAACTTTTAATATCGAATAGTCGCAGTGTTGCTGATATTATGCGATACAAAAAAAAATCCATCATACTCAAAGGTCTTATTTTCAAGACTAACTTTATGGATGGACGAATTTTATCGAACCTGTTTATGTCTCAAATCAATTTCAGCATATTCATTTTGGTACCTCGAAACCTCGAATGATATGAAGGTTCTTTGGGTTTATAGCCCACATTCAGCCGAATGAAGAGGCTGAAATTGATTTAAGGCGTAAACAGGTCTGATAAAATCAGCAACAAGTACTTACGAAGAAGTCTCGGGGTATGCGACAACATCGATAAGATAATAGAGATTACGACAGCCTTAAATTCAAAAATACGTTACAATTAAGGCCCTAAGAATGTGCATATGAAAGTCGATCTGGTTTATATCAAATTTATAATATTAGCATGTATTAGCCAAAACGTAAACCAAAATTACACATTTCCTTATAGACTTACTCTTACAAAGTTCTGGCATTTTCGACACAGAGACAGCATTGTCCCTGCTTTGTTAGAATAAAATGTAAATGTATTATAGTAGTTACATTGCGGTCCAAAAACGAGGGTTTCGTCTGCCATTTTTACAATATTGAATTTCATATATATTCCAAGACAGGATAAAGGATAAATAATATTTTTTGTTCACCTTCTCTTCTCAAATTATCTATATTTATACATATAATAAAGATGAACTGTCTGTATGTAATATCAAATTTTTTTTTTTACTGATTTGGTACGAAAGTATACACGCTACTGATAACAAAATGCAATTTTTCAAATTTTTGTCAGTCTGTCGGTCTATCTGTTTGTTCCGGATAATCTCGGGAACGGCTAGACCAATTTTAATGGGAATTTCTCTAGCAGATAGCTGAAATTACAGCGGGTTACTTAGGCTACTCTACATTAGACTAAGTGTTAACCGCAGCTTCGCTCGCGATGGTATCTCCAAAACTGTTAGACCGATTTTCATGGAACATTGACTAACAGTTAGTGGACATCATAACAAGTAACGTAGTCTATTTTAATTTAGATTAGCTGTTAACCGTGGCTTTGCCTGCAGTACTATCTCCAAAATGGTTAAACCGATCTTCACAAAACTTTCATTGGCAGATAGCTGATCTTATAGAAAGTAATTCTATAAATTTTACTTTATACTAGCTCTTAACCGTGGCTTTGCCCGCAGTGCTATCTCCAATACGGTTTGATCGATTTTCACGGGACTTTTACAGGTAGATAACGAACCTTATAAAAAGTAATTGAGGTTATTTTATTTTAGACTAGCTGTTACCCGCGACTTTGTCTGCATGAAATTTAACAAGATTTCAACTCATTGTTTATTTTTAATTTGAAAAATAATCATCAGCTTATTGTTTGCAATTCGACATTATAATTATTAATAACTTTAATGATATCGATGTCTGCCTAAAAAGAACTTAGATTATAAACGTATTACGCAATGAATTCCATAATACAATTTCTTGCGGAACAGACAAGCGTTTATTTTTTGTACAGTCAAAAAAATCTGAATTATAATGGTTATGTATATTAAATCTAATGTAAATGTAAATCTTTCTAATAATATTTTAAGTTATTGTTTCATTAATTCCTTATACAGTGTAAATGAGCACTCAGGTAGTTATATTGTGGGTAAATGTTCCAAATATGTTGTTGATGGCAAACCTCATTTGGCACGCGGTTAGTATTTATATATCTAATGTACAAGTTACATGTCACTGTAAGTAGCTTGCGTGTCATACTTACAATTAGGTTTTTGAAAAAAAAAATTTTTCGTTATTAATGGAAAGATCATATATAAGTTTTATAACGAAGTTATTTTTTTTTTGCAATAATTCAAAAGTTATTTCAAAATAAAAATTAATTTTTGAATCCAGTACCGAAGACGCGCTGACAGCTCCCGAACAAACCCGAGCGCGTGTGACGTCATAATGTTAGTTTTCACTCATTGCAGTTGATATAGAAATAATAAGTACAGTGTTTTGATCTATTTAATTTTGTTGTCATTGTTAAATATTTAATTTTATATTGAAAATGTCGAACCTAAAAAGTTATCGTTCTTGTTTTGTACCATTATGTACGAATACTACAAAAACAACTCCTGACAAAATGTTTTTAAATGTTCCCCAAGATGACAAACGGCGAAATAAATGGTTTCAAGCAGTGCACCGTGATAATCCCAAAACAAAATCGATCTTTTTTGTTATGAAGATCATTTCGATGGACTTCTTAAAACCATTGTTATTAATTATTATTTATCTAAGTATGCAAATCAATTAATTATTATATACTTACGTAGAGTTCAGTCAATACATTTTTTAACTGGACTCCAAATCATAACCTTTAAAATCATAGCATTAAAAAATTGTGTTATTGATAGTTTAAAGTTCTTAAATAATAAAATCATGTATCTTTATTTAATGATTGGTATTCAATTTAATATATTTATAATTTTATAACGTTCTAGGTTATGTATTTAACTAGATTTTTTTTTTAATTTTATGTTATAGTGGTTTTTCTGTTGTTGTAATAACATTTAAATGATTCTTAATAAATCCTTTATCACACATAGTTAATCTGAACCAACTAGCAACTCGTTTTTTAGCAATAAATTTTCAATATTATTGTCTAGTCACGTATCAGCCGTAAACGCCGTACTGTTATTAAATAGCTATAACATTATGACGTCACAACTATGGTGACCAATCATGACGCGTTTGTAGTCACGTGATTATTTTTTATATTTGATCAATTTTTAATTGTTTATAATTTATTGAAAAACATTTCTTTTTAAGTTTTTTGCATCAAATATCAATAATATTAATAATAAAGTTTTAAAATACATTAAAAAAATCAATATATATTTTTTTCAAAATCCCATTTGCTTTAAAAGAGTATTTCTATAATTGTACATAGTTTCACAATTTTATAATTCTTTAATATGAACAAAAAAAACGCATGCGGAGCTGCGGGTACAGCTAGTCCATAATAAAAAATTAAGTTAGACATGTTTCGATAAACACTTATCTTCGATCTATATTTTAGTTACATGCGCTCCCTTTTTTACGATCGCAGTTACTTTCCTTTCAGATTCTATGTGATTCAAGGCGGAATAAAGTCAACAATATTAAAGGATTTTCATCTCTCCGTTACCTATTTTTTTTGTTTCGGCTAAACGATGTTTAACATCAAAAGCAGACATCAACAGAGATATACCGATATCACATGTAAAACATAATTCACTACTTTATCCACGAGTTGACACTTTAATATCCATAACTGACAACAAAAGAATACCGAACAAGACTGAATCTAATTTGAAACTTGTCGCTTACACACTAGGATTTAATTTTGTATGGCAAGATCACTTATGTCTATTAGTAGTTCTGAAACAAGGACAATAAATATATGAGATGTTAGCGTTTGTAATTCAGTAGGGAATTTTCACACGCTTCATGGCGAACAACGTTTTTATTTTAGACGTTATTCAATAAGAGTTAAAGATCTATGTATATTTATGTCAATGAACAATATGGTATTTACAATGACACCGATAATTACTAATTTCGTACAGTACTATCTATTTTTCGCAGCTTCATTCACTTAAGAATTCTTTTCAGGTACCATGGAATTGTGCGTTGGTATGAAATTCTAGTGCTAAGTATGCTGGCCTCTGTCCATTTTTATTACGCAGTAATTATTTCTTCCTCATAAATTCTGTTTTGACACATCTTTATATATGTAATTATTCTGTCCGTGTGTATGTGATTGAACTCCTACTCAGCGGCTGGACAGACTTTGATGATTTGTGTTCAGGTGGATTCAAGAATGGTTTACATTCAGAATTGAGCTCGGTAGGTAGCGCTGCGTTAAACTTTCAGGATGTTTTTATTATCAAAACAGGACAAGGTCCGCTAGGCCCGCTATCATTTTATAATATTTAAAAGGTTATTTCTATTTTTTTCTTGCCTGTAAATTACATAATACCATATACTGGTACTTGTACTAAAATTCGTCATTATTAATAATTTAAAAAAAATAGCAATTCTTAAAGTATTACCAATTTTCTAAATATATAAAAATCCAGTGTCTGATGTTTCTCCACGATCACCTTCGAAACTACTCAAGTGATCTTCGTGAAAGTTGTCATGTATGTAGAATTTGGTCCAACGTGAGAGATCGGTTAATTTATATTTAAATATTTTTTTATATTTAAATATTTCGCAATGTTGAATATTATTAATCATTGTAAGTATAATCAGTGTCGAACAGATGGCGCCTTAAATTAGTTCGTTGATAGAAAACTGTAGAACCAACTGTTATAGTCTGTCTGTAGGTGGTGAAGCCACGCTGAATCTACTGGTTTCAGTTTGAATGGGTCAGCTCGCCTGGGGTAGTACCACCCTCTCACAGAAAACCGACGTGAAGTAACAGTGCTTGCATTGTTGCGTTTCGTGCGGTCAGTGAGAGTGCCGGAGGCTCACCTCCCCTCCCCTTCTCCCTCTCCCATTCCCTTCCTCACCCTCCCCCAAACAAAGGACGGCAACGCACTTGCGACTCCCCTGGCGTTGCAAGTGTCTATGGACGGTGGTGATCGCTTAACATCAGGTGACCCACATATTAGTTTGCCTCCCATGATATAAAAAAAACATCTCATAGATTGCGTCACGTTTTAATATTGAATTTCTTTTTCTATAACTGAGCCACAGGCGTGTCTTTTTCACATGGTAATTAATATAATTTAAGGAATAGTATGTACTTCACGTATAGGAAAATTAAATTCAGTCAAACCAATTCAATCAGTTTTAGAACTATTTGTCTGTCTGTTTGTATGAACACGCATTACTGCTAAAGTACTGTGTTGTGAACACAATTTATAAAGCACGTCTTCCAGAATAACTTAGTCTTGGTTTCATTAAAATCGGTCCCCTCTATCAAAAGTTATTATAATTTTAATGACGACGCGGCGTAAGTTCAAGAGAAAAATGTATGAGTAAATAGACTTAATATATCCAGATGACTTAATTAATCACTCTTTTTACATAACGTTCCACGCAGACGAAGTCGCGGGCACAGCTGGTTTATAATACAACGAATAATAGCAAACCTGTACAGGGTCGAGGGCATAGCTGGTTATAAATATAAAATTTGACCCCCATCCATAATACTTGAATCTGTAACCCGATGTGTACACAGTCCCCAAAGCTTTTGTACGTCTTATACGAAGCAATTACGTAGCATAACGTTATATACGGAATCGAATTCTTGAAATTAATTTGACATTTTGCATTTGTTCGTTTCTAACTACGTTATCCTGATAATGTTGTAATGTCGCTGCGACTAAGGCAGGTAAATGAAAAAAAAATCGTCATCGATATATTGACCGTCTTATTTATTTTTTTAAATACGTTTTTTTTTAATATATGTATGTTAAAAATATAAACCAGATCGAGTTTGTTGCCGGTTTTTCTCGATGAGTGTTTGTACGAACCAGTGGTCGTTTTGACGTTCACAAGCGCCTTATTATCGCCAAAATTGAATAAAGTAACTCTTTAAAATGCTTTGCAGCTTAGTTGAATTTTGAAGTATTCTTAATTATTACCTCCCAATAAATTCTTGATAATTTAATGTATGTCCGCAAAAACTTAGATATGCTGGATCTAGTAAAATACCAGCATAATTTAAATATTAAAAACAGCAACAAATTGGTCACTCCATGCTTCAAGCTCACTAAGTCCAAAAACAATTTTTTAGGTAATAGTGTTAGGTTTTATAACAAAGTCCCAAAACACGTTACCGATTTGCCGGAGTAAATTCAAGAACCATGTCAAGCGGGTTTTAATATCTAAAGGCTATTAGGGTGTGGCGTATTTACCATTTATTAGGCGTGGTTACCATCAACGTTAAGACCTGTAAATTATAGAATAAAAAGCTTAAAAGTTTACTTCACCGATAGTACCGACTCATTCGTAACAATTCGTAACCACGTCAATCGATTTCATTTCGGAAACGTTTGGCTTCAGACGAGCTCGTTTGAGGTGAAATTCCTACAAAATTTCAATCTCTACAAGTTTTTTAATAAAGCCAAAATATAATTTCAAGCGAAGAAAACAAGTTATTTATACATAAAGAAAAACGGTTTCTGTGACCTTTGACCTTGAACTTGTTTACTCGTGCCTGAAAGATTCTTTGAGGCTTTTAAAATAGCTTGAAGGGTATCAAAACAAATGTTTATATAAGTTTCTACTTCACGGCAATCGCTCACAATTTACCTCGTAAATGTACATATATTAAAGGGCAACATAATTCCGTCTGTCCGTTAGTGTTTGTTCGATATAATTATTTCGGAGGTAGTCCAGATTATTTGTATAAATATTGTTAGAAATAGAAACAATTATTGATTATTAAAAGTGAGAACTGGCCAATTTAGATATAAACTGTTAATAATAAATTCTAACAATTAATCACATTTCAAATAACCGACACGAGTTCGAACAGAGCTACTGCACGATACGACGACCGCCGAAAGAGGGAGTGAACACGTTTTTTTTTCTCGACCTTAATATGAAACTATTACTGGTTTCAGCATGAATGGGTCGGCTCGTCCGGGGTAGTACCGCCCTCTCATAGAAAACTGACTTAAATTAACAGTGCTTGCATTGTTGCGTTTCGTTCGGCCAGTGAGAGTGCCGGAGGCCCACCTCCCCTCCCTTCTCCTTCCCCTTCCCTAACTATTCCCTCCCAAAGGGTGGCAATGCACTTGCGACTCCTCTGGTGTTGTTAGTGTCCATGGAAGGTGGTGATCACTTAACAACAGGTGACCCACATGTTCGTTTGCCACCTATGACAAAAAAAAAACTACGCTATTGACATAGCAAGGTCTTAAGAGCTTCAACCGACTACTAAGGCGAGCGCTTAAGGCACTCGGCCCATTTTTATTTTGACAACTAGGTCAAGGGAGCGTGGCACACCTCGGTTTGGGCTGTTGCCTGATTCATGCAATTCGCGACCTATCTGTGCTAACCTAAGTTAAGCTACATATTCATACATATATGAGTTATTGAAACATGCATATGTACCAGGCATGCATATCTCAATAACTCTTATGTGTATTTTGTATCGGAAAATTTCTCAACATTATTGAATGAATTGAATTAATTGTGGGTCATAGTAGAGAATTACGATGGTATTTATTTGTGAATCCAGAAATTTACGTATACATGTTGTAAATTTAGCTTTGAGTTTCTTCTTTAAACTTGATGAGTTTCAAGTTTGTTTGTTTGCGAAAGGATTTAAAACCTGACTCTGTATTACTGGTTTCAGCATGAATGGGTCGGCTCGCCCGGAGTAGTACCACCCTCTCATAGAAAACCTATGTGAAGTAACAGTGCTTGCATTGTTGCGTTTCGTTCGGTCAGTGAGAGCGCCGGAGGCCCAACTCCCTTTCCCTTCCTCCCTCCCCCAACTCAGATTGGCAACGCACTTGGGACTCCCCTGATGTTGCAAGTGTCTATGGGCGGTGGTGATCACTTAACATCAGGTAATCCACCTGTCCGTTTGCCTCCTATGACATAAAAAAAAACTCGTGTACTCAGAAACGCATTGACAGTTTATCTTATAGATAACTTTATTGAGTCAATAACCAATGATAGTTTAACCGAGTACCTCAGAAAACGGGTATTTTTTAAGTGCGTCAATTATATTTAAAAAACACGATTCAAATTCGATTAGATCAGAATTCAACCACAACAATTCAGTTAAACAACTTGTGAAATAATAATTCATTCAATTAGTTACGCATAATGTTATAGATTGCTTTAATAAAGACATCGAGCGATGTATGCAGATGTTAATTCAAAAGTTTTGGTACCGACGATAAGTAATACAATATATGAGAAGTACGTTTGGTACTGCTTCTTTCAAATACGCTATAAAGTTCTTTAACATACCCCTTTTATCATAGGAACAGTCAAAAACATTGGACAAAATATAACAAATAAGAATACGTAAAGAAATGTTGGCATCGCAATGAATATAGAAACTTCTTTTATATCAGATTTCAAAAGTTTAGCTAATAATAAATAATTATATTTTTTCCTTCTTTTATGAAATCTCAAGAATCTTAACATATTTTGCTGTATTCATTAACAACATTCGTGTGACAGAGACGGAAAACTACGTTATCAAACGTTTATATTTTACATGTTTTTTTTTTAATTAGCAACTGTTTCATTTCAAAATAGATTAAGGGAATAATTAAACAGAATTTAAAACCCTAACTATTACTACTATAGCTATTACAAAAAGTTAAATACGTATTGAATACTTGCTTTAAAAAGGTTTAAAATTAAATGCACTGCGCTCGCCCGAGGCAAGTTTGCGTTATCCTTTTTCGCAAATCTAACCTAACGTAACCAAAGCGAAACAAAAGCGCAAGATGGCGAACGTTCAGCGACCGCGGTGCATTTAATACGAAACCCTTTTAAAGCCAGGATTTAATACATATTTAACTTTTTTGTAATAACGCCGTAAAGGTCTGAATGCTAGAGACAATTATGTCTGTGTATTAAATAACTCCTCTGAAGATTATCACACAAAGGCAGTTCATTTGAGGGACAAGGAGAGGTGAAATGCCCTTCTCATTTTTTGCCTCGATGGTATAAGTAATGAGAGAGATTTTTTTTAATTCGGTAATAATATTAAAATTTTCATATCTGGGTCAAAATAATCTCTGTTTATAATAAAAGTCATCAGGTGAAACAGAATTGTGATAATAAAAGAGACGCTTGTACGTTTACGACAAAGAAAATATGTATATAATTTAAGTTATGAGCTACGATCAACAATAACAACATTATGGGTTAGTCAATCAACTTAATGTTTAGAAATTCTAAGAGAATCCATTTTTTATTATAATTGTTTTATAATAAATGTAATTAGTGACTTTATTAAAAACTAGCTGTGCCCACAACTTCATCCGCGTGGAATCTAATATTTAAGAAATAGTGACTGATGTTACATTAATCACGTATAGAGTCGATGCAGACAGGAATGGCATTATTGGCATTATCGTAGATAGTCACTATTTATTTGGGCAGAGCTTCGCCTTACAATACTTTGTACATAATAATGCGTAGATATCACCGACATCTTGCCTTTTAAAGGCCGATCTATCAAGTCAGAGCGATTACTATTTACACATAATTCCACAAAATAATTTAAGTAACACAAAAATAATGGAGTTTGAACAAATTAATGTTATTTAAGCTATACAACAATTTTATATAATTATCCTTATTTATGTATCTCTAATGTGTTTACTAATCTGTTTCGACATGTAGTTCAGCGACATCTTGCCTTTCATGGCCGAACTATGAAGTCAAAGAAAGAATTTATTCATAATGATCAAACTAATGATTCAATTCTATATAATGATATCAATTCTTATTTACGTCTTATTAAAATCTATATAATAATAATAATAATTCTTATTTATGTATCTTTAATATGGTGGCGCTAGTGTCAATGTGCCTCTCCAATATGGTGGCGCCAGTATCAATGTGTATGTAATATGTTGGCGCTAGTGTCAATGTATATTTATAATATGGTGGCGATAATATCAATGTTCCGGTCGTGTTGTAGTCTCGTCTCTTGAATGTAATGCGGCGGCACCGCAGGTGGGTGATAACACTAATAAAATCATCTGAATATAGTAAGTCCATTTACTTATATACTGTTCTCTCTTACTTAAGTAGCGTCGTCATTAAAATTATAATAACATAAAGACTAAATGCTACTCAAAGATATGCTTTATGATTCTTGGTGATATTAGCAGTGTTGCGTGTTCAAACAAACAGACAGACAGGCATTTCTAAATTGAAGTTTATTTTATTTATATATCTTATTGCTTAATCCTAGACACCTTCAACAATTTTTTTACCAAATGTATAAAGTAGAGACACGTTAGATTTACATTCTTATTGCATCTACAGATAAAATAGTTAGTTTTCCGTGTAAAAGCGCTCGGAATTTGAAAACTACAGTATTTGTTTTCATACAGTTAATTTATTAATTTAGTACTAAGTCCAACAAAGGATAAAATATATCATTACGCATTTCTATAGGGGCTTATGATTAATGATGTAAAAAATCTGACCTTTCATAGCACGAAGCCACACACATCAGCAGTCTTAAATAAATATACAAAGACATTTAATATAACCTATCTTATTTACACTCTGATAGCCTTATGTTATCATAAATCATATCCAGTTACTTCACATTATGATACTGGTATTCCTTTGGCCAGTATTATCATCTAATTAACGAGTGATTAAATAAATCATATGTCACGCCAGTTACATGTGTCGAAAATGACTGTTACATAACACGAAAATATAAGATTCAATACTACGGTTCCTAATATATCACAATTCATAGTAGGTATTAAATATTCCGATGACAAATCTAAGCAAAGATAGAGAAAAGAATAATGATTTAGTGCCAAGTGCTGCCATCTTGTGGATCTATGTGACGAATTGATACATATTACTTAGTGTTAAAAATAATTTTATTTGACGTAGTCTTGTTAGTTCAATATGTTTTTTTTTTTAATTTTGTATTTGGCAACCAATCTTCTAGTGAAATATTACTGCCATTGTTGAGTAGGTAATGATATAACAAGTTTCTTGCGATCGTATCAACGTTTTAACAAGACGGTAGGGTGCTTCTTAGAACATTCCAGGGAGTTTTTTAGGCAAGTCAAAATCCATGCTCGGTGGTATTATTTCTCACCTACTTAACTTGTTTACAATAAACAAACTATATTACGTAAAACACCACCAATATTACAAAAGCATAAAGTCAAATAATACAAGATTATGAATATAATATAAAATCACTACATGACATTCCAAGATCCCGCCAAAAACTTGGTCGATTCAGTGTTACCTTTAATCGACACGTGTGATATATAACGGTCCGTGATTTATGACTCGTGATATAAAAATAACACAGGATATTTCACTTTCTAATTATATTAATAGAGCTATAATATAATATTTATCACTCGTGATATAAAATAGCACAGGATATTGCACTTTCTAATTATATTAGTAGAGCTATAATATAATATTTATCACTCGTGATATAAAAATAACACAGGATATTTCACTTTCTAATTATATTAATAGAGCTATAATATAATATTTATCACTCGTGATATAAAGATAACACAGGATATTTCACTTTCTAATTATATTAGTAGAGCTATAATATGTCTTGTCGAGATATATTAATACTTGTAACTTGCGTCCGACATATGTCTGTTAGTAGATTCATAATATATGTGGAGTAGCTAGCTGAGGGTGTCAAAATGATATCTGAAAATAGACTGAGTATTCATAATAGATGAGGCATTGTGCCTTCCCCTCTTCGCTGGCTGTGAATGGATTGTTAAAGGTAAGTTGTGTTCGCTGTAACCTTTTCTTACGTATGTGGGTAATTATGTTACTGATTTCATAAAATAGAATATTAAAGTAAAAGCTCTTTATTTTTTATTTGAGTATCTTACAGAATATTTTATATATCGCTTCTTTAATAAACAAAGAAATCAAATGATTCATCATAAATCATGATACACTATAATTATACTTTTAAAATAGTGATAAACTAAATTTTATAAATTTATAATATAATTTTCAAGACTTATTGAGAAATAAAACAATTTCATGCTATATCAAGTTAATATCGAACATAAAATAAAGACTTATAAGAACTGAAGACTATAATATAAGACGGCGCCTGGCTGGAACACTGTTAGCTGATACGGGATTACTCCCGGCTGAACAAGGCTGACTCTTCTTATAACCTCTCTGCATAGAGAAGCAAACCTAAAAATATTTAAAGTAGTAGACACCAAACCTAAAGTGGCGTAACAGGCGATGGAAATCTAACTTCGGTAGGCAGCATTCCAGATATCTGATAGAGAAGATATCTGAAGGGCAGACGTTTGACGGATACTCTGCCTTCTGACGTAGGACATCCTTCGTCTGTAAAGTACCATTATTCTCATTATTTTTATAACGAAAATTAACCTGATATTAAGTGATCACCACCGTCCATGGACCCTAAGAACACCAGAGGAGCCGCAAGTGCGTTGCCACACTTTGGAGTGAATAATTAGGGGAGGGAGAGGAGAGAAGAGAGGGGAGGAGAGGTGGACCTCCTGAGCTCTCACTGACCGAACAAAACGCAACAATGCAAGCACTGTTACTTCACGTCGGTTTTCTATGAGAGGGTGGTAGTACCCCGGGCGAGCCGACCCATTCATGCTGAAACCAGTAATAGTTTCAGCGTGGCTCTACCACCATTAAAAATATATTTATCACATTAAGCATATCACAAAATATATTTTTATGAACAACAGTCAGAAAAAAGGTTTGGTTTCAGTTTACTTTTTGTTCACTGTAGCAGTCATGTCTAAAAAAAATATATATATATATACAATAAAATGAAACTATCCTCAACAACAAAAATAAGAAACAAAATAATCAAAATGTTACAAAAAATTATTCATCTTTCATTACATTTACTCTATTTGATTTTAAATTACTGGAACATCTGTAACAACTAATTACCACAATTTAAACTTTGAATACTAACTTATGTCTATTAACGGCTCATTATATATAGGAACCGGGCATACATGATCCAAGACACCATAGTCAACGAGTCCTTGATATAGTAACCGATCAATAAATCAGAAAGTTTAAAAAGAAATTTAAAGTAAAAGTACATACCCTATCTGGTGAAGATTCCTCTAAAGCGAGGGAGCTTATTTCGGTCCTATTGTTATCATTGATGACACCTTCATACTCCGAGGGACTTGGATTAAACGACAAGAAAATATTTGAAAAATCCTGTAAAACATAATAATAAGTATTAGTAGTTACTTCGTTTTCATACTAGAATTTGATGTTGTGAAACCAATTTTTTGAGTGATTTTTACAGTACCTTAATAAACTATATTCGTTCAGTATTTTTTGCGTTAAAAAGTAGCAAATATCCATCCATAGAACCTTATTCGTCTACAATAATATTCATAATAGAAAGGCTATTTAAGATCATGTTATGACCCTGAGGGGTGGTACCATGACTAAACAAATTGTAGATCAGAAATTATAATATGCGGGAGCCAAGTACTAGTGTGGATGGGCTGCAGCTGAGGGTATCGGCGGTCAAAGGTTATAAAATTAAACGCGACGGAAGCATTATCATATTATTCGATTAAAAAGGCGTTACTTTGCGGAAATCCATCATTGAATATTAGAGTGGACGTTACTTTGCACTATCACCTGGAATTGATCGGCCGCTACCACGTCTCACTGCAAACAACTATTTATATCCCTGTGTTATTCAGTTCTATATTTTGAAACAATGGTGGCATTTAACGTAATATAGTTCGCCTATTGTGCATACATGAAGTGGATGGAAAGTAATACCACGGAACATTAATTCTGAGATGCCACAAAAACTAGAAGAAAGTTGTAACAAGAAGCATATGGCCCTGCAGTGGGTCTCTTACAGGCTGGGGATGCTGATCACTACATAGTATAAAACAAAGTCGCTTACTTTGTCCCTATATCCCTATGTATGCTTAAATTTTTAAAACTACGCAACGGATTTTAATGCGTTTTTTTAATAGATAGAGTGATTGCAGAGGAAGGTTTATATGTATAATAACATCCATTAAATAGTGGAGAAATACTATTATTTTGAGGTTTCTAATGTGATGTCGTAAATAATTACATAACCGATTTGATGCAGACGAAGTTGTACGGGTCACCTAGTATCTTACAATTTAAGAATAGTTACAAATATATGTAATTTCTATTGACATAAATTTGCTCTTCAAATATCGATATTTATCCATTTTCGGTATTAGCTGTTGCGCTATTATTTGCTGTTGTGGTATAGGTAATTAGGTAACTGGCTTAAGTATATGTATTGTCTCGTCTATGTACAATAGTTTATTGTCTTCGTATATTAGATTTCCTCCGAAACAGTCGGGTAAACGAACCGCGGTATAAAAAACAAATCGAATTCCATGGAACAAGGTCGCGCGACACGTAAACTGCCTCTTATTCAGCCACTAAGCCACGTAATAATATTTGAGAGAATATTATATTTATTTCGGTGTACGTGAATTTGGAGAAACATTTTCGTAAATATCAACGCGCTGTCATTGGCTTCACTTGTGTTTGTGAGTTTCTGTGTGTATGAATTGAATTACAATGGAATCTGTTACTTTTTGTAGAAAATACACAACCTCTTTTTTTTGTTAGGTATACAAGCTGAAAGTTTAGACAGTAGCAATATTTATAGTAGACAGTCTACATACGATTCTCGTTCAAAAGCCAATAAGAAAATAGGTGCTTAATATATGACCTAATTATCTAGAAAAATACTAAAGTTATACGAAATTCTCTACGCTTTTACGTTAAAGTACAGTATGAATAACAATCTGGTGATTTCACTTTCACTCGAATTTTTTTTTTTTTTCGAAACTTCACTCGAAAGGGAACGTGGGCACGTTATGAACAAAACAAAAGGGTTTATTGTCTGTTTTATTATCGAAGTTTATTAACTCCGGGTCGCTCCTTACAGCTTTTGACACCTTATTAGGATTGTGTTTATACTTTAAAAATCTTTAAACTTTAACTTAGATTATCTTTGTTATTTAGTAATATTTGTTTTGATATTATTATTTTACTGCGAGTGTTGAACCTTTCACCTGGTTTATGTATCTATTTCTTATAATAGAGAGAAACACAAATTTATTTATATGAATAAAAATAAATTGCCGCATGTATAATTTTTTTTTTGTATTTGCTATTTGAAGATCGGAAAGTAAAAATGTTGTGAGACATACTAAATGTATTCTTATATGTACAGTTACATACTAAAAGTGTCTACTGCCGTCAGGTACAACCGTCAACCAAGGAAGGCGTTTTTAACTCTTTTAATCGTTTTAGATTATTTTTGAGGCTCAGCTCTCATAAATAAAATCAAACGCTTTTTGTTACAGTGAGACGTGGTAGCGGCCAATCTATTCCAGGCGTAAATGCAAAGTAACGTCCATCCAGTATAATATTTAATGATGGATTTTCGCAAATTAACTCCTTCAGTCAAATACTAATTTCAAGAATATTGACATACAGTTGTCATTTTATTTTAGCATACAGTCGCACTGTAAACTATCGGGAGGGCCTAATCTATACTTATATATAAAGCTGAAGAGTTTATTTGTTTGGTTGAATACGCTAATCTCGGGAACTACAGTACAAAATTCTTTCGGTGTTAGATAGCCCATTTATCGTGGAAGGCTATATCGTCACGTTAAGACCAATAGTAGTGGAGTACCAATGAAGAATTATTCAAAATGAATAATTAACCAATCAATCCTCACCTTTTTTTTTTCGAAATCTATTAATTCCCGGTTGGAAATCAGCCGTAACGCAAATGTTCGTAGTTAAGTCTAATCTTCACAATTTTTCTCGAGTTTTAAGAATACAGTAGAAATGTAGGGGGTCCACTGGAACCAGCTATATTTGGAAGTGGCCTATGGGAAAAAAGTCTGGAAACTTTTGGTTTACGTCAACCGAGATCTTTTTTTTATCTACTTATGTGTCTTATGCGCGTATCACACTTGACAGATTTCGAACAATTTTGTTTAGTTGTAATTCTTGGATACCTTACAAAATATCACGATATAGGGCTATTAAAGTTTTAAGGTACTAAGAATATTAAAAGCATCACGCGATCAGCGATGTGTGAAGTGGAGTAAGCAGTGTGGTACGCAGGAGAGGCGATGAAAACGAATAAAATTGTTTACATAAAAAGTAAGTTTTTTTTTAAATTTATTTATGACAATATAAGAATTACATGTACATATAATAAGACTCTCTTCAGGAAACCGCTATTGCGGTTTAATTGAGGAGAGGTATGTTCGTTAACACGCCGACATTTAATATTTAAGTTTTTTGAGGTAGTTAATTTATGAAGAATCTCCTTAAAATACATTTCGCTTGATTAACATTATTTCGTTGTAGTTCTATTATATAATCGTCTGGTAATGTGTTTAATATTGAGGGAATCATATATTCCCATGTACGCATACCATAGTAATTGTTGTAACGAGGCAGTGTGTACATGGGAACATTTGCCAAATTCCGCAAAAAGTCGTGTCGTACTCTTTTTTTAAGCTTACTAAATTCATCCAGATTCTCACAAATTACGGCCATTTTAACTTTGTCGAAGATATTCACAATTCGACAATGTTTGAAGAGACCTTCTATATCATTTTTATATTTTATTTTAATCTTTTCAGGCATTTATTATAGGCATATATATTGTTTTTAATAATCTAATTTGTAATTTGTGAATGTTTTCCACAAGGGTTCCGAATGTATTACCATAAACATTTATGCCATAACTTATTACAGAATCAGCAAGAGATAGGTATAACATTCTTAATGTATTATACGGTACTTTATATCTTAATATAACTAATCTAGACAAGATAGCTCGTAATTTGTTACATATATAGTCGATATGCGGCTGCCAGCTGAATTTATGATCTATTAACAATCCCAGATACATATGTTGTGTTACTAATTGGAGATTCTTACATTTACACGACCTGTTTTTACTACCATTATTATGCATACACTCATGACTATGGGCAACGATGCTGGGGATTACATTTGTTTTTAAGTATGGTGAATGTATGTGCAAGAGTTTAGTTTTTTGTGCATTTAAAATTAAGCCGACATCGTGTGCCCACTTACATAATAAGTCAAAGTTATGCTGCATCTGCGCTTGTGCTAGCTCAATGTTCTGGTGCGCTATTAAGAGACAGGTATCATCAGCAAACTGGTACACCGAACCTTCAACAAATATGTTACACATATCATTGACATAAATGAGATATTCGGTTGGACCTAATATCGAACCATGTGCTGTTCCCGATTTTGTACAAATTGCCTTACTGAAATGGTTTTCTATTTTTACTTTAGTAGATCTATTTGTGTGATAGTTTTTAAACAGATTAAGAAGGGGACCCTGTATGCCATTCTGTTGTAATTTGTCGTATAAGGTATTGTAATTGAGGATATCAAAAGCTTTAGTGAAGTCTACTAAAACAGCTAACACATGACATTTATGGTCCAAATACTTATTAACTTCATTAGAAAACTGTGACAACAATTGAATAGTATTTTTGTTTTTTTGAAAGCCGTATTGTTTAGTGTTAATGACATTATTAGCAGTTAAGTATTGTTTTTTTCTCAGAACATAACATATTCTTAAGACACTGCTACGACTACAACAACGCAGACAAAGTCGGATGTCAGCTAGTAAATGATATTTAGAGATTATGAAAATTGACATAAAGTCTATTTTGCTATAACTCAACTATTGATTAACGATAAATAGAAAGAAATACGAGCGGAACGGAGGAAAATCAGCTAATTTTTAGTACAAATATTAAAACCATGAGGAACATAAAGACTCGCAAGTATATTGTAAATCTCGATCCATTAAAACGATTGAAAGCGGACCAAGCTTTTTACGAATGTATTTTTTATTCCAATGAAAATTCTCTTTCTCGTGCGGACAATAATTTTTCCATGGAAATGTTACTAATAGCCACTCTATACAGTTCACTCTCTTTGTTGATATACCAATAGGAAATTAATCAAAAGAACTCCGTGCGACAATTCTATATTGTATTTATGTTGCGTCGATTTTATTTATTAATTTCTTTTTTCTTTGTCATATTATTTATGTAACCATTTATTGATATCATAGCCACGGGTTGAAATACTTGAAACTGATTCTTACACAATACGTATAAGATTTTGTATAAGAAAAAAAATTATACGACAATAGTAGAACATTATACAACTATCCCATATATAAAATACATACCACATATAAAATAAATGAAAAAAGTAATAAAATAGCATGGACAACCATTGCCCATAACTGTGTAGATATATATAATAATACAGAACATACAGTTACTGGCTTTGCACCAAAGTACCTGTTAGATAGTACAGATATTTTATTTTTGCCAAATGAAGTAAAACAAGATAAAAAGGAAAATGAATGGATTAAAGATCGGAAACTAGCAGTTGAAAATTCAATTAAATCACATAATTATAATAAACAAATATTTGATAAAAATAGAACTCAATTTAATCTCAATACAGGGGATATGGTATATGTAGAGAATGGGAACAAACTAAATAGAAGTAAATTAGATGAACTGAAAATTGGTCCATTTAAAATTATTGAAAAGATATCAAATTCAATATATAAAATCAATACAGGTCACAAAAAGTCAGAATCAAATCTTTTTCATGTCACAAAACTTATCTCTATACTTAAATAAAAACAAATTTTATTTACTTTTTATAATATTGTAAAATTTAGTTTTAAGTACTTTTGTGTAGATAAATGAAAATTTTCTTGTTTAAGGAGGGAGATGTAAAGAAACTAGTATTTAAATATAGTATTTCTTTAATTTATACAGCTGTTAGTCGTTAAAGCAGTCACCAGCTACTTACGTATTTCATTAGATGGCGCTGTAACATAATAATAGCACCATAATAAAAGTAGTCATGTTGACATTCGACAACTGACGGTGATTGTGGTGTTTATAATAAAATTTACATTTATAATAAAAACGATTAATAGTGGAATAATAAACTTTAAATGTCGTTTCCCTTTTTACAGAGCAACGCATTAGTTTTATTACAATTCCGCAACCTATCAAAATATTGTCTTATATGTATATATAAATTAAATATAAGTGTCTGTTATTTGTTAGGGCTAATTTCCTAATTAGCTGTACCAATTTTGACGAGACTAAAAATAAAATAGAAGATCCGGGCATTATACAGAGTTCAAAGCAAATGTAAACTTACAGAAGCAATTTAATATCGCGAAGGTGTGAAAACAAAGTCGCGTGAATCAGCTAGTCTAACACATGTAAAGGCATGTAAACGTATACCGGGAGTCGTCAGAGGAAATCCCTTTGATAGGCTTATAATGTTATTATGGTTAATAATATTATGATTAAATTCAGGCACAAGGGAATAGCTTAGAGAATGAGATTTATTTTGCGTAGTTAGATACGTCGACAGTCGAAAGTGATAAAATGAGGGTAGAATTCAAAAAGTACGTGATCGTGTTTGTTATCTTTTGACACATACTTTAAAAATTAACTTCTTCCATATGCTGCCAGTTACGATTAAGTAAAACATATCAGCTCCCCACTAGTGTATTGATGATGTTTTAAATTAATTAGCGAACAATCTTGACATACTTCTGTCCGCCTCTTTCTTCTCTTTTCCGTTTGTTCCGTTTCGTGATTCTGTTGATTGTTCATGCTGTTGATGCTTCACCACGTACATGATCTCGTACGTTTACGTTAAAATCTATCGACTTAATCACCGCGAGTTAGTAATCAGTTTTGTTAAGTATGTTACATTTATTCCCCGCTCCTACACTTCTTGGACTTTGATCAACTTCAACTGACCAATAAGCCTCTATAAATAATCAAATTAGATTATTTCGATGGTCTGGTCTCACAGAATCACACTGACGGTTCCAATAAAATATCTAGATAGTTATGAATATTTATTAAATTAGAATCACTAATAATTATTAGAATAAATATGCCAACGGCTGGCGAACTTGTATTAATAATATTCGTATCACAAAGAAGCTACCTAGAGCTGTAAATAGTGCAGACCGCTTCGACCATTCGGATTAATTCAATTAATAATTTATGAAACCCCATTCTATTACGGTCCCTTTGAAAGAATTACCAGTTGAAATTATTTAACGGCTTTGACGAAATTAATTGAGATTCAAAAGATTTGTGCTTTTATTTTTCAAGAGTCTTTTTATTCCAATAAGTTTATATTATTCTCAAATTGTTGTAGCAAATTAACAGCGTTTATTAACTTGTATAATATATTTTAAACTCAGATATAGATAAAAAATAAATTAAGAATTTTATAAATTAGTTTGCTTCTTTCTTACTCTACACTTAGACTTTCATCAAACAAGTTACCTAATTTTTATTTTAGGTTGATGATATCGTATTTTCTTGACATATTATCGTCAAACATTCTCTTTCTATTCCAGTAGCTTTGTGAGCTCTCTCGCGTCTTTTGTTATGATTTTCGAACCAAAAATCCGTTATAGCCGTTTCATAAATAACATCAACTGTGTGAAAATTTATTTTATCACATCCTACCATATATATATATATGAGAATGCTCTTAAATTATATACATGAAATTTTGTGTGCGTGTACCAGTTGATCCGAGAATGGTTTAGATTCACAATTGGACCCGATAGGTGGCGCTGCGGTTGAATTTTAGATTTTTTTTAATTATCAATGTAGGACAACGTTCGCCCGTCCCGCTAATATATATATATATATACTTTCTTTCTATACTCAAAAAACCTCTGTATATAGTACACTAGCGGGTCCGGTAGACGTTGTCCCACCCTGATTATAAAAAATGCTTGACAAATTATATACTAAAACGTTCCTCATGAATCACTTTATCCAATGGTGAAAACGGCATGGAGATCTCTTGAGTATTTTTTGAGTTTATCGCGAACAGACAGACGCGCTACGAGACTTTGTTTTGAACTATGTAATGATGTATAGTCGTCGTTGGTAAACCTTTGGTATATCAATTCGATGTCCGCAAGTTCGAACCCCGGCATGTACCAACGAATATTTATCGATTCGCGTACATTTACTAATTTAAATTGGTAACATTATCGGTTGACAGCGAAGGAAAACATAGTGAGGGAACCTGGCCCTAAGATACAATTGTAGTACCAATATATGGGAAAACATAGACATAAACATAATCTGTATATAATTATATTATGTACAATGCGTTTAGATATTTTAAATTAATAAATTCCATAGCCTAGATAAAAAATCTACGTACCGACTTTAAGAACAATGGTAAACAATGGGAACAAAAATCTTAGTAACGAGAAAATTTGTTATGATGAATGCATGCTTGTTACTGTATCACGCAAAAAACACTGAACGGATTTTGATAACTTTTTAAGTGCAAAATTCTTTAGGCGAGTAAGGGGATTTGGCAGGTCGGCAGAGAACCGCTTTTGCGGTTGCGTCAGACTAGCGATACGTAGTATAGCGGCCTGTGTACATGTAATATTGTGTTATCAACCACCTCCGGTGCCGCTGCATCACATTTAAGAGACGAGACTACAACATGACCGGAACATTGATATTAGTGCCACCATATTATAAATATACATTGACACTAGCGCCAACTTATTAGAGATACACATTGACACTAGCGTCGCCATATTAGAGAGACACATTGACACTAGCACCACCATATTAAAGATACATAAATAAGAATTATTATTATTATATAGAATTTAATAAGACGTAAATAAGAATTGATATCACTATTTAGAATTGAATCATTAGTTTGATCATTATGAATAAATAGTATACTCTTTGACTTCATAGTTCGGCCTATGAAAGGCAAGATGTCGCTGATCTACATGTCGAAACAGATTATTTATTTATTTATTTAATAGGTTTACAATAATTGTTACATCGGCTTATTCTAAACACAAAATTATTACTTTAAACATTAACTACAATGTACAATTTCTTAAGTAAACACAACTTGCATAGTACACAATAATTAAAAGTGTAGACATTATCATGTTATAACATAAACTGAATTAAAACGAAAAATTATGTATGTTAGCAATTCTTATACCTGATTAAATATTTAAATTTTGATAATGTTATACCAAATATATCTAAGTTGTTGTATTGTTACTTATTCTGGACACTGGAGAATTTTTACCTAAAACAGTTTTTCTAAAAGCAGAATTGAAAAGGTTAATAGTATTTAATTAGTAAACACATTAGAGATACATAAATAAGGATAACTATATAAAATTGTTGTATAGCTTAAATAACATTAATTTGTTCATACTTTGTTATTTTTGTGTTACTTAAATTATTTTGCGGAATTATGTGTAAATAGTAATCGTTTTGACTTACATAGATCGGCCTTTAAAAGGCAAGATGTCAGTGATATCTAGGCATATACGAAGTATTGTAAGGCGAATTTTTGCCCAAATAAATAGTGACAGTATCTACGAAGTGTTTATTGGCATTCCTAACTGCATCGACTCTATACGTGATTAATGTAATAATTTATATTTTGCAGCTCATCATACGTCTGATTTATTAATCAACTGTATAAGAATGTATAATTGTATTATATTAGAAAGAGAACCAAACTAATGTTAATAATTTCAGTAAACTATATTTAGCTTAAAAATTGAAACGAAACGAGGTATTCCATTTTTTTTTAGTTTTCCCTTCTGCCCGCAGTCCATATGACTGCCTCAACTTTGTTTTACTTCTATATAGCTTATAAATCAAAACAGGACATAGATTATAAAAATTATAAATATTTCTTTTCTAATTGGTCATAATAGAACGCTAAGTTTGTGAAATTATGTCATGTGTGAGGGTGAGCACTCAAAACACTAAGAGAAGACAACATTTAATGTTATCCTTACTAATAAACGTTAACGTAACTCGCATTAACGCTGTTTGTTTACGCTTTTATGGCTTAAGTACTCGCTCAATCATCATGAGAAGGAAAGAAGGAAGGAGAAAGGAACATAGGTTAGGGTAGATAATATCTTTCTCAATGGATAGGACAAAACTACAGTACCGCTAGACGAACTAGCTTGCTTACATAGCAATTTTTTATATTAATTTCACCGCTGTACCTCAGAATTAAGTAAGATAGAATAGAAGCTTAAGCAAGTCGAAATTTAATGGGTAATATATTTTCTAATTCTAATTTTTGACACTCCATTCTCTTGTCATCTCTCTTAAACATCGATTTAGTAAAACTCTACTGCAAATTAAACCAGTGAGTAAACATAATCAAATAATAAAAGAGAACAAAGTCACATACTCTAAGTTTTAATAATATTGACATTGCCATATTTGCTGTAGGTCACAAAAGAACTAAATTAGGCCACACTCTCGTAGACATATAAATAGAATCGTATGTAGTGAACAGAACTATAAGCTCTAAAATCCTTCCTATTATCTTTAGATGTAGTTGTTCCAGTTAAAACAACAGTAGAGACTCAACTAAAAGCGACTTCGGAAAATTAAGTTACAAGGATAGCTTAAAGTTCGTACCGTGCGGTTTGTTCTCTCATTTTCGTTCATACCTCAGTGTACGACCGTTCACGGTGACCTATAGACGTGTCGCCGCATACCCTCGAAGCGGCACGAACTTTTAAACTTTTGAAAGTGGCTTTCGATTTCATAATATTACCTTATCATAGATAAATTTTTTATAATAAATAACACATATTTTATTATAAAAATAAATAATTTTTAAATTGCATATATCGTTTAAATAATTCAGTGCAAACTATTAATCAATGAAATTTTAAAACTAATTAGTAAAAGAGTCTATTATATTAAAGGTAAATTATACTAAAAGTAAAGAATTAAAAATGGCGGAATTCCTTCGAGCAAACGAAACAGAGTCCCAGTTTTACCAGCGTTGCACGAATCTGAGCGTTTTCGACTGCACCGAGGAAGAGATGTTATGGCTGATGATGGGCCCTCGGAGGCTTCCCTTAAAGAAGATCGTGCCCATATCTGTGCTGTTGTTGGTGATCTTCCTCACAGGCGTCGTGGGAAATATAGCAGTCTGCGTCGTGATTGTTAGGCACCCGGCTATGCACACTGCAACCAATTATTACTTGTTTAGTCTGGCGCTTAGCGATTTATTGCTTCTATTATTCGGTAAGTTAAATTCAGAGTTTATACAATCTTTAGTGTGTTTATATAGGACAACTAGGGGCCTAGCGGACGTTGTCCTGCCTTGATGAAAAAAAAAATCGAGGCAGTCACAAGCACTGCCGATAGAAATGACGAAACAAAACGATGGAATAACTGTGTTCCCTTTGAACTTTTTCAATCGATTATAGCATCAATCTTCCAAATTTCCTAATTTGTAAATTGAAGTTATTATCATTCGACTGGTTTTAGCTATAGTAAAATGGAATTGTCCATCATTTTTCCAGTCTAATTACTGACACGATTGAATCGAATTTCAAAAGCTTTCAGATTGATATGTGGTTTATGTATCATTACGCTTTCCAATATATGTTAATTATGTGTATTTTTTTTTCCAAACTTGCTGTTTTCGCATATAGATCATTTGGAATTGGCAATATAAAGAGAGAGAGGAGTGATCGCAATTTTATACGAAATTTAAATTAAATTATAAAACACCAACAACATTTAAATACTAGAAACAGCAACAAATTGGTCATTCCATGCTACAGGATCACTAAGTTTTTTAGGTAACGTGTTTGGTTTTATAACAAAGTCCCAAAGCACATTACCGATTTGCCGGATAGAGAGTTCAAGAACCATGTCAAGCGGGTTTTAATATCTAAAGGCTATTATAGAGTGGATCAATATGGGAACGATGGTGACGTCTGGAAATGACGCCCCTCTCTGTGTATCGACTAATAACGAATGTAACTATTTATGTTTTGTAAAAATATATAATATGAAGAGATAAACCAGATCGAGTTTCTTGCCGGTTCTTCTCGTTGACTGAGTTGTTTTCCGAAACGGTGGTAACTTCGACGTTCATAAGCGCCTTCTCAGGGCGTAAATTGAATAAAGGATATTTTGATGATTTTGATTGAATAAACATGTACAAAGATTATTACAAACCATTATGTACCATAGTCACTTACATAGTTATATACAAGTTAGTTACAATACCCATGTCTAGTCAATATTTGTGTCATATGAAATGAAAGTCTAATACCTGATATTATAACTAAAAAATCCGCCCGTTATTCAAGCTACATATAAGGTTTTTTTTCGTGAGGCACGCGCTGGTACGCAGTGTCCTTAAAGAGAAGTTCGAAAATATCGAAAAATTGTAATTAAAAAATGGAAAAAATTTAAAGAGTTTGAAAAATAAAGAATAAAATCAATGTTGGTAATCTGTACAAAAAAATTTGGATTTTTTTTTATAGGTCAACGTTATCCAAATACAGAATCTAATTTATCTTTCTTGAAGATAGTAAGTACGGTAAAGCTGTAAAGACCTTACCAGGTCAATAGCATAGTCAGTTCGAAGAAAGAAAAATCTTTCGTAAACAGATGCCACGTCGCACAGTGATTTGTCGCTGTAGTAGAAATTGTAATTATGGACCTATAATTTTCGAAAAATAGCGTCCACCTAAAAATAAGTTACAAAAAAAGGCCTGCATATAACTATTTCTTTTGCACCACCGATATTGAGAATATGCCATCTTACTTCCACATTTTATATAAGACAGTGTGGCGTTACAATATTACTTTACGTATGTGTGCATTATCGTACCATTTGTTTTGTCAAAATATCATGTAGGTAACGTATCTTTAGTTATAATATCATTGGATTTAATCGAATTTCAAGACCTTTCAGAGTGGTATGTAGTTTACGTATCACTGTGGTTACATTACATGTTAATCAATAGTGATAAATGTTACAACAGTATCGGGATTATAAGACTTCCTTTTGCTCACGGTTTCGCTCGTGTTTTTTGAGATTTAATCTGCCCCTTGTGAACAATATATTTTTTTCTGGCTGAAAAGTAAAAAAGTAACATTTACGCAATAGACTGCATTTTAAAGTCGAACGGTGTTATTATAAAAAAGTTAAATACGTATTAAATACTTGCTTTAAAAAGCTTTCGTACTAAATGCACCGCGGTCGCTGAAAATTAGCCATCTTGCTCTTTTGTCTCGTTTTGATTACGTTAGGTTAGACTTGCAAAAAAGGATAACGCGAACGTGGCTCGGGTGAGCGTGGTGCATTTATTACGAAACCTTTTAAAGCAAGTATTTAATACGTATTTAACGTTTTCATAATAACACGGAAAGAGTTTTATTTTTAAACTAGCTGTGACCGCGACTGTGTTCGTTCATCGTCTACTATTGATTTCCCATTATCGCTCTCATTTTCCAATTATCGAGTTAAGTTTAAAAACGTGATTGATTAATTTTCCGAGAATTTTCTGTACGATTCGATAAAAAGTTTCACTTGCTACGTGTTTCTTTTCACTTATCATTTTAGCAGTACTATATTATAACTAATGTTTTGATTCGACAGTTAGTATGTTTGGTATTTTTACACGCCTTAGCTACTCAGCCGATCATAATGAAATTTTGTATACACCTTGACAGGACACAGAAAGATACAAAAGATAGGGTTATTGTAGAAATAAGTACTGTTCTCAAAATATACGTGAAATCTACAATAACGCGGTCGAAACCGCGAGCAAAAGACTGTTATAAATAATATCCTTATAAATTGTTAGGGGTCATCCGGTAATTGCATGAGGAGTTTAGGCGTAGGAGGGGTGAAACCGAATCTCACTAAATCTCACGTAGGGACAGAGGGAGTCTCGGCTTATATCACGTAATTTTTTTCGCCCAAAAAATAGTGTAAAAATGTGAGAAAACCAGATTAATATAAAGTAATTCTTCTATATAATAAAATACACGAATTATGTAAAGTTGTTTAGTATTGATTGATGCTTCGAAATGTAATGTAATAATAGTTTTTTTTTTATTGTAGCACGGCAAAGTGACTGCACCTTGCCTGATGGTAAGCACAGTACAATCCAAAAACAATGGCGACCACCGAGTGACACACTATCCATCGCTGGTCGTCGCTGTCGTGCCGGCCAGCGAAAAGCTGAATATGCACAGGCTGATCCCGAAACGCGACCGGCAGAAGCGAATCACTATGACGGGCTTTTTCGCCATATACATGGTGATTGCGACCCAGTCGGTATGTAAAACCCTACCACCCCGCATTCGCCATTGCCTCGTTCGTTATTCAGCAGGGTGCACCACGTGCAGGTGAGGTTGGCTTGGATGTCTCAAGTCGTAGATGTTATTCGACACCCCTTACACCCCAAAAGTTATAACTAAAGTAAGAACTAAATGTTAATATTAAAAATGTTAAAATAAAAATAACAAAACAAGCACTATTCTTTTTAATAAATCCAACGTGCTTATACTCAAAACACAAATTTTAAAAGATCTCGCGTGAGATTAGAGAAAGGAGAAGAACCATGGAGTTAGGGGCGTCAAAACATCCTCAAAAATGACTCACGTAATTATTGGACAACCCCTTACGTGTTGTTTTAATAAATTGGCTATATTAGTGTAAAGTGTCATCAAAATCCGTTTAGTAATTTTTGCGTGAAAAATTAAGACACATTCATCAACCCTCACAAACAATCACAGTTAATCAAATCTTAAAAGCTAAACTTGCGATTCTGTATAACATTTTTGCACTCTGAGACAGAGGGTCTGACAGCATCGAATTACAAATGCCTACATCCATGGATCGAGTAACATTTAAAAAATTCCTACAAGCTTGGTATTGAATACATTCCATCAAAATGTGGTGTACATCCTCAACCACACCACACACCGTGCAATTAGGGGATGCTCGTTTTTTCATAAGATGTAAAAACCTATTTGATGGAATGTGTCCTGAGCGGAGTCGGAGGGCTATTATTAGGTCAGATCTACTTAATAAGTTTTGGTCGATCCATGGAACATCGAAATGAGGTTGCGGTTGAATTGTCTTGTACGAGATTCCTTTTTCTAGTGATCTCTTATCAAAATATAGCTTCCACATATCTCTACAGTAACATCTCACGTGAGACAAGTAGTCAGTATACATTGGAGTGATATGCAAAGGAATTCCGTCATATGCAGCTTGGTTAGCCAATAAATCAACTTGATCATTACCAGGTAATTTAACATGAGATGGAATCCATTGGAATATAACTGTTTTACCGCTACATTGGAATCTATAGATTGATTTTAGTACAGAATAAGCTATCGGAATACCTCGTATCGACGAGGTGCACCGAGCCAAATGTTGTAAAGCGCTTTTTGAATCAGTCAAAATTACAAACTTTTGACTTTGTAGCGATTCAATGTACAGTAAGGCTTCATTAATAGCTATTAGTTCTAAACACATTATCGATGTATTAAAATCAACCTTTAGTTTTACATGTCTGTCGGAAAAAGGATCTAAAAATGCAGCACCATATCCACTACTACTTTTCGAACCATCAGTATAAATTTTATAAAAGTCGCCAAAATGATTATCAATATGCTCGATACATAAGCATTTCAATTGTATAGGATTATATTTATGTTTAGATAGAGTTACTGATGGAATATTAGTTTTAATTATTTCAAATACATTAATATTACTGAGCCATGTCTCAAGTGAAAACATATCCAGAACTTTAAAGTTATGAATAACATTGTTATGTAACAGATTATGTGTAGTAATTAATAGTGGAACTCTTTTATTGGTCCAGTATCGAGACTGGATGTTACGTTTTAAATCTTCTAGTAATAGTGTAGTTTTGTTATTGGAAAAGGAATTCGATTTTAACCAAAATTTTCCAGCTAAATAAGCCCTGCGAACGTGTAGCGGAGGCAAAGATAGCTCACTTTGCATGACGTGAATTGGTGTGCTTCTCAAGAAGCATCCGATAACTCTCATGGCTTGATTTTGGACTCTTTCTAATTTGAGAAGGTTGTAGATACAACAATTATCATATAAGAAACTGGCGTAGTCCATTCTACTTCGAATTAGAGAAATATATAATTTTCTTAAATGTTTAGGGTGGACGCCCCAGTTTGAACCAGCTAATACTTTTAATAGGTTAATAAATTTTGAAACTTTCTTTGTAATTTCACTTATATGAACACCCCATCGTAAACTATAATCCAAAGACATTCCTAAATATTTAACTGTATCTACAAATTGTAAGGGGCAATCATTAATCGTGAGTACAAAATCAAGTACAGATTTTCTTTTTTTGAAAACACACACATTACTTTTTACCGGAGAAATTTCGAGACCCAAATTTATTAGCATTTCGTTAATAGAATTTATAGCTATTTGTAATTCGATGGCTGCACGCTCCATATTTGTATCAGAAATATATAGAACAAAATCATCTGCATATTGAGAAATATCAACATTATTAACATTTTTACATATTTTATATGTTGCAATATTAAATAACAAAGGGGAGAGTGGATCGCCTTGAGCTAACCCTAAACACGTTTTCCTCGATATGCAATACCCATCACCAACAATACACAGTGATCTTTCTTTAAAGAAGTTCCATAAATAAGTGCATACTTTTGAGCTTACTTCTAATGTATCTAATATTTTAACGAGGCTTGTTATATCAATATTATTATAAGCATTTTTAATATCTAGAAAACATCCCAGAGTAACCATATTTTTTGAAAAGCCTGTTTGTATTTTAGTCACTAATCTACTTAAGTTGTCTAAACATGATCGTCCCTTACGAAAACCAAGGGTGTTCTCAGAGAATATTTCTTTAGACTCAATATACCATTCTAATCTTTTATTTAATATGGAATGAAAAATTTTGCATAGACAAGATATTAATGATATAGGCCGGAAAGATGAAGAAGAAGGTTCTGCATTTCGTTTAGGAACTGGTACTACTCTAATATTACGCCATTGAACTGGTACTACTCCTTCAGAGAGTATTTTGTTATATATGGTTAGCAGGATTATTTTGCTACTTTTAGGAAGATGTTTAATCATTGAAAAGGATATTTCATCACATCCGGGAGCTGTATCTTTGGATTTAATAGAACTAGTAAGTTCTTGCATGGATATTTCGCATTCTAGAATTGAATTTTTAGATAAAAATATTGGACTAGGAGGGCATACATAGTCTGGAGATAATTCACATAATAACTCCTGTGCAGCTTCACGGTTAATAAAACGTTTAGCTATAGGATATCCTTTCAACCATCTCATTTTATACCACAAATCACTACAAGAGCTAGACTCATCAATTGAAGAACAGAACTTTTTCCATGAGCTAGACTTAGCTTGCCGTATCAATTTCTGAGAGTTTGCAATTTTTTCTTTTAGTATGTTTAGATTTTGTGGAGTAGGGTTGTGCCTGAAACGGGTGAGAGCTAGCCTCCTCTCTCCAACAGATTTAGATAATTTCGGGGACCAATATGCTTTGGGTATAAATTTGTTGGTTACATATTGTGGAATTTTGAGGCACGGAAAACTTTCTCTTATAAAATATTAATAAGATATATCTGTATACCGAAGACAAACAATCTTAAGTCGCATTTAATTAACTATTCAGTAAGTTTGAAGCTTTACTTTGAACATTATTCACCTAAGTCACTGTAACAATATATTATTAAATTAATAAATAAAGCATTTAGAATAGTATCAGATTTAAATTTGACTTCGGTAGTTTCCATAAATTGTGAACCAATATATCAAACTCAACGGTTATTATTACTTATTAAATTCACGTGACAAAACTTTAACAGAATGGGTAATAAAGATAGAGTATTTGTAGGTGGTAGAGCCACGCTTAAACTATTACTGGTTTCAGCTTCAATGGGTCGGCTCGTCCGGGGTAGTACCACCCGACCCACAGAAAACTGACGTGAAGTAACAGTGCTCTTGCATTGTTGCGTTTCGTTCGGTCAGTGAGAGCGCCGGATACCCACCTCCTCTCCCCTTCCTCTCAATCCCACATCCCCCACTTCCTCACTTCCCTCTCCCCCAAACACAGGCTGGTGTTACAAGTGTCTGTGGGCTGTGGTGATCGCTTAACATCAGGTAACCCACCTGTCCGTTTGCCTCTTATGATAAAAAAAAATATTACAAAGGGGGAATTTATCTTCATTACATAGTATAAAACAAAGTGCTCTGTCACGTCTGTCTGGCTGTCTGTTCGCGATAAACTCAAAAACTACTGAACGGATTTTCATGCAATTTTCACCAGTAGATAGAGTGATTCAGGATATAATTTGTCTACGTTACTTTTATTATCAGGTCGGGACAACGTCAGCCGGGCCCGCTAGTTTTCATAATAAGTAAAAATATTTCTTTCTTTTTAATACTGTATAACATTTGACAACGATTTCATTCGATGTTATATGACAATGTGGTCATCATCAGCCTGTGATAGACTCTTCTATATTTCCCCACATACGGTAGTAGTACAAGATCATTTCTCAGGTTCAAATTTCCTCACGATGCTCTCCTTCACCATCCGATAGCGTTACCAATTTAAATTAATAAACGTACGCGAATTCCGAGATAATGCTCGATACATGCCGGGGTTTAAACCTGAGTATATCGGATAGATATTCCAACGGTCAAACCACTCGAACATCACGACTTAGTGGTTGAAGATGAGAATATTGAAGATACGATAAACCTAGAGGAACTGGCTCTCAATTGCAGCTGCCGGAATACACCAACAGGTGCTTGACGATAGATTCAAGAAAACGAAGTGTAGGAAGCCAGGGTCGAAGCCACGAGGGGAAGAGGTGGGTCACGACCTTGCACGGGTTCGGCAGACTCAGAGTCAGTCGGAGAACCGGGATGGCTCAGTCAGGTATGATAAGGGCTACCAGCAGTCAATGGTGTCACGGAGTCTGCTCATGCACTCCGTGACTCTCCCATAGTGCAAAGTGCGGTTTACTGTGGAGTTTTTTAGTCGGTAAGCTCTTCAGATACCTCTCCACTACTTTACGTAGTTAGGTGGTCGACACTACTTATACTCTTCTGTGCCTCTGAGTGTACCATATAGGATTTTACTCCACGTTAACAAAAACAAGGTAGCCAAGTGCGCTTAGCAAAAAACCCTTTAACCCACATCTCCATTGATAATATGAATCTGACACATTTTAATTAAAACCCGTTGATAGAACCCCCTTTAACTTCCATGACGAGAACTTTGGAAGGTTAGGAGTACTTTTAAAATTAAATTTTCGATAAACTTTCAAAAGTACGTACGACCTAATTCATTAAGTAAATTTGGCGTTAATTTATCCCTGAATGAAAATTCTCTTTTCTCGGCGCAAAATGGGCGAAAAATACAGGGAACATTTTATAATTAGAAATAAAAAAGATTACATCCAAATTAGAAGGACTACAGAGAAATTTAATTTGACTTTCTTGAATGAGTTATATAACTAGCGGTGCCTGCGACTCCGTCCGCGTGGAACCTCATGTACAAAAACAGTGATTAATAAAATCTTATAAATATATTAAGTCCATTAACTTATCTACTTTCTCTCGTACTTAAGTCGCGTCCTCATTAAAATTACAATAACTTTTGATAGAATGGACTGATTTTAATGAAACCAAGACGGAATGTTACACAAATGTTATTTTATGGTTATAGTGAACGCAGTACTAACATGTCACTTTATTTGCATTTATTTTTCCATTATAGTTTTCCTATTTTATATTTTTATAATGGTTTATTGTATCTAATATTGTATTACTATTAGTGAGAAACCTCTGGAACCACGAACTCTGAAAAAAAAAACAGAAAATGCAGTCCTCGGGAATAGTCTAAAGTTGGATAGTTTTCTGTTACATAAAAATGGTAATATAACAAGCAAACCATAATCTTCAAGAACTTCGTTTTTAACCGGAACGAACGATTTTAAGGCTAAAAGAGCCCATCAGACTTCGTAACTATATAATAATAATCATAAATACAGTGGTACAACAAAATAATCCCAAGGAGGGTTGATGTCAGGCAGGCGGCCGATCATAAAAATTAAGCCAAATCATATACCACAACATGACAAACATGTTGTACCGACCCTACGTATGTGGAATAAGGGTAAGAAGAAGAAGATAGTGAACGCAGTATTTTAGTAGTGATGTGTGTTCAAACAAACAGACAGACAGACATTTCTAAAAATGGTTGAAATATATTTTATTACTTATTCCAAGACACCTGCAACTTATTTTTTCACAAAAATCTTATAAATACAGACACGTTAGATTTACTTTCTTATTATATGTATAAAAGATGCTACGAATTTGTTTCTAAATTTCAGTTTCAATAAGACCAGTAACAGTTAGACCAGGGTCGATAATTTTTAAAACCAAAAAAAATAATAGTAGGATGAAACCCATTAAAAAAGGAGGGGAATATTATAAAAATAAAAGGAAAAATAATTTACGGGCGATCTGAGGTCGGGAAGGGGATGGGGGTGAGTATTTAAGGGTAAAAAACGGTTTTTCTCGTTTTCCGGCAAAACTAAAAGTCCTATCGAAAAAAGTCAAATGGCAAAGTTGTAGGTAATAAAAAGATCTAAAACTTTTGTAATAACACATTTTCACATAACCTCAAAATTTATGTGAAAAATTCAAAAAACCAAGTTTTTGGCACTTTTTGAGATACAAAAGAATATCGACTTACAACATTCAAAAATTAGTGTGCGCCCAAAAAGGAAGTAACAAACAAAACAAACTATTTTGTAATATTCGCGATGTTTACGTAATAAGGTTTGGTTATTGTGCACGAGTGCAATGGATGGGAAGTAATAGCACGGAGCATGGATTCTGACTTGCCACAAAACTCCCTGGAAAGTACTAACAAGAGGCTATCATATCGTTAGTTCACGGAAACGATCGCAAGACACTTGTAATATATTACCAACTCGACAATGGCAGTAATAATGTTCTAGAAAATTGGTTGCCCAAAATAAAATTAAAAAATGAAAACATGTGAATCCACGCTCATACTCGTAGTTTGTGTCTGTAAGTTTATATGGTAATAAACAGCATTTAATTGAAAAGGAGATGAATTAAACGCCCCCAGCAGCGTTGTAAATAAAAGCCCAGCGTGGAATGAAATAACACCGACATATTAAATGTTTTTCAATCGAATCCTCTTATGTAGCGAGCTCAGTGCATTCGATCGCATATCATACGAATTTATCAGCATTTATGGCTACTTTAAATTGATGTCAGTTTAAATGTTCACGTTGCATTTGTAAGTACTGTCGTAAATAAATATTAATAGATGTATTACTAGCTCTATCTAGCGTCATAAGTGTCTAAACGATTTGTCATTTTGACATTGACAGTTTTTTTTTAATTTTACTTCGGCCATCTAATATTCTAGTAGATTATTCCTGGCATTGGCGAGTAGGTAATGATATTCAAAGGTTCTTGTGATAATTTCAATGTTATAGCAAGATGTTGGCTCCATTATTAGATTTTATTATTTTAGTAGATATATTTTAGTATTTTGTGAGGTATTTATTTCTTATCGTGTTCTTGATGTGTGAGTGAAGGGTAGAGTTAATGCTACTCCAGAATATACACTAATAATTAAGATTTATTACTTTGGAATATTACACATGGGTTAGCGACGGAGGCTACACAACGACTAACTCAAGTGGGGGTTGTGGCTAAATGCGTAGTACTTTACAATACAAAAAACATCGTCAGCATTACCACCTCAGTATTATTTCCCATCCACTTAACTTGTGCACAATAACCAAACTATACGTAAGACACCACAAATGTTACAAAATATGGAGTCAAATAATACAAAATTATGAATAAAATATGAAGTCCATGACAGATGTTATCATCCACCTCCGGTGCCGCTGCATCACATTCAAGAGACGAGACTACAACACGACCGGAACATTGATATTAGCGCCACCATATTATAAATATACATTGACACTAGCGCCATCATATTAGAGATACACATTGATACTAGCGCCACCATAATAAGAATAATTATTATTATATAATTTTAATAAGACGTAAATAAGAATATCATTATATAGAATTGAATCATTAGTTTGATCATTATGAATAATAAATAGTATATTCTTTGACTTCATAGTTCGGCCATGAAAGGCTAGATGTCGCTGATCTACATGTCGAAACAGATTAGTAAACACATTCGAAATACATAAATAAGGATAATTATGTAAAATTGTTGTATAGCTTAAATAACATTAATTTGTTCATACTTTATTATTTTTGTGTTACTTAAATTATTTTGCGGAATTATGTATAAATAGTAATCGCTTTGACTTATATAGATGAGCCTTTAAAAGGCAAGATGTCAGTGATATCTAGGCATTAGCATTATATTCGAAGTATTGTAAGGCGAAGCTCTGGCCAAATAAATAGTGACAGTATCTACGAAGTATTTATTGCCATTCCTGACTGCATCGACACTATACGTGATTAGTCTAATACAGACTAAGATTCCGCGAAAAACTCAAGTTAAAGATTATATAGTAAAGGCATAATTACAAGAAAAAAATAGCGTCACCAAAGTAAACAAGCCTTTCAAAAGGGATAATAAAACTATGATTATAGAACGAGGATAGAGGCCCCAGATAATCGAATATATAAGGTATAGTCAGACGTGATCCACTCGAAAACAAGAGACGAACGTTATGATCAAAATACTATAGAGGTATCATTGGTAAGGGTATTCCCTATGGTATTCGTATGGATAACGAAGGGAACATAATACAGCGACATATACAGGACATAGACACGTGCATGTAAAATCCGCTAGCGGTAAAATTATATTCAAGCGACGACGGCTCGGTGACAATGCGTTCGTTGAATAGTGAGAGAATATTTCTATTAGACAATAGAATGTTTCGTGAATCTGTTGTGAAACACTAACATATACATTGAATATATTTTATTCAATTTAGGCACTAATAAGACATTCATGAACGTTCAAACGTTGGTTTGGACAAATATTCCAGTTTAAAAAAAATATCATATAAGGCAAACGGATAGGTGGGTCACCTGATGTTAAGAGATCACCACCGTTCATAGTTACTTGCAACACCAGGGGAATTGCAAGTGCGTTGCCAACCTGTCTGTGGGGGGAGGGGATGGGGGACGGGAGCTGGGCTTCCGACGCTTTCACTGACAGAACGAAACGCAACGATGCAAGCACTTACTTCACGTCAATTTTCTGTGGGTCGGGTGGTAATACCGTGGCGAACCGACCCATTCAAGCTAAAACCATTAATATCTTCAGCGTGGCTCTACCACCTACTAATCTAATCTAATACCAAAATGGACCGGTACCAATTTTGTATACAGTGCGACTGGTTAATCGCTAGCAATATTTTTACAGGATAATCATTAATTATCGTTCTAAATCAATAAAAAAATAGGTGCTTAATATTTGACCTAATTATTTCGAGAAACGAAAAATTGATATACATTCAACTCAACATCAGCTGATTTACGCAAAAACGAACTGGTGTAATAAATGAATCTCGCCCTGTCACGCAGTCTAGCCCGCGCACCGCTTCTCATTGTTCGACCGTGCTGCGTTTCCTCGATAAGCAGTAACGTAATTATTAACGTTGGAAAATTTAAAATTGTTCATTTAATCTAGGCGTGATTTTTTTACGTTTAAAGTATCGTTCCCATACTTTAATATAATATAAGTCTTTACTTGTGAGACTACATTAGAATATGAATACAAAGTATTTAAGTTATCGGTTTCCGGTTTTCTTTGTTACAGCTTGTCGTGCGACAAAAGCCTCCTCTAAAGATTTGCACATCTCCCTGTTTCTCGCTATTTGGATTCATGCTGGACCAGCTACTTCTTGTATATCATCCTCCCATCTTTTGTTCTATCTACATCGACTTCTTTTATTCTCTCTGGGGTACCATTCTGTTATTACTTTAGTCCATTTCTCTTTTTCATGTCTTATCATATGTCCTGCCCATCTCCATTTTAATTGTCTATATACTGATGAGATGTTTTTAAATTTTGTTATTGCTTTCATTTTGAGAAGTGTTAAATTTAAACGGAAAATGCAAAAAATCATAGAAAAGAAAAAAAATTAAACATATGTATAACGCAAGATCTCCATACAAATTGTTAAATATCTCTCAAAGACATACTTCCCACTTTTGCTTCTGAATTGGACAGACTTCGTCTGCAGTCAACATCGATTTATATAATCCCTCATTGGTCTCACTTAGATCTAGTTTATCATTAGATTTAGTATTTTCTGAATAAACAAAGCAGTTGATTAAGTTAAGCGATATACAGTGACCCACAAACTATTCCATATTACTTCACGAGAAAAGCTTTCAATAACCATGATCAAATGGAATATAATTCTTGTTGGAATGACTATACGACTACAATAATCTGAACCTGACCAGCAGATATAAATTGAACTTTAAAATCAAATCAATTTTAAATCATTTCAAAACAACGATAGAGACATATCAGTCTCTTCACAAAACACAGTTATAATTTTTTTTTTCAGTATTTCCTATATTTCTCTTTCTGTTTCAATCTTCTCGTTTTTGTATTATCATGTAATTTTTTTTTATATGTAAATTAGTTTAATCTTTTGTTTTATTAATATTTAATTTATTGTTGGAGCATGCCGTGGTTGTCTGTAAATATGACTACATTTATAATGTGTTACAATAGTTCTACTTTTTATATACTCACTAATGTATTGTCATGTTGACGATCCTAAAATAAATAAATAAAATAACATTGTAGAAAACGTTTAGAAAAATATATCTCTTGAAACTGTTATACTAAGAATTCTGGAATTTGCCATCTCATCTTTACAACGCGATCGCAATAATATAATAATGTTTTCATAGAGTTTAATTTTTCTCGGCCTTGACCGGCAATACTCTCCGCAGCGTTGCCCAGCCCACCCTCACTATTACTTCGCCTTCGTTTATTGTTTTGTTTTTCGAACTGTCTACGCTATTGACCTGACAGGCTTTAACAGCTTCTCCAGACTACTAAAGCGAGCGCTTAAGGCACTTCGCTGTTTGGCAACAAACTCAAGGGTACGAAAGTGGCTTGGGCTTGGATGCAACACCGCGAATCTGTCTAAAATAGTTTATTGTACTTTCTGACCTACACTTTGTATGGTAACTGCTTTACTCGTAAGGGTTATAGTGTAATATTATACAAGTTATATGATTATTATTATAAGTGAAAAAGTTTGGAGGAATGTATGTGTTTTTTAATCTTTCACGCAAAAAGTACTGACCACATTTTGATTAAACTTTACAACAATATAGTTTACAGAACATAAAAATAAACAAGCTATTCTATAAAATAGGCGTTGTTGTAATTTGTGAAAATATAATGATAAATCTCAAGGAAGTTGGAAAAAACCTGCAATCCGAGAACTATTTCAATGTGCGGTGGATAAATCATTAGAATTATACGAAAATAATCTATGGTGTCGTGTTTAATAAAGACAAAAAACGCAGATGTTACGGACGGCCGCTAGGTCTTTAACAGATCTCAGTATATAGAATTCCGGTGGATATTCGTAATTCTTCTCGTAATAAACACGATGGCCACAATATTCTCAACTGTAGTTGGATCCAATAGATGGCATTGTTGTTAAGATCTAAATTTTAGATTACCCAACAATCTTTTTATCGAACTTCTCAAATCAAAATATTAATGTCAAATTTTCAGCCTCGTCACATTTTGTTTTATATTCCAATATGTGCTAGTAATTCCAGTGATAAGCGCGTTCAAACAAACTTTAGCTATATATGTTACTCAAAAATAAATATGTTACAGATAATCTATTTGACATATCCACCCCCGTACGTACAATTCGGCTTCGGCTTAGTTAATAACAAACCTTAGCCACACGGCAAAATTCCCTTTATTCAACAGTACATTGTATTACCGATCATCGTTCAAATCATATCCTGACTAAAATTACTTTGGAGCAAATATCTCTGAACAAGATCGAATACGCCTACGGTAAATCGAATGTATTCTCTATATGACGTCAAACGAATAATATTATACTCGAAGATGCTTCAAGTATATTTTGGTGCTAAAAACAACACTAGAATTCCTACGCGTATTATGCTATCAAAGTGCTTATAAAGAGTCAAGTTTGGAAATTTGATAATTTCCATTCCATTACGCTCTCATAGGACTTTTTCTTTGGACTCTCTGTATTCTTGCAGCCCCCGGTATTATTGTATATATAACTGTAACTGACTATAGAGTTAATAAAAAACCAATCATAAAACTCTATCCGATCAGACATACAAGAACTAAGAATAAACGCTGTCATCATCAGCCAGTAAGTGACCCACTGCAGGGCCATAGGCCTCTTGTCGAAGGTATATGCATAATCATCGCGCCAGCTCACGACGTATTGGCGATTTCAAACTCCGAGAAATCCAGTAGTATATTTTCCCACCACACAATGGATACTAGAAGAAAATTTCCTAAAAAATACAATATGTTCCTTCACCGTCAACCGATAGTGTTACCAATTTAAATTAGTAAATATACGCAGATTCCGAAAAAAAGTTGGGTCACCTGATGTCAAGTGACCACCGCCGTCCATAGACACTAGCAACACCATGACAGTCGCAAGTGCGTTGCCAGCCTGTGTTTGGTGGGATGAGGGGAAGGGGAGGGGGGAAAGGAAGGGGTTGGGAGTGGTGGGCCTCCGGAGCTCTCACTGACCGAACGGAAAGCAACAATGCAAGCACTGTTAGTTCACGTGGGTATTTCTGTGGATCGGGTGGTAGTACCCTGGGTGAGCCGACCCATTCATGCTAAAACCAGTAATAGCTTCAGCCTAATAATCTGCCTGTATGCACCAAGCTTCGAACCTGCGGAGACAGAATTGATATTCCACCGCAACACTGACACAACATGATAAAAAGCACAAAGCTGAAGTAATTAATCTAAAGCTAATGAAGCGGATTTAATGCTTAATCTAGCTTCATAAAAGCTAACTTTGCAAAACTCATTATCGGGTTCCACCTACATTTACTAATTCAAAATTAATTGAAAGCTATCATAATGAAGTATAAACGCTGGAGTAAATATTTCTAGAAACACAGTTACAGATTTCTCAAAGTTTTAAACAAGAAATAGTTTTCATATGTGAGGCTAATGGTTCAAGCCATACCAGTGTTGAAGATCTAGGGCCTGTAGTTGAACAGTTAGAGACGGATATCAAAATGTGAATACGAAGTCATATATTACAAGTACTACGTCGTGAAAGTTGTAACGGAATTCTTAGACGCGTAACTCTATTAGATATAATCGTGTTAAATTAATTCACTATGCTGTGATATTGAACAAAGATATGCACTCAGGTTCTCATAAATTCGTGCACATTTTTAAAAGTCAAAGTTTAAACTTTAAACAGGCATTTTAAACAGTCGCGCTCGGGTCCGTGACCTTGTTTCGGTTTTATTCGGCTCCACTCGACATCAAAAGCGCTCGGGTTGGTACACACTGAATCCTGTACACTTGGCTTCAAACACGGTAGGGAAAAATTTTCATAACGCGTTATGCGTTAAATGTAAAATAGGTATGTATTCATGTGTATGTCTAAGTATGTATAAATGTCTGTCGTCTAGTAGTATACAAAAATGAGTAAATATATAGTTAAGTAGTTGCACTGCGGGACTTCATACAAAACACGTTAGATAGTATATCA
The DNA here is from genome assembly GCA_015888305.1 of Antheraea pernyi. Classification (NCBI taxonomy): domain Eukaryota; kingdom Metazoa; phylum Arthropoda; class Insecta; order Lepidoptera; family Saturniidae; genus Antheraea; species Antheraea pernyi. The sequence goes on along the minus strand of MU158723.1, from coordinate 1,251,632 downwards.
CTTATTAGAATTCTCATATACCGGGTGTTAGGTTAGACCCAGGCAATATTTTTACAGGAAAATAGGTAAAAAAAATAGGTGCGTAATATTTACCTAATTATCCCGAGAAACGCAAAACTAATATACACTCAACATCAGGTGATTTACGCATATCAAACTGGTGTAATAAATATGGAAACAAATTAATCACGCCCTGCCGCGCAGTCCAGCCCACGTCCCGCAGTTCGACCCGCACCCCGCTACTCTTTGTTCAACCATGCGGCATTCCGACGATAAGCAATTACGTAATGATTACCCTTGAAAAGCGCCCCTTTAAAATTGTTCATTCAACATAGGCGTGATTTTTTTACGTTTAAAAGTATCGTTCCCATACTTTTAAAAGTTTTAGAACAAACTTTAACTAAGGTTCTCTTTGTTGTTTATTAGTATTTCTTTTATATTATTATTTTATATGTTAAATGTGGCCATGGAGTGTCATATCCTAAAATACTGCGATAGATTAACCTTTCACCTGGAATATATATGATTTTATACATATAAGACAAAGAAGTTTCACTTCATCCGCATGTATATATTGATACATGCATTTTTTATTATTATTATGTATTTTCTATATATAAATAAAATAACAGAGATCTGTCGTTGTGAATCATCACGGAAATCTTTTGGATAGATTTCGATTTTTTTAGTATTACTTCATAGACGCTTTGCCCTTATCTAAAAAAAATGTTTTTTTTTTTTCTTTATATGTCATTGGTGGCAAACGAACTGGTGGGTCACCTGATGTTAAGTGATCACCACCGTCCATGGACACTAACAACACCAGAGGAGTTGCAAGTGCGTTGCCACCATTTGGGGGGAAGGTTTAGGGGAGGGAGAGGGAGAGGAGAGAGGACGGGAGGTGGGCCTCCGGCGCTCTCACTGACCGAACGAAACGCAACAATGCAAGCACCGTTACTTCACGTCGGTTTTCTATGAGAGGGTGGTACTACCCGGATGAGCCGATTCAGTAAATTAATAAATTCAACAAACTAGTTACATCATGTGATCTTTGAATTAGTGTGCAGTCTTATGAAAATGGTATTTAACTCTGCAGTTACAATACAATACAATCATTGTATTGTATTGTATCATATATAAGCAGTACTAGATTACATTATTCAGGGCATGTATAATATTAATTTGAAATCTTCGTGCAAATGCGTCCGTGTGTTTGAAATTTTATCACTCCATGCAATGCTTGTCTCACGTATTTTTTTTTAAATATTTTATTTTTCTTGTAAATATGTTTGTCTGTGCTGCTGAATAAAAATATCTTTCTTTCATTCTATTCTTTTTTAAGTTTTCACGTTCATTGTGTGATCATAAACATACTTTATATTATCAATTGTACACATATTCTTTTTTTTAAAGAATATCTTTTGTGTCTTAAGATGGTAAACACGCTAAACTTAGAGAAGGACTGTCTCTCAGGTGCAGCTGTCGGAACACACCAACAGGTGCTTGGCGACAGATTTTCAACTCGAGGGTGGTAGCATGCCTAATGGACTTAGAAAAAGCCATGTCATGTTTTCCTTCACCGAAAACTCCGACCCAGTTGCAAGCATCGTATTTGATTCACAATTCGATCACCTGAATACATACCTGTCTTGCTCCATTCTAACTAATTTGAGAACTTGCTACCTTCGGGCGATATTTACAAATTAAATTAAATTAGGATTGTTACACTTGATGCTTGTAGACGAAACGTGTTTTTAAGGGTGACACGACGTAAGACGATTCTTTTAATGATTTACTTGTATTGCGATGAACGATAATGCTTTATTCTGTCTAATTTGTATTCTTTGTGTAATTTGTTCAGTTTAACATACTATTTAACAATTTTATTTATTTATTTTATTTTTTAAAAGAATTCAATTTATTTAAGTAATTCAAATTACCTATAAAGTGTATTGAAAAATGTAACATAAAAAATGACATTTTAAAAAATCAGGGTGATGAACGGTTTTTGGTAAATATTTCAATGAACAGACACGACTGTCAAATAGTTTTGTCATAATTATTAGCTGTGCCCGCGACTTCGTCCCCGTGAAACCTGATGTACAAAAATGTGTATGATTACTATTTACTTATTTCTCGTTCTTAAGTCGCGTCACCATTAAAATTACAATAACTTTTGACAGACCGAACCGATTTTAATGAAACAAAGAGTAAATGTTTCTCGAAGATATGCTTTATTAATATCTTGATATGTATTATCATGAACGCAGTACTTCAGTAATGATGATTGTTCAAACAAAAAGACAGAACAGACATTTCTAAAAATGATTCGAATGTATTTTATTACTTACGCCTAGACATTTGCCACAAGTCTTTTTTCACGACACGTTAGATTATTATTGTTATTATATGTATCGATTAGATAGGTCAAGTCAGGAGTAGTCCGGTGAAGCTGTTAAGACCTTGCTTGGTCAATAGCGTAGTCAGTTCGAAAAAAAAAATAGATAGTTCAGGTACCTGGACGACAAGCCTAGCTGGTTCTTTAAAAGGACAATTATTTTATTATGCTGCTGAACAATCAATTCATTCTCTGGTAAGCCTTTATCAGCATTTAGTGTAAAACTGCATAAACCTCATTACAGCCTGAAATATGAAATCTAAATAAAAACTTTATACAACGTGCGGGTAGCCCTTGTACAGAAATTAGCCATTTCATTTCGTCCTCTACTTCTCGCATCATTATATACACCCCTGAACATAACAATTTTGCTTGCGCTCTTTTTTATACTTCATTCATAATTTTTAGCTTTTGAACACAATCTCTTCCGATGTTAATGATGACGTGATTTAAGATGGTTTTTTTTTTTCAAACTTGTTGCTTTCGCACTGATATCAATTGGAATTGGCAATATAAATTATAAATTCACTATTCACTCCCTTGATCTAAGATGGTAAGCACATTAAACCTATAGGGGACTGGTTCTCAAGTGAAGATACCGGAACACACCAACGGGTTTTTGGCGATAAACTTCCAACTTGAGTGTGGTAGCTAGCCAGACGAACTTAGAAAAAGCCCTATAAACATGCTATGACTTCATCACGATGTTTTCCTTTTTTTATGTCATAGTAGGCAAACGAACAGGTGTGTCACCTGATGTTAAGTGATTACCACCGTCCATAGACACTAACAACAGCAAGGGAGTTGAAATTGCGTTGCCAGCCTATGTTTGGTGGAAAGGGAGTGAAGGGGAGAGGAGAGGCGAGGTGGGCCTCCGGCGCTCTTACTGACCTGACGAAACGCAACAATGCAAACACTGTTACTACACGTCCGTTTTCTATGAGAGGGTGGTACTACCCCGGGCAAGCCGACCCATTTGTGCTGAAACCATTAATAGCTTCAGCGTGGCTCTACCACCAACAAACTTTACCGAAAGCTCCAACTCAGTTGGAAGGATACGAACTTACATTCTTCGACACTGTGTCCGAACACACTATCAACTAAGTCATCATCGCTTTGAATCATGTATTCCAATAACATCATTGTTAAGGTAGTAATCTCAGAATTAAATAAGTGGTTAACTCTTTCCTTAGCATTAACTGCATCAAGATCTAAAAAGTGCAGTTTCCCGTACAGGGAATGGTCAAAAACACCAACATGGTTTTGCAACGGGTGAGTTGTCGTTCATTTCATAACGATAAAACTATAAATGCCATGACTATTTTTTGTTTTGCCATTTTTTGCGAGAAAAAGATACGTTGTATTATTTATTTTTTCATAAAATTCATCCGTATATGGATGAAGGCTTAAAACAGACGTACTAATTAATTTAAAATTTTGATTGCTTCATCAAACTTCGTCCGTGCACGTGCAAGTAAAAACATATTTATATGTAGACACATAAGTATGAAGTTCTATAGTTCTATGACGTATTCCGTCTCGTTTTCATTCTTCTAATCGGTATTCTCGTTGTCCATAATGTTCATAAGTCAAACGTAGTGCCGCACGCTGCCCTAAATCATGTAGACGTGGTCCTCGTTTTTCATCATTTTCAACGCCCACACGTTATGTTGCACGTTCTTGTGAAACATCAAAACCAGAAGACCTTTTTGCTCGTATAACGTTAGTCAACTTTTTAAGCATTTTACTTTAACAGCACGTGTGGGACGAGCGGAAAGCTGATTGTTCTCATAAAGGTTTTCCTGAAACGACTCTTGACTGTGCAAAGTTTGGGAATTCTAGATGGTCATGTGATAATGATTGTCTTCAAGGTGTTCTTGAGACGAGTCGTAGCTTCGTGGAGTTAATTGTTTTGAGCGTTTTTTGTAAGGATCTCCTAGGCATTTTTAAGTGAACTCGTTGGTTATTACTATTAATACAAATGTTTTATCAATAAACTATTTATCAATTGATACGTGATTAAATTTTAAAAGGCCCTGATGTATATTGCGTCATTTATTTTTGGTTCATTGATTTTTATCATGCTGCTCGTTTAACCATAGCTGCTTAAATAAGTAGGTAACTTTCAGGTAGGTAACGCTTTAAAAAACGATGCACAATTTATGTGAGTATAATTATTCTATGCTCAAACCGAAATACATTTTGTTATAGTGTAGCTAACTCGATAAATTTTTCTATGAATGAAGCCTAGATTGATTTGTGGCCCCCGAAGCCACCTATATGCTAAGTTTCACTGAAATCGCTGAAGCCGTTTCCGAGATTCTTATTATAAAGAAATATACAAGAATTGTTCGTTGAAAGATATTAGATGGATTATAAGTAAAAAGACGTCTTTTGACTTATTATATCATTGAGTCAGATTTCAAAAAGCTCATGCCATAAAAAATAAAAAGAAAAGAATACATGTACGAATGTCATACTATTCATAAACAACGTTAAGTTACCAAACTAAATTCCCGATTCTCTCACTCGTGTTCTGCGGATTAAAAAATGTTTTCCATATCTAAACAATTCTACTAAAATATACCTACTAGATTATACTGGAAATATAATGAGTTTGGTTAAGATCACCGTCAACGTAGTATTTAAGCACAACGACAAAGTAACAGAATATAAGGTAAACTCATTTTAGATTAATCTGAGTCGGTTATTTTGAAGGTAATTGTACTGTTACGTACATTGCATATCGCCCTACCTATTATATGCGCATCAGCACAGTTGAATTTAAATTATATTTATTAAATATTTGAATAGGTAGTCCCGTTAAACACTTAATTAGGTTGCACAACAGCACCACTGAAACAGATAAAATATAATAATTATGCCATAACATGCAAGTTCATTCCCACAAAAGGGCATCAAAAGAACATATATAAGGCTTGGTCCTCATCTCATATAGATAAAAACCATCGGCAAATAACCGACAAATTCACGTACTGGATACGTGTCTGTATATCAGCCGATAAATTTATTTGTGGAGTTCGATGTAAAGTTCTCTGTGTTGAGATATATATGATTTAATTTAAATGTAGAACGCGATTTATGAACAATAAATAGAATTTACCAATTTTATATTTAATCCTGGATTTTGCCGTTTTGCTTTATCTAACTATATTTACTATAATAAAACTGTAGCAAGGCCAAATCTGTACATTAAATATATTTTGAACATTATAATCGGGGTAGACTTTGTTATCGATATAGACGCTAAAAATAATCCTTTTACAATTTTTGTGTGTCTGTCCCTGTGAGCACGTATCACTCTGAAAGGACTGCACCAATTTTGACAAAACTTGACACAGTGATAACTAATATTACAAGGTTACATTTAGGACACTTTTTGTCCCATATAAAGCAAGAGGTTCTCCACAATAACGGACGAAAGTCAAAAATTTGTAGTTAGTGAAATTCTTGACGGATTTTGGTAAATTTTCGTTGTGCTATATATAGCAGACAGATTAGCTAAAAATTTAAGCTATATTTGAACAAAGTTCCTTATCGTACGGTACACGTTTTTGAGTGGATGGGAGCTAGACTGAAAAAAGTGTAACGATACTTTTTTACGACACCTTAGTACAAGAGCCAGCAATGTTGGAAGAACACAAATTTTAAAAGCTGGCTCTTTAATTATTCCTTTTTTTATGCTCTTCCAAACAAGGTTGAGGATACCTGGTTGCCGGTAAACGTTGTGTTTATTAATGCGCGTCACTTTATAGGTAAAAATATTGATTTTCAAATCATTTTAGGAAACTTTTTTTTTCAGTAAAACTTTCTTTTTAAACTTTATTAAAAACATGAATTTATCACTGCCAGTCAATTTTGTTATTGACAATAATGTGCCGGATGTTATTCTTTATAAATGAAATGAATTCATTTCAAACCATTTTATTTTTTCCATTGCAAAGAACATATTTCATTTTATTAACCATTATTTATGTTAGGTTTTCACCATGACCAATGAAAAACTACGATAAACGGAAACATATAACTTGGGCCTGACGCCATCTTGAATATATGCGATATAACAGGCGTTACCACAATTATCGCTATCTTTATCATACAGCCAATGTTGCGCTAAACTATAGCTATTGCTAAGTTATACTATACATATTATTTTTAATTTACCCTCTTTTATATCTAAATAAAATAACATCAAAATTACAGCTATATTAACATGGGTTGAATATACATTTTTTATTTACAAAAAATAGCATCGGCCACATTATTGTTAATAACAAAAATGTCTGGCAATAATAATTTCATGTTTTAGTGGGGTTTTAAAGTTAAGTGAAAAACAAATCATTCTAAAAATAATATTTTTATCTGTCTACAAATACAAATCTGTCTGTGTACAAATAAACGCAACGTTTACCGGCAGCCAAGTAGCCCGCACGCTATGTGGAAGAACATAAAGATATATAAAAAAACCGGCTTATTGAATTTCGCTGTCGAAGCCGTTGCCGAAACCTTAGACAAATAGTCACAGGCAAGTGACAGTTGACGCATCTTGCTCATATCTTTTTAATATTTATATTTTTCTTTAATACAATGGAGTGTGAAAAAGTTTTAATACAAGTTGAAAATAGTTAGTGCCATCTGGGTATGTGTTTGAGTGAATCCCTTGATAGTTTGGATTCACAACTAGAAATCGTAGGTGTGGCAGCAATCGGGTTTTAGTTTTTTTAGTTTATTAGGTTTATTAAAGTTTTAAAATTTTTCGCGGTTAAAAATGCAATTGAAACCGGTGATAACCGATTTGCTGCAGAAGAAGTTGCACGGATCAGCTAGCCATCAATATAATACTGACTGAAAAGTTGGATAAAGAAGGCCTTTTCAGGACATTGGAATAATCTATATCTATACTACAATATTATAAAGATGAAGAGTTTGTTTGCTTGAACGCGCTAATCTCAGAAACTACCGGTCCGGTTTGGAAATTATTTCAGTGTTAGATAGCTCATTTATCGAGCAAGTCTATAGACTATATATCATCACGCTAACTCCAATAGGAGCGGAGCACCAATTGCTCTTCCCACACTTCGCCTGTTTTCTCTCGACCACCACTCGGTCAAGAGCCTACTACACCTTCCGTCACCACATCTCACCAAGTGGACTACCCACCGCCATTTTAGTTGAGTAATAAAATAAAATGAGTTGAAAAAATATAAAGTTAAAACGTGGCGCAATCCATGTGATATGTATAACAGGCAGTCTTACAGTTTTCTGTCAACAAACTACTTTAAAGCGCCATCTGTCCAAGACTGCTAAAACTTACAATTAATGACAATAATCAACATTAACGATTGCCAATGTTACTTTAATTTGTAATTAAAAATATTGAGGTCGTTAATCGAAATATAAATTATCCTATCTCTCAAGTTGGAGCAAATCATACATAGATGCCAACGTTTCAAGATCATTTGAGTAGTTTCGGAGTTCATCGTGGACAAACATCTTGACACTGGTATTTTATATATTTACTAGCGGGCCCGGCGGACGTTATCCTGTAATAAAAAAAAATCCTAAAAGTCAACCGCAGCGCCACCTACCGGCTCCAACTGTGAATCTTAGCCATTCTCGGATCCACTGAAACTCTCACACAAAATTTCATCAAAATCGGTCCAGCCGTTTAGGAGGAGTTCAGTGATATACACACGTACAGAAGAAATTTATATATAAAGATAGATACAGTATGCGATACAATATTATCTTCATAATACTATAACGGTTTATGTAATTCACGCTGAGAAAGCACTCGGAATTCAGGAATTTTTCCAGTTTACTTGAGGCTAATCGTTATATTTTGGTTAATTTTGACACTATATTTATACCTACTTCATAAGTACCATATTAAGCGGGTTTTAATGTCTCAAGGCCATTATAGGGTGGATCATGTTACCCTAATCACGTATAGGGTCGATGCAGTCAGGGCAATCCTCAATAAACACTTTCATTTGGCCAGAGCTTCGCCTTACAATAACTTCCACATAGGAATGCGTCCAGATCAGCGACATCTTGCCCTTTATATGCCGAACTCGCACCAATGTAGTCTCACACTGGAATGAACAGCCGATAACTTCCACCAATAGCGTTCGAGGTCATTAGTAACACCCCGATAAAGTCAATAGCGCGGTATCGCAGGTCAATAGTGGTTCACCGGGTGGCGTTGTAGTCTCGCCTCTCGGGTGTGTCACGGTACCAGACGTACACATTAACAATCAATTTGTGAAGGATGGTGACGTCGAGAATTGACGCGTCTCTCTGTACATCCACCAAAAACGAATAACTTTATGTCTATGAAAATATGTTGTGCTATGTTATGTATAATGAAAAGATAAACTAGATCGAGTTTCTTGCCGGTTCTTATCTATGACTGCGTGGTTTATCCGGACCGGTGGTAGTTTTTATGTTTATAAGTGCCTTCTTAGAGCCTAAATTGGATAAAGAATTTTAGATTTGATTTGATCTGCTGGTCGGCATAACAACGGTGACTGGCAATGATTTGTAGATATATTAGTGGCGATCCACATTTTTGGATTATATTGTGCTCACCGTCAGATATAGTGCAGTCACTATGTCGTGCTCTGATAAAAAAGACGTTGATATAATCTAGACACTACACGTTACATCATCGAGTGTGTTACATTAATTTCATCGAGAAATAAAAAAATTGTAACGGTCTTTTTTATTTCAACAGGTCTGCCAAATGATCTCTCAGTGTCGTGGCATCAGTACCCATACAGTCTCGGCATGGTCTTCTGCAAGCTCAGGGCTCTCATATCCGAAGCGTGAGTATTCTTTGTTTTAAAATCATATTGCAAATGTAAAGTAGAACGTTTATTAGCCTAGGATAATCGAAAAAGGACACCAAAACTATATTTTACTCTTATTATGAAGTGAAAAGTCTGTTTGTTTGTAACACATTTTTCAGTGGAACTACACGCACATTCACAACTGTTACGTAGAGCCAATCGCGTGACTATGCTGAATATCTTGGTGACATAGGCATTCACAGTTCAGCTCTACCCGGTAATCTGATACCCCCACCAGCAATATTAATTTCAGTAACCTTCTTCTATAAATTCGGCTATGTATTGCAAAAGTATTTTTTTATTATTTTAGATTTATTAGTTTCATTTTTACACTTTTTTATTTTATAAAGTCCAAAAATGAAAACATTGTTATCTAAATTCTAACTAATATTATAAATGTGAAAATCTATTTGTTTGTTACGCTTTATCTACTCAAGCAATTAACTTGAAATATTAAATACAGGTTGTCAAAGACACAAAAAAAGATATGTTGATAGGCACCTTTCATATGAAAAAAAATTGATCACTATCGAGGGACGCCTGGCAGATGTGAAACATCGAAATTATTTTCTGCAAGTGATGTACATAAAAATAATAGTTTACAACAGGTAATAAATATGGTATAATCAAAAATAAAAGTTTTCTTTTAAGATGATCATTTACTTAATAAGCATTTATATTCAAAAATTACAAAAATTCTAAATCATATAGCGTGGCGACGCATGCCGTGGCGATGCTTCGCCACGCTAACAGTCGCTCTGACGCGCCTCTATAATGTTTCACGTCAAAAAATATAGTGTTTATTTATTTATTTTAGGATCGTCAACATGACAGTACACTAGTAAATATATAAAAAATAGGACTATTGTGATATATTATAAATGTAGTCATATTTAGAGATAACCACGGCATGCTCCAACAATAAATTAAATATTAATAAAACGAAATATTAAACTATTTTACATATTTAAAGATTTAACATAATAACACAAAAACAAGAAAATTGAAACAGAAAGAGAAATAAAATATTAAAACTTATTGATACTCTAAAACAATATTTTAAAGTATTAGGAAAGTAACAAAGTAACAGAAAGAGCAAAAAAATACTGAACCACTCAAAACTGTATTTTGTGAATAGACTAATACGTCTCTATTGCTGTTTTAGAATGATTTTGTTTAGCTGAGAAAATGTCACAAGTTTTATGGAATGAGTTATATTACCTAGATATTCTGTTGACCGGAGAGTAAAAGCCTAAATTAGTACACGAATGAGAAATGTAAAATGGGACGTATTTATTAAACCTCTGAAGCTTTGGGGTGTAAGGGGTTTCAAATAACATCATAAGACTTGAGACACCCAAGTCAACATCACCTGCACGTGGTGCACCCTGCTGAATAACGAACGAGACAATGGCGAAAGCGGGGTGGTAGGGAAAACCTGACTGGGTCGCAACCACCATGTATATGGCGAAAAAGCCCGTCATAGAGATTCGCTTCCGCAGGTCGCGCTTCGGGATCAGCCTGTGCATATCCAACTATTCGCAGGCCGGCATGACAGCGGCGACCAGCGATGGATAGAGTGTCACTCGGTGGTCGCCGTTGTTTTTGCACTGTACTGTGCTTACCATCAGGCAAAGTGCAGTCACTATGCTGGGCTACAATAAAAAAAAAGCTTGGCAGGAATATTAAATTTGAAGTAATTATTAAGTTAGTGTTCTAGTGTGTGTTCTAAAGGAAGTATTCTCAAGGTATAAATCATATCTACATCAGCTGCGAGCTGTGAGCAATAACTGGTGTATTGGTATTTTCGTGAAGCTACAATAAATAACCGTAAAATAGCAAATAAAGTTTTCACGGTATAGTCGGATCAGTGACGCGGCCCGAATAAGCGCCATTGAGTCCGCACTGGGCCGCATCGAGCTCCACGGATCGTCGGATTTACGTGGATTTCTGGGATATATCGAAAAATAGTTCACATTATTTATATATAAAACGCGTGGGTTTGTTTTGCATAGTTCATTCCTTGTCTGTTTCTACCATATTAACTAGTGTTAATAAAATTTGCAGTTTCAGTAGTGAAGTGTTCAGGCACAGTGGCTGAGCGATACTTTTTTTACGATTTTGTTGTTTTCGTACAACTTTATTTTAGAATTAGCAATATAAAGGGAGAGAGGGGTCGCAATTTGATCCGAGTCACTTCTTTTTCCCTTGACGTGTTGCATGAGGATTATAAAAAAGTCAGCAAGGGTTGTCAGTCATGATTTAGATGTAAGTCAGAGAGTCGTGGTAATTTCAAAGTCCGTTAAATGTCTTGATATTATCGATTACATGCTTTACAAAATTATCGTACGATTTAATAGCAGACTCCTTCTCCGTCAAGCTCAAAACATCGAATGGACATATATGAAGATTGTCACAAAGCATTATATGCTCGAGTAGTCTCTTCGTACTAAGCCTGGGACATACTTGAAGCTAATGTTCAAAGATGTGTTATCGCAGGGGCAGTGGGGCTGAACAATAATAATGAAGCGATGATAGGTCAGTAGTTAGAGCGATCCGCTACCGTCTCGATTGAAGTCTTGCAAATGAGGTGCAGCGTTTTGTGAAACATCGTGTCGAAACAATGACATGATTGGGAATTAAAGCCCGCCAAGTAACTACAATCCTCAAGTTAAAAGTTTACCACCAAGCACCTCCAGGTGTGTCCCATTAGGTGCAATTAAGAGCCATTCCTCTTTTAAGTATCATGGGGTTTGCCATTTTAGACACCCTATTGTGAGTTAACATCATGTGGTTATGTAACTATAAAAAATATACACAGACAAAACAAATAGAATGAGTAGTAAAAAAAGAAATAAAAAAAAACAACCACTGCAAAAACTATCTATTTTAATTTAGCGGAAGAATTATTTATTGAATGAGTATTTTAATACGCAATAATCTCATTTTTATATTACATGTTTTATTCTATTCACAGACCTCCCTATTAAATATCATATATACTGTATCACTCCTGCAAATAAGAGGAACATGACACCTCATATAATAAAACCCATTATGCCTTTTACGCTAAAAATGGTGCCAAACAAATAAATACACGTAACTTGCTATATTAAAAATTGTTTCTATAATAAGTTTCTAGAAATATATCAAATGTTTGATAGACAGATATTATCTATGGTAATATTGTATGCTGTGTGAACTGTCAATATGATATTAGGATCTGTATAACCTCTTTTTGTGCGGCAAATATCCTTGTGTTTAAAATATATAAATCGTAAGTTGTTGGATAGATCTTAATCTGTACTGTAGTGGTAACCTTTGTATCTTATAATTTGTTGTTATTTGAATCTATATTTTGTTATATTGATGGCATTTTACGTAATATAATTCAGTTCTTGTGTACAAGTGATGTGGATGGGAAATAATACGAGTATGAATTCTGAGATGCCATAAAAACTCCCTGGAAAGCTCTAATAAGGGGGTCACCATCTTGTTAAAGTATTAAATGATTATAAGACCCTCATAATATTATTACCTACTTAACAATGGCAGTCATAATTTAGAAGATTGTTGGCAAATATAAAATGAATCAAATCGTTTATACTTGTAATAACTTCTTTGATTTCTCACAGAAAATCTTAGGTATTTATACAAACATACTATGTTAAACATAAATAAAAACCATAATTGCTTACAAATTCATTAAAACTTTGCCTACAATAAAGATAATGACGCAGCATCTACGATTTTCAAAGAGAATTCGTTGATGAAAAACTTAAGAACAAAGTTACAATCTCTTTACAAATAGTAAATACAGTGACGTGAGATGAAAGAAATGTTTGTGAAGTTGTCGAAAGTTGGCGAAAATTTCGTACCACTGATTGATGTCGCGTTCAAGGATTACAAACAAACTAGTTCACCCTTCCAAAATATCATATATATACTTGTAATTCAGTTCGGCTTCGTACAGTTGCAATATAGTAATGTACCTAGCATCATAAATGTCCAAACGGAGTTTTAGCGGGTTCTTGGAATGTCATGTAGTGTATTTTATATTTTATTTATATTCTTGTGCTATTTTACTCTATATTTTGTAATATTGGTGGCATTTTACGTAATTTAACTCGGTTATTGCACATAAGTGAAGTGAATGGGAAATAATACTACGGAGAGTTAATTCTGAGATGCTACAAAAACACCCTAGAAAGTTTTAACAAGAGAGCCACCATCTTTATAGAACATTGAAATTATTGCAAGACACTTGTAATAGTATGGCCTACTGGACAATGGCAATAGTGATGTGGAAAATTGGTTGCCAGACATAAAACTAAAAAAAAAACTGTCTAAGCAATTTAGAGGTATGCGCAATCCGAACTCGTTTTTGGCACTCAAAATAACGACGGAACCGAGCGAGCCAAGTTGAAGCTATTACTGGTTGCAGCATGAATGGGTTGACTCGCCCGGGGTAGTACCACCCTCTCATAGAAAACCGATGTTAAGTAACAGTGCTTGCATTGTTGCATTTCGTACGGTCAGTGAGAGCGCCGGAGGCTCACTTCCCTCTTCCCCGTCCCCTCTCTCCTCTCCCTCCACACACAGGCTTGCGACTCTACTAATGTTGCAAGTTTCTATGGATGGTGGTGATCACTTAACATGAGGTGACCAGCCTGTTCGCTTACTTCCTATGATATAAAAAAATCTTTCTTTATACTTTATCGGTTTTAGCGTATTACCACAATCCTATCTGATGTCAAATGACCATGTAGTCCAAGACGGTAAACCCGGACGGGACTGGCTATAAAGTTCAACAACCAGAACACACCAATAGGCTTGGCTTTCAACTGGCAAACCAAAAACCAATGTAACTGTCTATGTATGTAAAAATATATCTCATGAAAAGAAAACCAGATCGAGTTTCGTGCCGGTTCTTCTCGATGACTGGGTTGTTTGTCCGAACGGATGGTAGCGTTGACGTCCATTGGCGCCTTCTTAGGACCCGAATTGAATAAAGTATTTTCGATTTAGTTTTTTCAATTTATGGTATCATCAGATGTTGTCCTTCACCTAGATATTAAATTTAGTTGGAAGGATTATAAGCTATGATTTACGTTATTTATAAATACACTATCAACTAAATGATCGTCATTGCTTCACGTAATTATAATATGCATGAGATAAAAATGTTTACTGAGGATTGTTCCGAGGAAAACGTCCTTAACAACTTCTTTTTAGGCCTTTTTGAGGAATACAATTCCGTGGTATATTAATTTGATGTATCTCGCGAGATTTAACGCAGCGCTGGTAAAATAAGCACTTGAAAAATATGTTTTACGAGTTGATTAAATTTCGTATGCTATAATTTCTAAGTATATTAGTTTTTTTAAATACTTTCTAGTTTTGTTAACGTCTAACCACAATCTCATTTGATGGTATATAACGATGTAGTTAAAATGTTGTGCCGGAACACACCGACAGGTGCTTGGCGACAGATTTTCAGCTTGTCTAGTCAAGCGGACTTAAAAAAAAAGTGTGTGTGTACTTATGTACACGCGTTAAAAGTTATACTTCTTTGGCGTAACAAGATAAGAAAAAACGACACTAACAATAGAAAAAAGGTATTTAATACAAAGAAATACAAACAACAAAAATAATACAAAAAAAAACAAAATGTTAACTATAGCTAACTTCAGGGTGTCGGTCTTTCGGGACGGTGTGCGCACGCATCGTAATAACTTCAGGGTATCGGTTTTTCGTGACGGTGTGCGCGCTCATCGTAATAACTTCAGGGTGTCGGTTTTTGTGTCGGTGTGCGCGCGCATCGTAATAACTTCAGGGTGTCGGTTTTTGGTGACGGTGTGCGCACGCATCTTAAATACTTCAGAGTGTCGGTTTTTCATGACGGTGTGCGCGCGCATCGATAAATTTACTGGCATCATTTTTCCCTAACGCGCCAAAAGAAGTATGCCTTCAAAAAGCGTTCGTTTCCCATCACCGAAAGCTTCGACTCTGTTGCAAGGATTTGAACATACACCCATCGACGCGGTGTCCGAATACGCTATCAAATAAGGCATCCTCACTTCACTTAAATAATAGTCAAAATTGTATCACAATCCGTTGTTTTATTAGCTTAGAAGAACTAAAGGTACAGTGAAGTATAGAAGCGTATAGTGGCTTTTTTTTCAATCTATTGTCACCTATCTATACATATAATAGGAATATGAATGTAACATGTATGTAATTTTTCGATTTTTGTAAAAAAAAATATTGCAGGTGTCTAGGAATAAGTATACTACATTCCAATCATTTTTAGAAATATCTGTCTGTCTATCTATCTGTCTGTATATTTATATGAACACGCATCACTGCCAAAGTACGGTTTCAAAATAAAATCTCAACAAGAAAATCGTAAAGCATATCCTCGGGAGTAACTTAGTGTTTGTTTCATTAAAATTGGTCCACTCTATCAAAAGTTATTATAGTTTTAATGACGACGCGGCGTAAGTAGGAGAGAAAAGTAGACAAGTAAATGGACTTAATACACTCAGATGGCTTTATTAATCACTGTTTTTATATAAACTTCCACGCAGACGAAGTCGCGAGCATAGGTAGTAATAATAACATAAATTTCAATCATTTTTAGAAAATCTGTCTGTTTGTATGAACACGCATCACTGCTAAAGTACAGGGTTCACAATAAAACCACACAAAGAAAATCATGAAGCATATTCAGGAGTAACTTAGTCTTTGTTTCATTAAAATCGGTTCACTCTATCAAAATGTATTGTAATTTGAATGACAGATCGAGTTAAGTACGAAAGAACAGTAGTAATCTATACTAATATTTATTACTAGCTGTACCCGCAGCTCCGCACGCGTTTTTTTAAATCGTATTAAAGAATTATAGAATTGTGAGACTATGTACAATTACAGAAATGCTCTTTAAAGACAATTGTAATTACGACGCGCACGCCATTAAAAGTAACATGTAATGTGTACATTAGATATATAAATACAAAGAGCGTGCCAAATGAGGCAAAACACATTTGGAACCTTAACCAACCATATAACTAACCTTTGTGCTCACTTACACTGTATAAGGAACTATTAAAACAATAACTTAATATATTATTGTAAAGATTTATATTTACATTACATTTAATATACATTACCATTATTATTATTAAGATTTTGTGACTATACAAAAAATAAACGCTTGTCTCTGTTCCGCAACAAATTGTATTATGGAACTCTTTACGTAATACGTTTATAATCTAAGATCTTTTTAGGAAGACCTCTATATCATTAATGTTATTAATAATTATAATGTCGAATTGTAAACAATAAGCCGATAATTATTTCTCTCATTAAAAATAAAGAATGAGTTGAAATCTTGCTAAATTTCATGGAGACAAAGTCGCGGGTATCAGTTAGTCTAAAATAGAATAACCACAATTACTTTTTATTAGGTTCGCTATCTACCAGTGAAAGTCCCGTGAAAATAGGTCCAACCGTTTTGAAGATAGTGTGGCAGACGAATCCGCGGTTAACGGATAGTCTGATTTAAAGTAATCTAAGTAACGCGCTGTAATTTTTTCTATCTGCCAGTGAAAATCCCGTCAAAATCGGTTCAGCCGTTTCGTTCCCATATGATCATATCAACCCGATGCCATGACAAGTGTCTCAAAACGTGGGATACTTGATCCTTTTGTAGTCTTCAGGAAAAACGAGACAAAAATAGATTATCAGAAATCAATTTCATCACTTCGTTTTTATTATATGTATAGATAAACCCAGTGGAGAATGTTTCAAACTCGTTTTCCTTTTGAGAGTTTCCACTGCACGTTAGCTTTAGCCCAAAGTTATTAATCCACGCGGATGAAGTCGCAGGCAGAAGATAGTCTATACTAATATTATAAAGCTGGCGGGTTTGTTTGGTTGAACGCGCTCATCTCAGGAACTAATGGTCCGTTTTGAGAAATTCTTTCAGCGTTGGATAGCTTATTTATCGAGAAAGGCTGTATATCATCACGCTAAGACCAATAGGCACGGAGCACCGATGAAGAATGATTTTAATAAGTTTCTTCTCATGAAAAGGAGATACCATAATATAAATATTCTCAAGGGTGAGAAAGACGGAAAATCTTTATTATTCGGCGCACGATACCTCAAACTGCCCTCATTAGTACTTAGTTCATTGCTCTCAATGAAAGAATATTCGTTAATAGCTGTTCTAAAATAAATAATTAATCTGTGTGAAGTCGGTTATAAATATTATTGATTTTTTTGTAAATATTAAGTATGAATAAAAGTTGCATATAAAATAATGTGATACGATTTTTTTTAATTATTATTCTCCAATCACAAACACGCTATTGGATCTCTCTGTAGTATACAAATTTCCTTATCCGTATAATCATCAAACAGAGTGGTATAATTAATCGGGATAGACTTTATTAAATTAAATCCTGAAAACACTCTACCAATAGATGTCACAAGCATTACCAACGGTTCGGAAAACTTCCTTGCTATCGAGAATAACTTACTGCAAACTCGAACGTACTTCAAAACACGACATTTCTTCATGTTTGTTAAAGGCGTGACCGTTTATCGTAAAGGCTTAACTCAAAATATACGTTTTTCTATATTACGTACGATCAGAACTACGAATATAGATAACTATTATTCTCTTTTGCACCTGCACATGTTGCACCTGAAAAATTCAATAAACTTTCCACCACGCTTGATATTGATTTGTTCTGTACCAGCAGCACGACGATAGGATGTGTGATGGCGAAGCAATTTTTCGGCGAGTGATGACTGGATATGTAGACACTCTCCTACCAAAAGAATCATTTTGTAGGTGGTAGAGTTACGCGGAAGCTTTTAATGGTTACAGCTTGGGTCAGCTCGCTCGGGGTAGTACCACCCTCTCACAAAAAACCGACGTGAAGTAACAGTGCTTGCATTATTGCGTTTCGTTCGGTCAGTGAGAGCGCTGGAGGCCAACCTCCCCTCCCCTTCCCCCTTCCCTTACTCCCCCACCCCCTCAAGACAGGTTGGCAACGCACTTGCGACTCCACTGGTGTTGCAAGTGTCTACGGATGGCGGTGATCACTTAACATCTGGTGACTCACCTGTCAGCTTGCCTCCTATGATATGAAAAAAGAAACTATTCGTCGGATACACGTCAATCGGTTAAATGACTTGTGGCTACTTTTCCTTTTATAATGTTGTCCAACACCCCGCCCCACTTCTTACCATTATTTTACAATGTAAGAAAAAGTTGTTATCGGTGGAGATTTGTAATTGGCAGTGTTTAGACCTAGTGTTTGTCATCTAATGTACAAGGGTAGCTGTAAATCTTCCAAAAACGCATAATATATATATATATATATTTTATTTAAAAGTGTGAAATACTGTCTCCGTACGTAGTCAATAAAGAGAATTAACATGAAATAAGTCGAGATAATAAGATGTAATTAACTTATTTACTTTAATTTATTTAAGAAAATGTATTACTTCAGTTTATAATTTTATTTAAAAAAATTTACCTATTGTTATTGACTACGTCCGGTACCGCTACGACACCCGAAGGGTGAGACTAAAACACCACCGGTGTATTAACACTAGCGCCACTATATTAAATACATCAATTTTTTACATAAATAAGAACAATAATCTGATCGTTATATTTTTTTTGTGTTGGTACATTGTTTTGGGGAAATTTGAATAAACAGTAATTGCCTTGACTTCCACAGTTTGTCACATAAAAGGGCAAGACGTCGTTGATTTAAACGGGCCGTGGTGAACAGTCGTGTTTGCGCTCCGCGCTCTCCGTTCGTTGTGTTGGTACATTGTTTTGGGGAAATTTGAATAAACAGTAATTGCCTTGACTTCCACAGTTTGTCACATAAAAGGGCAAGACGTCGTTGATTTAAACGGGCCGTGGTGAACAGTCGTGTTTGCGCTCCGCGCTCTCCGTTCGTCCGTCCGACCCGCTGACTCGCTCTCGCGCTCGTGCTATCTCGTTCGTTTTCGTGTCGACCGCGCTCGACTTAGTAGTGTCCGTGCTTCGCTCGCATCGAGTCGGTCTCGCGCGCCGTATCGCAGTGTTTGTGTACTTCGTGTTTCGCGTCGCGCGCTCCGTTGTTTACGTTGTGTGCGCCGCGTCTCCGCCAGTCTACAAGCGCCGTGTTTACATCGTGCCCCGCACCGATTCGTCGCCGCGTTTCGCGTACGCTACGTAGTTGAGCGAGTCCGCCGCGTTCATTGCTATTCTGTTGCTAAGAAGTAACAATAGTGTCAATCGTAGGCGCTCGATTTTAGAGCGTAGCAAACCGCTCCTCTCGGAGCGAACCCGCGGCCTCCGCAGGCGAGACACAATACACAACCCGACCTCTTCTCACCGACCGTCATCAAAGGGTTTGCACAAATCATGGGATTATTCGAAGAACACGATATAGAGGAGATATTCGCGTTCGCCTCTGTAATCGAGTCTAACGCAGAAACGGGTGCGTTCAACGCGATCTTACGCTTCCCAAACATCGCGAAAACGCTTAATCGCATCGCGCGCTCGAATAACACGAACACTCGCACTAAATAATCATGTCTACGGCCATGAATAGAATTAAACCGCGCGGCCTATCTCTTTCATTTTTTAATGCTAGGAATCTATATACACAGCGCGATCTAGTAGCTGCCTTTTTACGCGACAGGCAAATAGATATCTTCCTCGTACAGGAAACGTTATTAAAACCGAAAATGCGCAACCCCGCGATCGCGAACTATAAGATAGTTAGGAACGACCGTGCCACCCGCGGGGGTGGCACGTTGATCTATTATAGGCGCTCACTCTACTGCGTGCCGTTAGATCCACCCGCTCTATCCAATATGGAAGTGTCAGTGTGTAGACTAGGGATGACCGGTCATCCATCCGTCACAATAGTATCCGCGTATCTCTCGCCGAATAAAGTCCTATTAAAAACCGACCTAGAAGCACTATTCGAACTAGGAGACTCCGTCATTATAGCGGGGGACCTCAACAGCGGACACGTCATCTGGAACAGTTCGACTACTTCCCGAAACGGGAGGATACTCGATAGACTAGGTGACGATCTAGCTTTTGACGTCATAGCCCCTTCGGAACCCACTCACTTTCAGGACAACTGTCGCCCGACAGTGTTAGATGTAGCTCTCTTTAAAAACGTCTCGCTTCGGTTACGACTCATACAAGTCGTACACGAACTTGACTCAGATCACCGCCCCGTAGTATTACTATTAGGTTCGAGCTCGGACACCACCCCGCCGTCGGTCAGGGTGGCCGACTACGCGAAATTACAACGCTACTTTAAAGACAACCCGACGTCAGTAGGTTTAGACAGAATCCCGGACGTGTTAGTGTCGAAAGCTGACGCGGATTCGGCCATCGATTCCCTGGTCGACTATCTCCAGACCGCCGTCAGGGAGACCTCGAAAGAGGTACAAGCGGCGAACGATCGCCGCTTCATACTCCCGGACGACGCGAGAGCGTTGATCACGGAAAAGAACGCCGCGACTCGAGCCCACGACACCTACCCGTCCGTAGAGAATCGCGTTCGTTTAAAGACTTTACGTAAGCAAGTTAGGACTCGTATCGCCGAGATCCGGGCCGACAGGTGGGACAGGGTGCTCGAGGACATCGAGCCGTCCCACCTGGCGTACTGGAAACTCGTACAGAAATTCAAATCAGACATAGTCATTCCGATGCCCCCTCTCGATAGAGGCCCCGGGTTGCCTCCCGCGTTCGATAGTATAGACAAGGCGGAGTGTCTCGCCGCGAGCTTAGAGAAACAATGTTCACCTAACACAGCAAACACTGACCCTTCGCATATTGAATCGATCGAGTCCTCGGTAGAGCGCGCGCTCGCGTCACCGCCGGCGGATACCCTAACCCCTATCACGTTTGTCGAAGTATCGGACGCCATCAAGCGCTTAAAACTTAGAAAGTCCCCAGGTCCCGATGGGATCAGGAACGAGGTACTGAAACTCCTTCCTGACCACATCATAGCTCTACTGGTCTGCATCTTCAATGCGGCCATGTCCCAGGGTCATTTTCCAGCCGCCTGGAAGAAGGCCGTAGTGATAGGGATTCACAAGCCCGGCAAAAAAGCTTCGCTTCCCGACAGCTATCGCCCTATTAGCTTACTAGACACGATAGGCAAACTATACGAGCGGCTCCTTCTGAACCGTCTCCAGACCGCTATATCAGAACTGAATCTGTTACCACCCGAGCAGTTCGGCTTTCGCGCCGCTCACTCTTGTACGCATCAAGTACACCGCCTCACGGAGTACATCCACGCCGGATGGAATAGCGATCCCGATCGTAACCCGGATCCGGTAAAACCTAAACCGAAACGCACAATGGCAGTCTTCTTCGACGTCGCCAAGGCCTTCGATAAGGTCTGGCACGCAGGGCTCATACACAAGTTAATTAGTTTTCGCATCCCCGATAGATTAGTATTCTTAATCCGCGAATATTTATCAGATAGGACTTTCCACTATAGAGTGGAAGGTGAGCTGTCCTCAGCCCACCCCGTACGTTCAGGTGTACCCCAAGGGTCCATTCTGGCACCCTCCCTCTTCAATCTGTTCGTCAGCGACCTACCTCGGCTCCCGGGGGTAGAGGTAGGTTGTTATGCTGACGATACAGTAATCTTCGCTTCCGATTGGTTTCCGATACAACTTAGGAAACGCATAGAAGAAGCCGTCAGCACACTCGGTCGCTGGTTTCTTCTATGGCGTATAGAAGTAAATCCCGACAAAAGCGCCGCGATATTTTTCGACCCTAAATGCCGCAATTACGAGCGCAAACTCGAACCGATTAGATTATACGGAGTCGGGATTCCGTGGACCAAACAGATTAAATACTTAGGAGTTACACTAGATAGACACCTCTCCTTCAGAGCTCACACTAAGATAGTTCGAAACAAGGCCGCTATGGTCATGACTCGCCTACATCCGTTAGTTTGCCACAAGAGCAAGATGTCCCTCAGACACAAGCTCACGTTGTATAAAACTTGCATCCGACCCGTTCTGACATATAGCTGTCCCGTTTTCGCACATATGTCACCGTATAGCTTCAATAGAATTCAAATAATACAGAACCGCTTTTTACGTAAGGCGACCGGCGCCCCGTGGTACGCCCGGAACGAGGATCTCCACAGGGACCTGGAGATGCCCTCGATCTGGACGTATGTAAAATCACTCACTACTAGCTACTTTGAAAAAGCCGCGAATCATCCCAGTCCGTTAGTGGTATCCGCCACGGATTACGAAACCGTACCGAACGCCGCGCGATATAAAAGACGTCCGCGAAACATTTTCACCGATCCTCCCGACAAAATAACGGCAGCGAACGATCAGTACCAGCCTGTCTCTCAAAACAGAGCGTGTTCACGCCCACGCCCGCGTAACCACAGATCACGCCGCCGTGGTCTGGGGGTAAACTTCGCTCCCGCACACTTGATTAGGCCCCCCTCGGCAGCGGCTCAAGCCTAGGTCCGATCCCTCGGAGTGGAGCCCTTGAGTACGCTGCTCGCGCGATACAGTGACTCACCAATACATCACTGCAACAACACTACACATATCACCTCCACACACGTGCACGCTCACACGCTTACACATAAAAAGTGGATGGGTTTTTTCTTTTTGTTTTTACCCGTATCGAACTGAAATAGTTCAAAAAAAATTTTCCGACACAAAATACACATAAGAGTTATTGAGACACGCATGCCTGGTACACATGCATGTTTCAATAACTCATATCTGTATGAATAGTTTAGCTTAACTTAGGTTAGCTAAGATAGATCGCGAATTGCATGCAACAGGTAACGGCCAAGCCGAGGTGTGCCGTGCACCCTTGAGCTAGTTACCAGAATAAAATCGGCTGAGTGCCTTAAGCGCTCGCCTTAGTAGTCCGGTGAAGCTGTAGAGGCCTCCAAAAAGGCCAATAGCGTAGTCAGTTCGAGAAAAAAAAAAAAAAAATTGATTTAAACGCTCTTATATGTGGAAGTTGTTGTAAAGCGAAGCTCTGCACGGATAAATAGTCACAGTGTACGTACAGAATGTAATGTTAATTGGCTTCCCTGACCGCATCGACTATACGGACTTTGTAACACTACTTTGTTGGTAACATTACGACTTAAAATGCATATGCACACGCATGTTTTATGCACATTGCACATTTTATCGTAGTGCATTATGCTGTTTTTCTGCCTATATTGAAATTATTTTATAATATATTTTATAAAACTTATACTTACTAAAACGTCTTTATGGTATAAATGGTCATATTTTCCCTAATAGCAATATAATTATAATATATATCCCTACTTTTAGAATTGATTTAAATCGTTCCCATTTCTTTTTAAGATAGTCAAACTTGTAAGCTTTTGTAAACATGGTCAAACTTTAAATGCATTTTTCTACCTAATTGAATTTGTGAGTTAATTATTTTGTTGATTAAAGGAGCGAAACATCAAACAAATAGTTTCACTCGTTCTTTTATTTGAAAATTCAAAACTCATTAAATTTTTTTTTTTTTAGTTTTGGCAACCAATCTTCAAGTAGACTATTATTACTGCCACTGTGAAGTAGATATTAAAAGTTTCTAACGATCAGTTCAATGTAGAAACCTAACAAGAAGGGAGTTTTTGTGGCATCTCTGAATCCATGCTCCGTGGTAATATTTCCCACTTGTGCAGAATAACCAAACTATATTTCAAACTTAGAATTTTTCCACAAAACTAAATTTTTAGGTTATTTTTTTTCACTTAACTTGTTATTTATAGACTTTCTTAAGTTGTACAATTATATAGTACAATATATTGATTTATGTTGTAAGTGTTGACTAGCTTCATCAATCTAAGCGCCCAAAAACTTATTTAGAATACATCGATTTTTCTTAGTAAATTATATCCATGGCGTGATGTTCTGAAGAAAAAACTCTCAGCAATATAATTTCGAATAAGTAAGTTCAAATATTTAACAAAACCAACTATGTGAGATAAAACTGTAACAGGCAAATATACCGCTGACATTGGCTACACTCCTCACGCCTTTGTCTCACGTACACAACGCAATATTGCACGCGTCTTGTCAGATTTTGATAAAGTCTTTGTAAGGTGGTCTTTGTAGTACAATGACATTCATTATTACCATAATTACTGTAATTTTCGGTTTTAAAGAATTTATTCTTTAATTTTAGTTCATAAAATCTCACAAAAATATAATATCTGTTACATAATACGTATAATCAGCCAGTCGGTCAGGAAAACCAATAAACACTCTGAAGGTACTGTGACTATTTATCCGGGCAGAGCTTCGCCTTACAATAACTTCCACATAGGAGCGCGTGCAGATCAGAGACATCTTGCCCTTTATATGCCGAACTCTCACCAATGTAGTCTGACACCGGGGTGAATAATGAACAGCCGATCACTTCAACCAATAGCGTTCGAGGTCATTAGTAACACCCCCGATAAAGTCAATAGCGCGGTATCGCAGGTCAATAGTGGTTCCCCGGGTGGCGTTGTAGTCTCGCCTCTCGGGTGCGTCATAGCGGTACCGGACGTAGTCATTAACATATCACTAAACTCTATCGAACTCTACAACGACAACTCTACAACTCTGCACATTAATTATGTGGCAGGAATTCACACATTATAGATTTACAGATCTGATGATGATGAAAAGAAGTGCATTTTAAATTAACATATAAAACATGTAAGTTCGTTTGAACTCGGTGTATAAAACTCGATGGAACTGCAAATTACGCAGCTGCGATTCAACGAATTAATTTCTGTTACCGGCGCGACTCCATTTACAGTTGTCGGAGTAAACTTTAAATTGAATATTCGATATCGCGTTACGTAACTATGTGCAGTACCAAAATGCTATTACGGATTATTGATGATTCCAAATTGTTGAGCCTATTCCTTAATTAGAATAGAGATCATTCCGTCAATATTTGTACATTTATTGTTGACTAGCTATGCATGTGACTTTGTCCACGTGGTAATTTTGATAAAGTGAACCGATTTTAATGAAACCAAAATTAAATGTTACGCGATGATATACTTTATGATTTTCTTGATTTGAGGTTTTATCGTGAACGCAGTACTTTCGCAGTGATGCGTGTTCAAACAAAAGGACAGACACAAAGACATTTAACGGACTAAAAATTTTAGGGGTGTAAGGGGTGTCGAATAACATCGTAAGACTTGAGACACCTAAACCAACCTGACTTGCACGTGGTGCACCCTGCTGAATAACGAACGAGGCAATGGCGAAAGCGGGGTGGTAGGGTTTTACAGCCTGACTGGGTCGCAACCACCATGTATACGGCGAAAAAGGCCGTCATAGTGATTCGCTTCTGCGGGTCGCGTTTCGGGATCAGCCTGTGCATATCCAGCTTTTTGCATGACAGCGGCGACCAGCAGTCACTCGGTGGTCGCCATTGTTTTTGGACTGTACTGTGCTTACCATATTAAAAAAGTAGGCTAAGTTACCACTAATATCATCAACTATATCTCATTGAAAGTCTCGTTGAAGTCGGTCCCACCGTTTTAAAGATTAGCCAGAGCAAACAAACATATATTTTTTTAAGAATTAGTCATTTGTTGTAATATCTACTATACCTATATATAAATAGGCAGTGGAGAGACGGTTAAGAAAATCTCCTTCTTCTGTTTCTCAACCGATTTTCTTCAGTCTTCTTTTATTTTGTTACAAATGATTATTTATCATGAAGATTTGTTATCAATAAAAAAATTGGAGAAAGTTTATTCCTTTATGCTTGAAATTCGGCCACTGTATGAGCACTCATATACATTTATATCCGGCTAGTAACAATCCTTAAAATTCAACCAAAAAACGATTAAAAAAATATTATATATTAAAAAAAATGCTACATCACTACATATTTCCTATTCAGTGTTGAACAGATCCCTATTTAGATCTTGGAAATCCAAGGTCCAATACTAATATAATAAAGCCTAAAGGGCGACTGACTTTCAAGTGCAATTGCCTGAACACATCAACAGATGCTTAGCGACAGAATTACAACTTGAGAATGTTAACTATTCCGGTGGGTTTAGTGCTTTATGCTTTAATGCTTTACCACTATTACTACGCTTTCATCACGATATTTTTCATCATTTAAAACGCGTGTTGATTCGCAATATCGCGATATATTCGCACTTTAAAAAAAACAACCAACCAACCAAAAAAAAAAACCAACCGTTAAAATAACCTTTCAAATTAGGAACCCAAAATACTACTTATATACCATTCGCGTCACTAAATCGCTCTTTATTCCAATAACATATTTCCCAGAATACAAACAGATTTGGTGAACCGAACAACATATCATAGACAATAGACGTGATACACAATGCAATGTACAGACAAAGGTTAGTGTAGCCATTCTGTGAATTTGTGTTCGGTGTGTGCCCCACTGAGAGGACTGCAACGCTTACCTGGATTTGTATTAATTACAAGATACGTTCAAAGCTTATTGAATTCTCATAGGAAGGAGTCCCTTTGTTAGCGTTGACGTTTCTAGATTTTAATTAAGGAAGTTTTGAGTCATGTCATATAGGTATTTTGCAGCCACGCCACGGTGACTTATGAATTTATAAGTTGGTGCAATTATGCTGGAGATTTTTAAATATTTAAAGTTTATTAAATAGCAATTGTCAGTCTTTAAATCTATACAATAACAACCACATTCGCGATAAAGTTCAATATCTTTAAACAAATAATCACTGCAATAAAACAAAGTCCTCAGCCTCGTCTGTCTGTCTGTTCGCGATAATCTCAGAAACTACCGAACGGATTTTCATACGGTTTTCACCAGTAGATAAAGTGATTCATGAGGAAGGTTTAGGTATATCACTTGGAAACTTTTTTTTTTATTATCATGTCCGGACAATGTCCGCGGACCCGCTAGTTCTTGTATATAAATTAGGTTGTTTAATTTAATTTCGTTTTAACTGCTCATTTCTTTAATAATATGAATTTTAGCCATACAATTATTATATATTAGCCATATATCCATATACATGTATATGAATAACTTTGTTGTGTCAATAACTATTGGTAGTTTAACCGAGTATCTCAGAAACCGGACACAGATTTACTGACATTTATCGTATGATTGTGTGTTCAGAAACGCAATTTGACGAGCTATCGAATCGATAACGCCATTGAACAGATAAGCTACAATTAAAGTACCTCAAAAACCGGACAAGTTATATAAACTTAGATTATGATTGGTCAAATGGTTTTGGAATTTATAGATTTCAAATATATACAGATATTTTTTTATATCTACAAATACAAAAAAAATATGTGTCAATTATCCGGGCTAATCTTCTTAACAGCTGAACCGATTTTGACAAGACTTCTATTGGCAAACAGATCATTTTTTGTTCTAATATCTACTATTTTAATCATTTACATAGGATAAATCTTATAAAAATGAAACTGTGTCTTAGTAGATACTGTTAAGCATTTTTTCATATTCATTGTCTGCATTTTGCTTTTTTGCATTTTGATGGTGGTAGAGCCACGCTGAAGCTATTACTGGTTTCAGCATGAATTGGTCGGCTCGCCCGGGGTACTACCACCCTCTCATAGGAAAACCGACGTGAAGTAACAGTGCTTGCATTGTTGCGTTTCGTTCGGTCAGTGAGAGCGCCGGAGGCCCACCTCCTGTCCCCTCACCTTTCTCCTCTCCCACCCCTTCCCTAACCCTTCCTCCCAAGGGTGGCAACGCACTTGCAAATCCTCTGATGTTGTTAGTGTTCATGGACGGTGGTGATCACTTAACATCAGGTGACCCACTTGTTCGTTTGCCACCTATGATATAAAAAAAAAATTGCACAAACTATAAAGTAAAAGTATTGGAAATAACGTACCTACGGAGCACCCTTGATATGAGGTTTTTATTTGATGAAGTAAGAAGTTAATATGCTGAATGTCTGATGTAAATTGGTCACTGGAACTTATAAAACTACATACAAAATACCTATAAAGGATTGGTCGTGGGGCTTGATTTAATAGTCGTCTACTCTTGAGAACTAAGGTGGAAATCCTCATGTGTTTTTTTTTATACGCAAACAAACAGATCACCTGATGGTACGTGGTCACCACCGTTCATAAACACTAGCAACACAAGGGGAGTCGCAAATGCGTTGCGGACCTTTTAATGTATCTCTAACCATAATCTTTGAAGAATAGTAGTTGGAGCTCGGATGTTTTGTGGCGTGAATTAATTTTGCATAACAATATAAAGGCTGGATGGTTCCTAATTACCAATTTATTTTCAGGGCATCCTACGTATCTGTGATGACAATTGTAGCTTTCTCGTTGGAGAGATACTTAGCCATTTGCCACCCGTTGCATTTATACGCGATGGCTGGGTTGCGACGTGCGCTAAGGATTGTTACAGCTTTGTGGCTCCTATCCTTGTTGTCTGCTGCACCGTTCGCTCTCTACACAACAGTTAGTTACCACGATTATCCTCCAGGTGAGTAACATACTCTAGCTTTTTATAATAATGTATAATCAATATTTTATTCTACTACCAGGTTTTTGAGAGCAGATTTAAGGGTGGTAGCAGTTTATCAAGTAACTATAAGTAAACGCCCCTTACATTTAATATTTTACCGCGATATTTTTCACCTTGTAAGCCGACGTCATAATAAAAGATTTTAAATGCAAATTATTTCTATACTTCTATATTTTCACTAATTTCTCCAATTTATCAAGGTTTAAATATAAAGCGGTGAACCAAAGATTTAAGTATGAAATTGACTGTTTATTATTTAATTGTTCTATTTTCAACTGTTTTCACACGCAATATTTAAAGTTATAATGGATACAGCATCAAATCAAAGAGAACAACGGCAATCTCATACTTTGATCCTAGCCCCTGGAATGTCCAAACCCAAAAATACTTAAGCTCCATAGAAACAAATATAGACCTCATAAGACACAGTTCAATAGAATGTAGCCAGCAGGCTTAAAAAATACCTGATTTATTACAAAATTTTTGGAAAATAATAAGTTACTTATTGTAAAATCATTATTTTTGTTTTTAAACTATTTTTTCGTTTGTACGACCTTTTCTTATTAAACTGTGAAAGTTACGATTTTGTGAAATTAAAAACATGATCCGCCATTTTGAGATCATGGTCTTAACAAATCAGCCGAGGGGTTAATTTAAATGATAACGCCAGTAACAACCCGGTGTTAGGCAAAGACTACTTTACCCTAGGATGAGATATGGACACAATCACCACGCCAGCTCAAGATATATTGGCGCTTACAAAGACAGAGAAATCCGCAGTTGTTACTTTTTCCGTATATGATCGTACTGCAAGAAAATTTTCAGGTACAGGTTTATTTACAGTGAACCTATTTTCAATTTGTATCATAAATGGGACGTGCGAACATCGAATTGATATTCCACCGTTCTGATCACTCAACATATCACGATTAGAACTACGGATTATTTACTTAGGCTCTGGCAACTCATCTCTGGAATCGGCGTTTTGCGCGATGCTTGAACTGCCTTCGTGGTACCTCTGCGAGCTGAGCAGCCTTCTCTTCTTCATCCTACCGGCGGTGATCATCCTCTGTCTCTACGTTAGAATGGGATTTCGCATTAGGTACGTTATGGGGTACGTATCTTAATTTAACATTTGCCTTTATCATTTAGTTTTTAAAATACATCCTTTGTGGAATCGGTTTCGTAAGTCGCTTTACTTTTGCCTGAAGAATTTGATAACAGACTTTAATGTTATTTAGTTGATCGCTAGTTCTAGGTCCGGATATTAATTTTCTACGTATTGGACTTTGTGTTATGAGTGGCAATATTTCGACCGATCAGAATAAACCTTATTTATGCTGGGACACTTTAATATCTTGAATAAAGATCACCAGATTCAATATTTTAAGTTTTAACTATTTTATTTTAAATTTTATATTATAATACCGGAACCCGCGGACCTTGTTCGGTCTTGGTAATAAAAATACCTTAATAAAACATATTTAAACCTTCCTCGTGAATCACTGGTTAAATCCACTCAGTAGTTTTTGAGTTTATCGCGAATAGACAAACAGACGTGACAGAGGGCTTTGTTTTATAATATGTAATGATTTTCACAGTTCTAAATCTATTAAACTACTTTTAAAGTTTTTTGGGTATTCTGAAATATTCGAAGCAATGGCAGCTGAATGGAAGCAGGTCGCGAAATTGTATCTATTAGTGTAGATTTTAATCTTTGTGATGAAGGAAAACCTCCTGTTGAAACCATAGCATAAGCCTAATAAGTATGTGGCTAACAGAGTAACCTTAAGATTGCAAAACTTTCGCCAAGCGTCTACAGCCACTTTCCGGTAACCCTATTTGAAAGCCAGTCTTGTAGGTTTAGTGTATTACCAACTTAGACCGCGTTTTATTTAATATTATTTGAGACTGTACCCTAAACCCTAAAACCTATATACTATTAAAAAAAGGTATATAAAAGGTGTGAATACTGAGTTGACAGTTGATAGAGGAGAGTAGAAGAGGGAAACATGTTGCGCCGACCCTACTTAGCTCGGATAACGGTAAAAAGATGATAAATTACATTTTAAGCTCTTAGAAAAATACTTTATTATACGGCCAAATTGGATTACCTAGGTTTATACTGTAGGTGTTATTAGTATCCGTTACTTGTGCGTTCTTTTTAATAGAAACTATAATTACACGAAAGTAGAATTTCATGGTAATGTATCGGATAATCTAATATTGTCGTGTCGTTGATTACTGACTTAAGGTCAAAGGTTAAAATGGTTGTGGCTTTAATGATAGCGTTATGTGGAGCGAATAATGTAGGGAACGAATAAAATTGTCTTACAAAAGACTTTAATTTATGTCTAGTTGTGTTTACGTTTTTTTATGGCAAAGGACAGCAAACTGGCAGACGGCCCATCTGATATTAAATGGGTACCGTCGCCTATGGACAACTGCATTATCAGGAGCAATTCCGTTGTGTTGCGGACCGTGAAGAGCCCCATGTAATAACCATGTGGGAACATCGTACCTTGCCATAATTCCACAGCGTGTGCATATTGAAGCTTCTCGAAAACCTTACGGTTGTTGCCATTCTGTTGGGCTTTAGAGCATGTGGCTGAGTAACTAGCCACCGACAGCTAGTGCGAATTTGGAATGACTACATCGAAAACTTGTTATACATTATGTATCGGAAACCAGTGTTACATAGTTCTGTTCTATCTCAATATATATACCTATTTAAAGTTAAGATAGACATGGTCTTAAATTTGTCGCGGCAGTAATAATAAGTGCGTGGTCATCTTATGTATCTAATCCAGTAGAAACTTAGTATAATATTTTTACCAAGCCACCGTCTACCTATCCGTACATCGCTATGGCCCCCCATTGAAAATCAGGGCTGTAGTACCACTTAGTTTTACTTGCAGCATGTAGCGGAGTGGAAGTTCTGTTGTTGGCTATTTCTATTAAATATATATGCGTATTTTCTTTATTTACTTTGTAACCGTGATGTGTACCAACAATAAAAACGTTTTCTTTTCTTTTTTTATTTCTATAAAATCAAGCAATGGATATCAGGAAAGTCCTAGGTATTTTTTTTTTACCTGACTATCACTGTTGACCTCACGGGCTTTTACTGCTTCGCCCGACTGTGGCAGATGCATTGGTCAATGTGTTGCGAAGTTAAGTAAGATCATTTGTACCAATCGAT
Organism: Antheraea pernyi; assembly: GCA_015888305.1. NCBI lineage: Eukaryota > Metazoa > Arthropoda > Insecta > Lepidoptera > Saturniidae > Antheraea > Antheraea pernyi. The sequence goes on along the minus strand of MU158723.1, from coordinate 1,219,545 downwards.
AATCGAGCTATTTCAAAAAGAATACGTTTAAACTTTACAGTAATATAAGTTACACTTGAGAATAACATGTAGGATATAATTTATAAAGGTATTGTTTAAGTTAGCCAAAATATAATGATAAGTATCAAGTAAGTTTAAAAATTCCTGCCACCCCAAGAGTTATTTTGACTTACGCTGCATAAAGCGTTAAAGTTATATGAAGGTAATATATAAAGTCCTTAGTTATAATAGATAATAAAAACATAGACGAAGTCAAGATTTATTTTAAATCTGACTCATAGTCCCAGGGACTATCGTATTCAAACAGACAAGCACCTTTATAATATAACTAGCGGGCCCGGCAGACGTTGTCCCGCCTTGATTATAAAAAAAAATCCTAGACATACTACATACTAAAACTTCCTCAAGAATCACATTATCCATTGTTGAAAACCGCATAAAAATCCGCTCAGTAGTTTTTGAGTTTATCGCGAACAGACGGACGCCGTAGGGGACTTTGTTTTATACTATGTAATGACTATAAATTAATTGATGGATTATTAGTTTGGATGTATCAACAAATTATAATATGCTTACCGAATATATAGTCTATTACCAATAGCCTAAATTATAGATTCGTCTGAATAGTTTCATGCAACGCCTGAGCGACGCATCATACCTTCCGTCCGCGTCGTCGATCGCTTTCACTCACATAATACACATACGAATTGTGTTTGATATATTACTGACCATTGAAATGTAAAATAATGGAGCTACAAATGTAATATTAACGAAGTTCCTTGACGTAATGAAATCAAATGATTATAATATGAAAAATATTCATTTATTAAAAACTACCTATAAAATAGTAATTCAAAAGTGCAATATAAAAAACAAATAAGTTCCAGTGTAGTCTTACACAACTGGCAACGAAAGACGTTTCTTTTTCCAACTGACTAACCGCTATTGCCCTGATGAGCCGTCACAGCTTCACCGGGCTTTTAGGGTGAGTGTTTAGGGCACTCTGCCAAAGTGCATCGAGCTTAGAGGCGCCAGAGTGACCAAGCCTAGGCTTAGGCTGTTACTTTGGATACAACGCAAATCGAACTAAACTATGTGATCCAAGCTAATCATACATATATACATTCCATACCTTCATATGTGTCGCACGAAGACGTACATGTGTATTGTCTGATAATTTTGTCTAAGGCTAACTAACCCAAATGAAAAAGGGTCCCTTAAAAACCAGTGTCCATACCGTGTGAGTATGCACGTGTGTGGAGTGCAGTGTGGTGTGTGCAGGTAACTAGTGAATGAGGTGTCACTGTATCGTGCTAGCAGCATGCTCGAAGGCTCCCATCCTGAGGATCGAACCTAGACATGAAATGTTGCTGAGGGAGGCCGCGGCGGAAGTGAAAGATCATCTACTAGAATTTAGATACTCGCATGCACGCACTCGTAAACAATAGGCAAACAGTTAGACACTAGCAAAACCAGTAGAGTCGCAAATGCGTTGCCAATCTATGTATGGGGGAAACGGGGGAAGGGGGAAGAAGAGAACGAAGAGGGAGGAGGTAGGGGCGAGGGGAGGGAAGGTGGGTCTCTGCTGTTCTCACCGACCGAACGAAACTCAACAATGCAAGCACTGTTATTTCACTTGGGTGTTCTGTGGGTCGGGTGGTAGTACCCGGCGTGCCGACTCATTCATGCTGAAACTAGTAATAGCTTCAGCGTGCCTCTACCACCTACAGCTTTCTCAATCTACTGGAATTTACATTCTCGCACTCACATTCTCATATACAATAGAAAGAGACAGAGAGAGCGGAATTAGATTGAGAGAGATAAAAGAATATGACGTTTTCTCCATACGAAGCAATTTCTATCAGTTAATGCCTACCGCGAGCCGAGTTAAAAAACTTAGTGACAATAAAGAAAAACATTATATTACAGCTTATTCTCTACTTTGCTCCCAGAAAATTGAATTTCAACACATTAGATATAAGTAGAGACGTATATTATATTAAAAAGTTGAGTGTTAATAGAAAATTTCCTTCGCTTGCCGAGAGGATAAAATCTCGAAACTCAGATGGGAAGTTCGTAAATATAAATCAACTTTTACGGATATTAGATAAGTTTTTTTTCTAGATGTAAAGCTATTAGACTCTGCCGACGACCAACTAGCGTCAAGACTAATTTAGTTTACAACTTAAATCCACTTTCGTCTGCCGCTACGTAGTTTAATATTTGTAATAGGGGTTTTTTTTAAAGAGAAAACTTCTTTAGCCTAATTTTTGTAGTTGGGGAGCAAGGGAAGTTTGTTTGATAGGGGAAAATTTTAGAGGTTCATGTCACCGATGACCTCGACATGCTAGTGACGTATTACGCTTGCGTCAGACTAGCGACGCGCGTAGTATTGATATTTCGTATCGAGTTTGTGCAGATCATATTTTTGACTAGCTGTACCCGCAAACCGCATGCGTTTTTTTAAATTGTATTAAAAAAATATAAAACTGTGAGACCATGTACAATTATAGAAATGCTCTTTGAAAACAATTGTAAATACGACACGCACGCCACCTACATGTAACGTATATGTCAGAGTATATATGTAGAGCCTGTAGATAGCCGAGCACACGGACGGCATTATTCTCCATTTGTATGTATTTTCACAACACGACCGACATTTTGAAATGAAACGACGACTTCTTCGATTCTTTGTCTTTTAATACTTTTACAATAATCTCAGAGACAAACCCTTGGAGACAATAATTATCACTTAGCGACAATAACGATAGATCTCACGATCTCACAAACAGTAATGAATAATTGAACCTTATACAAACTCTTGCAAGCACTTAAAAGGAATCGCCTACCTTCACCTACCGACAATCTAAGTGAAGGAAGTTGTAGTTTAACGAAGTACTTAATCTATGATGTTGTACATAGTTACACTTGATGTTCGCTAATAATTCTAATTATAAATCAATAACTATTTTAACACCATACATTGAATAATTACGATGTCATTAATTATTTCAAAGTAATTCACCGTTGTAACAACCGAAGTACTTACAAATCCTTATTTGCTATAAAACTCTTTTTAGATCGACAATTATTCTAGTAATTACAAAGTAATACTAATAACATAGTACAATGCCAATATGTTTTAATTACATTGTTATTCATTCTAAATAGCAACTTTACTATTCTATCTCGACTGCACATAGAATGGATTTCCGGTTTTAATAAATAACAAAAGGTTCCAAATGTTACTTAAATCTAGAATAATTCTATTACAATTTCACATGTCCGATTTTAATTATCGTGACACTAATTTAGGTCTACTTTAAATCAAGAATCAAATCAAGTTAGAAATGTTACGACGCCACTATTTCTTAAGATGGTGTCTCGCGTCGTATGGCGTGACACCGACTTATTTAGTTACTTCTATCAGTGCTTATATGAATAAACATATGGAATGCTTAGAAGTTATCAACAGTTTAATCAATCTAAATTACTCAATAATTTACAAGAATCCACATTACCAATAATTAAATAGAAGTGCATGAACAACACATTGCCTATATTGATTAACATAGAAAATAATAGATGGCGGAGTTAGCAAACTTCCGACTGCTGGATGCTCCCACTATGACATATACATTAGGTATTTAAATACCAACAGTGGTCAAATGAGGTTTATATAAAAAGAATTTTTGAAATCGGTCTAGGAGTTTCGGAGCTTATTCAATACATAACAATCAAATCTTTCTTCTTTATAATACATATTAGCTTTAGATAGGCTAGCAGTACATGCCACTCTTTTTGGCCGCTCTGAATCTGCAAGTTCGGACTTACGCGTAACATAATCACAAGTTTAATACATTTAGTTTAATAGTTTTGTTAAGTTTAGCTTAGTTTTTATGTTAAAATATTACTAGTGGGCGCCCAGTTGTCGACATTCGACCATAGTTCATTGATTTTTTTAAGTTTGAATTTTATTAGGGTTAATATCTTTGTTGAATGTAGAATGAAAAAGGGTAATTGGAACGTAAGAGTAAAATAATACATACAGTCGAGCATAGCAACCTCCTTCACAACCTTTTTTGAAGTCCTTTATTGACAGATGTCAAAATGTCTTTTTTATTTACATGTGTGTATATGTTGTATAAAATTGAAACAGTAGTGTGAGTAATGCATATTTTAATTAATTTAATGTACTTCTAATGCATTTTATATAAAATAAATATCTTTCTGCACTTCTCCTCCATATAAACTTTAACTATGCCAAGTTTCACGTTCATCCGTTCGCCCAATTCCGTTAAAAAGGGATACAAAGTTTAAGCTTCACGTATTAATAATATGATGATGATGATTATAGGAATCTAAATTTGGCATTTATTTATCCTTAAGTTTCTCAATGTTATACATATTGTTATAAGTATTTATATGTAAATTTGTGTGCAGATATCAGAGGGGCCAACGTTGAGAACATATGATTTTTGCGAAAGGAGTCGACTATACGACTTAGCCACGTGGCATGATAGCTCGTTTTATATGCGTTCACAGTTCAGCCCGATTCGGTAATAGTCGATATTCTTCGAGGAACAATCCAGCCTCGTCCCTCTCTCGGCTTCGTGTCGCGCAATGCTCAACGTAGGTACTCTCTCAACTACACTTTGTTTCATGATTTTCTGTACCTAAGTGTTGGCTTATAACCGTTATCAGTAAATCACTACATATTATAAAACAAAGTCCTCTGCCACGTATGTTCGCGATAAACTCAAAAACTACTCAACGGATTTTCATGCGGTTTTTGTTTTTTGTCAAATTTGTCAAAGTTTTTTTATTACACAACAGGAGAACGTCCACCAGCCGCTGGTATTTTATAAAATGTAACAATATTTTTTTCATATACCTGGAATAGACATTAGTGCCTTGAAACAAACAAAAAATACAACAAATTCTCTTGTGTTCAAAAAAGCGCTTGTCAGAATTTTTTTAACAAAAAATGTTCGTACTCACGGGCGTACACAAATGTTGAAAAGTTTGGAATTCAGAACAATTGTACTCAGGATCTGAAAGTTACGCAGACTATTTGGAAAATAGCTTTGAATACGAAATATTAAAAGGATGGACACGAAATAATTACTTCACCGACAATGTAATTTTTCATGTTCAAAATTCCATTTTCGCTTAAAGAATATTGGTATTTATTGTTGCGTTTAGTAAGTAACTTTCATTATATAAGAGCAATTTATGTTTAAAAAGAAATGTATATTTATTAAAAATTGACAAACAATTTTGAGGTCCATAGACCAATACTCAAAAGTATCAAAACTTATATTACCCATCGTATTTATAGACAAAGAAAATTTCACACCTGGATTATTAATTGCTAATCTACACTAGTGTTACACAATACGTATAATCAGCCAGTCAGTCAGGAACACCAATAAACACTCTGAAGGTACTGTAACTATTTATCCGGGCAGAGCTTCGCCTTCCAATAACTTGCACATAGGAGTGCGTGCAGATCTTTTTTTTTTTTTTCTCGAACTGACTACGCTATTGACCTAGCAAGGTCTTAACAGCTTCACCGGACTACTAAGGCGAGTGCTTAAGGCACTCAGCCGATTTTATTTGGGCAACCAGCTCAAGGGTGCACGGCCCACCTCGGCTTGGCTGTTGCCTGTTCATGCCATTCGTGTCCTAACAAAGCTAACCTAAGTTAAAGCTAAACTATTCATACATACATGAGTTGTTGAAACATATATGTGTACCAAGCATACATATCTCAACAACTCTTATGTGTATTTTGTATAGGAAATGATTCTAAACTATTACAGTTCGATACGGGTAAAAACAAAAAGAAAAAACCCATCCACTTTTATGTGTAAGCGTGTGAGCGTGCACGTGTGTGGAGGTGATATGTGTAGTGTTGTTGCAGTGATGTATTGGTGTGTCACTGTATCGCGCGAGCAGCGCACTCAAGGGCTCCACGCCGAGGGATCGAACCTAGGCTTGAGAGGCTGCCGAAGGGGGCCTAGTCTGGTGTGCGGGAGCGAAATTTACACCCAGACCACGGCGGCGTGATCTGAGGTTACGCGGGCGTGGCCTAGGGGGGAAGCCCTAACACTTCTTTCTTGAACGCCTTACGGAGGCTCGACGCGTACTGATAAGTACGATTTCAGGCACTGAAAAGTGCGGTTTACAGGCGCACCGAAAAGTGCACTCTTTGTCACTCCGAAAAGTAACAAAGCCCGGCCTTGCGGCCGCCTATACGATTGACGTGGATTGACACTCGAACGAACGATTGACACCTTGTTCTAGAAACAAAATAATAATAACAAAGCAAAAGAAAGCAAAATAAATTAAAAAACTTACTCAGCTTCTCTGCCTCGCGTCGGACCTGTGAACAGCACACGAAAACACAGAAAAAAAACAACAAAGGAAATAGCAGGTAGGTGCGTAAGCGAAAACAAAAGATCTCACTCAAACACGTGGGTCGGTGTAAGTTACGAAAAAAACACGGAGCGCACGTGCGTACGCCACCGCGTCCTGATCGGAACTCGTACCTCGCATGATTCTATGTTACCCTTTAATAGAAAAGTATGACGATCAATGGTTCAGACACTGACATTAGTACATTGTATCAATGTGAGGCCTTTGATGAATTATTACTTATTGACAACTAGGAGTGCCCGCGACTTTGTTCGCGTGAAACCTTGTGTAAAAAACAACGATTAATAAAGTCTTCTGAATGTATTAAGTCCATTTAATTGTCTGCTTTTCTCTCGTACTTAAGTTGCGTCATCTTTAAAACTACAATAACTTTTGATAGAGTCGACCGATTTTAATGAAAAGACTAAGTTACTCTCGAGGATATGCTTTATAATTTTCTTAGTGTGGTTTTATTGTGAACCCAATACTATAGCAGTCATGCGTGTTCATTCAAACAGACATTTTCTAAAAAATGATTGTAATGTATTTTATTACTTATTCTTAGACACCTGCAACATTTTTTTTTACAAAAATCTAAAGAGTACAGGCACGATAGATTTACATTTTTATTATATGTATAGATACGTTACTTTACATTACGTTACTTTAGTTTATCTGTTTTAAATAAATTAATAATTAATTTCCAAAAATGAAAAGACAATCGTTTAATGCAAAAAAGGTAACAACAAAACACCCGGACAAATGTATTCTACGATTAATGTTATCTATGTCGTTAACCTAACAATATTGGCCGGTTACGTTCCGAGTTTTTTGCATGTACCAAGCTAATTTACCTTGCAAATAGACATAACGGAGTCTCAGCTAGCCGGTTGCCTCAGGACAGACGGAATTGTTCAAATTACTGTTATTACTGGGACTCCTGGTATTAAGGTATCCACTTCCAGTATCATTTGTTTTGCGATTTTTTAATTATCCGCATTTAGTTCAGCTTTAATAATAACAATTTAAATATTGGTGTACTGTAAAATATTTTTATTAGAATCAGTCGATGTCTTTTTAGGTAATAGTGTTAGATTTTACAACAAAGTATATTACTGATTTGCCGGACTGTAAGTTTAAGCGCCATGTCAACTGGGTTTTGGTGTCAAAAGGCTTATTATAGGGTGGATCGTTATGTGAACGATGGTGATGTCTGGAATTGACTCCTCTCTCTGTGCATCCACTAAAAGCGACTGTACGTTAATGTATAATAGATATAGGTATGGTAAAAAGATAAACCCGATCAAGTTTCTTGTCGGTTCTTCTCGATGACTAGTTGTTTGTCCGAATCCGTAGTAGCTTTGATGTTCACAATCGCCTTCGCAGGACCTAAATTTAGTAAAGTATTTTTAATTTGATTTACCATCAAATAACTAAGGATACTAGGGTTTGTATCTGATTGACGAGGTGATAGCTCAGTAGTTAGCAGACACCTTGCCGATGGATGTAGATAGGAATCCTTCCGAATGAGCTGCAGTTTTCGGTGAAGAAAACCATCGTGATTGCACCGTGGTATGGTGGTAACATATATAACATTATTATAGATCTAAAAATATAAATGTAGTAGGAACTAAACAAGCGTCTAAATGTTTATCTTTTCGCGACGTTTTAAACCAATATAGCAAATGTTAGGTGGAAAAATAGACTGGGACGTATTGAATTCTCGATCTATCGGTGTATTGTTTGTTTTAGGTAATTGTGGTGGAATAATATAATAATGGTGAGATATTTGGTAAGTAGTACTCTCTGTGCACTTGATATCCCGGTCATGTTGAAACTCTGTCGCTAAGTAATTGTAGGTGTGTTCTGGCAGCTATACGTGAGAGCCAGGCCCTCCCTCTCTAGGTTAAGATATCGTCATTGAACATGTGATGAGATTGTGGTCAAAGTATAAAGACTGGGTTGGCACTATGTACACTGTGTAATAAACCCCTCATAATGACATAGTATTAGTGTACATCCTGCAATCGATTTGCTTAAAAGTGTCAGCGACGGTTCCCGATTTCTTTGTGGTCATCATTGTTCTTGGATTGAGTTATGGCTACTATCAGGTACAGCGGACGCATAGAGACGGAATTTTAACATGACTGTAATATTAAGTCAGATTTGAGGTCTGCAAAATACATACCTCACCATGATTATATTATTTCATCACAACATTTTTTATTATCTAAAGTAAATAATGCACCGATCGACTGAGAATTCAGTACTTCGCAGTTTATTTTACGATCTAACGTTTACTATATTGGCTTTGAAGTTTTAAACCGTGACGGAACGATAAATCATCTTGACACTTGCTTAGTTCTTACTGCATTTATGTTTTTCAAATACACTATAATGTTATAGCTTAGAACTTTGTTTGTAGGAGGTATTTTAAAAAAATACAGATCCTATTGTATATAAGAATTTGTAAAATAAAATATCGTTTCGCTGATTTATATTGTGTGCTGATAAGAATATTTCAAAAAGAAGAATATAGCTCCATCTCGGAACCGGGATCTGAGCTGGAGCTTTGCGCGGGTGCGCGGCCTCGATCCGTCGGATTCAGCGGCGAATCCGGCGAATCTAAAGACGACTCCGAGTCGGACTCGAGAGCCGCAAACGCGTTCGAAGTCGCCACGCGGGGCGTACATTGCGAGTCCTCGGAGGACTCGGAAACAAACCTTTCGTAGACCGAGCTAAGCGACGTTTCGTCGCATCCGTTCGCTATAAGAGCGGCGCAGAACCTATCTAAATAGTCTTTGCGATCCATACCGGTGGATTGAGGGGGACGCGGAACAACCTCCCCGCCTGAGGGGCAGGGGGGCACGCCTTAACGGTTTTTACGGGACTATCCCGAGTCCGGACCAAAAGAGCTGTGGGCGAAGTGCAATGCCTCACAGATGAACCTACGAAGCCTAGGGGGGAAGCCCTAACACTTCTTTCTTGAACGCCTTACGGAGACTCGACGCGTACTGATAAGTACGATTTCAGGCACTGAAAAGTGCGGTTTACAGGCGCACCGAAAAGTGCACTCTTTGTCACTCCGAAAAGTAACAAAGCCCGGCCTTGCGGCCGCCTATACGATTGACGTGGATTGACACTCGAACGAACGATTGACACCTTGTTCTAGAACACAGAAAATAACAGTTAGAAAAAAGCAAAAGAAGCAAAATAAATTATAAAAACTTACTCCGCTTGCTCTGCTTCGCTTCGGACCTGTGAACAGCACACGAAAACACAGTAAAAAAACAACAAAGGAAATAGCAGGTAGGTGCGTAAGCGAAAATAAAAAATCTCACTCAAACACGTGGGTCGGTGTAAGTTACGAAAAAAACACGGAGCGCACGTGCGTACGCTACCGCGTCCAGATCGGAACTCGCGTGCAGATCAGCGACGTCTTGCTCTTTATATGCCGAACTCCCACCAATGTAGTCTCACACCGGGTTGAATAATGAACAGCCGGTAACTTCAACCAATAGCGTTCGAGGTCATTAGTAACACCCCCGATAAAGTCAAAAGCGCGGTATCGCAGGTCAATAGTGGTATCCCGGGTGGCGTTGTAGTCTCGCCTCTCGGGTGTGTCATAGCGGTACCGGACGTAGTCACTAAAACTAGTGTACGTACTTAAATTTCTAGAACAACCAATCAAATTTGAAGGAGTATTATTGAATTTCATTGTCAGGGAAGGTTATATGTCCTCTAACATCGCGCAACGAACCTCGGGAGCGGAGCAATAACCACACAGCGATATATCTCACCGAGAAAATCATAAAGCATAGCCTCGAGTAACATTTAGTTATTGTTTTATTAAAATCGGTCTAATCTATTCATAGTTATTGTAATTTTAATGGCCATGTGACTTAAGTATGAGGAAAAGGTAGATAGTATTTAGATTTAATTCATTCAGGTGACTTTATTAGTCACTGTTTCATATATTAAGTTCCACGCGGGCACAGCTAATACTTCAATAATATATATTTATCAATAATAATAATATACTACGAAAAGATGTTTTGATATACTACGTTTTTTATACATTTTTATAATAAATCTTATTAATTGGTCACAGCATTCAATAACTACCATCGGAAAGATCGGACTTCAAGCCGAGGTCGTCATTAAAAGTACTGAATTTGAACGTCTCGAATGTCAGTTCACGTTTCTAACTACACCCTACTGACTGAAGCAGATAACGAGAACTGTTATTGTACGACAGAAATACATGTGCAAGTCGCGCTTTTTAAATTGTACCTTGCACTAGTTATACATAGAATGGGATATGTAAAAAAATCGATCGTTTACAAAAGAGCTGTGATAATATTGTTGAGGATACCGTAAAGATGAACCTGTTATTATCATTTCATTTTAGGCAACCAGATCTAGAAGATTATTACTGTTATCGTCGAATAGATAATGATTTACAAGTTTCTTGCGATTGTTTCAATGTTTAGAACTTTCCAGAAAGTTATTGTGGCAAGTCAGAAACCGTCGGCATTCCTTATGATTGTATCGACTTCTTTTTCAGGTTAGACACAATTGTAATTCATTTTACGATAATCTTTTTGCGTAACTAATTACTATGGTGCTAAAACCGACGTGGTTGGACACAGTTTGCACCCTGCAGTGGGCACCCAGTAACAACTTCTCTCTTATTTTATATTTGGCAACTAATCTTCTAGCTTATTGCTGCCATTGTCGAGTACGTAATAATATTACAAATGTCTTAGTATAATTTCAATATTCTAACAAAACGTTGACCCCCTGTTACAATTTCTCATGAAGCTTTTTGTGGCATCTCAGAATTCATGCTCTGTGACTATAATTTCCCATCCACTTCATTTGTGCACAATAACCGAACTGTATTACGTAAAACACCACCAATATTACAAAATATAGAATCAAATAACACAAGATTATGAATAAAATACAAAACCCATTACGTCACAGGTTACTTAGATGCTGCTTAAAACGCCAGTACCAACTTACGGGTTGCTTAAACACTAGATGTGCCACCTATAATGATTGTTATTTTATTCTACCAGGTCAATAAGCTCCAGCAAGCCGGGCAGCCCGGGGACTCTGAACGGTGTTAACGGCAGCGTACACGGGGAGGCCAGGCAAGCGCAGTCCAAAAAAGCCATCATAAGGATGTTAGGTAATAATTATTATATATCGTAACATAATAATGTGTTCTACCGTCTGTATCACGACGAGTTATTTAATTTGATTCCTTCCTCCCCTTTCCACAACCGAACCACGAACGCTCGACTTCGGAGCCACAGTTTACGGTAAATTGTATCTGGGCACGGGCTAAAAAGTTCGCAACGTCTTTTGCCGTATCGTGAAGCAGTGGAACAATCTCCCGGCCAGTGTGTTCCCTCCTTCCTATGACATGGGGTCCTTCAAACGTAACGTGAAGAGATACTTACACAGGCTGGCACGAAAGCGGCGACCGGCGGTGGATACTTTGTCTCTCGGTGGTCGCCATTATTTTTGGATTGTACTGCGCTTACCATCAGGGGCAGTCACTTGTCGTACTATAATATAAAAAAAACTTTCTTTTAACCTGCGGTCACCATAATTTTGTGGTCAACGGAGGGACCATATGAGTTACAACCGTGGGACGCACATTCATGGATTGAATAATTGACTCTACTAATCATTTGGCCTTGGTAACACCATCTATTATCGTTCCAAAAACTCTTCACTCGGTGGAGGTTTCCAGTTTCCAGTCGTGCACGAATGGTTGCCGCTCCTTTTCTACTCGCAACGTCTCTCGCAATTATATGTTCTACTAATTGTGCCCGCGACTTACATAAACAGCAATTACAATAACGTTTGATAGAGTGAACCGATTTTAATGAAACAAATCACGCGAAGATATGCTTTGTCATTTGATTTAAAAGATTTTATCATGAACTCAGTATTTTAGCAGTGATCCGTGTTAAAACAAACAGACAGAAAGACATTTCTAAAAATGATTGAAATGTATCTTATTACTTATTCCTAGATACCTTAAGATTAATAAAATACATTTCAATCATTGTTAGAAATGTCTGTCTATCTGTCAGTTTTCTTTGGACACGCATGACTGTTAAAGTACTGCGTTCACGAACCGAAAACGAAAACCTCACAAAGAAAATCATACATCGTATCTTCAGTAACATTTAGTCTTGGCTTCATTAAAATCGGTTAACTCTATCAAAAGTTATTGTAATTTTAATGTCGACACGACCTAAGAGAGAAAAGTAGATAAATGGATGGACCTACATACATTATACATTCAGATGATTTTATTAATCACTGTTTTCTTACATAAGATTCCACTCGGACGAAGTTGCGGGCACATCTAGTTTGTAATATAATCTATACATATAATAAAAATGAAGTGTCTGTATGTAATATCAAAAATTTTTTTTTTTGACTGATCGGGTACGAAAGGATAGACGCCACTGATAACAAAAATGCAAGTTTTAAAATTTTTGTCGGTCTGTCTGTCTGTTTGTTCCGGGTAATCTCCGAAACGTCTAGATCGATTTTGTCAGGATTTTCACTGACACATAGGTGAAATTACAGCGGGTTTCTTAGGCTAATCTAAATTAGACTAGGTATTAACCGCGGCTTCGTCTTCAATGCTGTCTCCAAAACGATTAGACCGATTTTCACCAAACTTTCATCAGCAGATAGCGGACATCATTTCAAGTAATTTAGTCTATTTTAATTTAGACTATTAACCGTGACTTCGCCAACAGTACTATCTTCAAAACGGTTACACTGATCTTCACGAAATTTTCATTGACAGATATCTGACCTTATAAAATGTAGTCCAAGCCATTTTAGTTCATACTAACTGTTAATTGTGTATTCGTCCGTAGTATTATTATCTTAAAACGGTTCGACCGGTCTTCACGAAACCTTCACTGGCAGATAGATGACCTTATAAAAAGTAATTCAAGCAAATTTAGTTTATACTTGCTGTTAACCGTGGCTTTGCCTGCAGTGCTATCTCCAAAACGGTTCAACCGATCTTCATGAAACTTTTGCTGGCAGATAGCTGACCTTATAAAAAGTAATTCAAGTAATTTTAGTTTATACCATCTGTTAACAGTGACTTTGCCCACAATGCTTTCACCAAAACGATTAGACCTATTTTCACGGGACTTTCACTGGTATATGGCGAACCTTATAAAAAGTAATTGAGGTTATTCTATTTTAGACTAACCATTACCAGCGACTTTGTCTTCATGAAATTTAGCAAGATTTCAACTCATTCTTTATTTTTAATAAGAAAAATAATTATCAGCTTATTGTTTACAATTCGACTTTATAATTATTAATAACTTTAATGATATAGAGGTCTTCCTAAAAAGATCTTAGATTATAAACGTATTACGTAAAGAGTTCCATTATACAATTTCTTGCAGAACAGACAAGCGTTTATTTTTTGTATAGTCACAAAATCGTAATTATAATGGCAATGTATATATATTAAATGTAATGTAAATGTAAATCTTTATAATAATATTTTAAGTTATTGTTTCATTAGTTCCTTATACAGTGTAAGTGAACACTGATATAGTTATATTATGGGTTAAGGTTTCAAATATGTTGCTGATGACAAACCTCATTTGGCACGCTGTTAGTATTTATATATCTAATGTACACGTTACATGATACTGTAAGTGGGGTGCGTGTCGTAGTTACATTTGCTTTTAAAGAGCATTTCTATAATTGTACATAATCTCACAATTTTATAATTCCTTAATACGATTTAAAAAAAAACGCGTGCGGAGCTGCGGGTACTGCTAGTTATATAATAATTCTGTTTCAAAAGTATAGATTAATTACAATAAATCTAAATACAATGGACGCTCAAAGAAAACAAGATGGCGGAATGTCAAACGTATATTATTAATGTACTTTCTTTTCAACGTGTAATCTCTTTTCTTCGAGGTAAATCTGGCTACTAGAATGGGCTTGAATAGGTCACGATAATAATGGATAATTGGGTTACGAAAAGGGTCAGCGTTTGTCATAAAAATGAGCCAGACAAAAATATGAAGCATTTATTTCTGGACATAATATCTTAAGGTAAAGGTGTATTGTTTTTTCTATCTATACTAATATTATAAAGCTGGAGGGTATGTGTCTTGGGTTGAACGTACTAATCACAGGAACTTTTTTTTATGTCATAGGCGGCCAACCAGTAGTTGGGTCACCTGATGTTAAGTGATCACCGCCGTCCATAGACTCTAGCAATACCAGGAGAGTCGCAAGTGCGTTTTAAGCCTGTGTATGGGGGGAAGAGGGAAGGGGAGAGGAATTGGGTCGCCGGCGCTCTTACTGACCAAACGAAATGTAAGCACTGTTCCTTCACGTCGGTGTTTCTGTGTGTCGGGTGGTAGTACCGCGGGTAAGCCGACCCATTCATGCTAAAACCAGTAATAGCTTCAGCGTGACTCTATCACCTATAAACTACTAGTCCGATTTGAAAAAATATTTCAGTGTTAGATAGCTCATTTATCGAGATATGCTATATATCATCACGCTAAGATCAATAGGAGCGGAACAACAATGACGAATATTTCAAAATGGGTTTTTTTCCTTTTGAGAGCTCGTGTATCCGTTAGCCCAAAGTAACTATTTTACGCGGTCGAAGTCGCGGGTAGAAGCTAGTGAAATATAAGTTTACTTTTTAATATTATCCATGTTATATATCGACATACCACGTTCGAAGATACGAGAGATTATATTTAGAAGGGCATGGAGTTTATTAATATGACTTCCGTTTGCAATGCACACAGTACGAACGACGTAGATATAAAACTCGCGTTCATTTAAAATCCAAATATTCTTTTACGAAGAGAGCGACTAATCGAAGCGGTCTTTTTCCTAATATGTACAGTGTATAAACAAGATGAAGGTACACCTGTATCTTAATATATTTCGTTACATTTATATCACATAAAAAAGAGTGTGTACTTATATACACGCGTTAGAAGTTATACTTCTTTGGCGTAACAAGATAAAAATCATTTCAAAAATTTTATCTTTCGCCTTAGTCTACGTTTGTAGAAAAAACGACACTAACAACAGAAAAAAGGTATTTTTAATACATTGAAGGTTTTAATACAAAGAAATACAAACAACAAATACAAAGAAACAAAATGTTGACTATAGCTAGCTTCAGGGTGTCGGTTTTTCGTAACGGTGTGCGCGCGCATCATAAAAATTTACTCACATCATTTTTCCCTGACGCGCGAAAAGAAGTATAACTTCAATATAAATCTGCAAACTGTGGTGTTCGATTATGTTTAATATTACAATAAACAACAAAAAATTATATTGTAGTAGCGGGTCCAGCGGCCGTTGTCCCGACCTGATAATACAAAAAACTTTAACAAATTATATATCTAAACCTTCCTCATTAATTACATTACATGAAAACCGCATGAAAATCCGTTCAGTAGTTTTTGAGCTTATCGCGAACAGACAGACAGACGAGGCAGAGGACTTTGTTTTATAATAAGTGGTAATATCGTAAGATTAGTTACTACTGCATATATAAATTTTAATACATGCATAAAAAGTGTAATATATTAGCAATAGCAGCATTAGTAGTATTAGTGTTTGGGGTGTAAGGGGTGTCGAATAACATCGAAGACTTGAGACATCCAAGCCAACCTCACCTGCACGTCGTGCACCCTGCTGAATAACGAACGAGGCAATGGCGAGAGCTGGGTGGTAGGGTTTTACAGCCTGACTGGGTCGCAACCACCATGTATATGGCGAAAAAGCCCATCATAGTGATTCGCTTCTGCGGGTCGCGTTTCGGGATCAGCCTGTGCATATACAGCTTTTCGCAGGCCGGCATGACAGCGGCGACCGGCGATGGATAGTGTGTCACTCGGTGGTTGCCATTGTTTTTGGATTGCACTGTGCTTACCATCAGGCACAGTGGAGTCATTTTGCCGTGCTACTATAAAAAAAGTAATATATTAGCATTAGTAGCAATAGCAACTAATCTTCTAGTAGATTATTACTACCATTGTCGAGTAGGTAGTGGTACTGCAAGTTTCTTGCGATCATTGCAGTGTTCTAGCAATATGGTGGCCATCTTGTTAGAAATGTTCTGGGTGCTTTCGCGTCAAGTCCATCAAGAATCCATGCTCCGTAGTAATATTCCTCGTCCACTTGATTAGTGCACAATAACCAAACTATATTACGTCAAACACCAATAATAATATATTACAAAATATACAGCCAAACAATACAAGATTAGGAATAATTTACATAGTATAAAATGAAGACGCTTCCCTTGTCTGTTACCTTAGATCTTTTAAACTATTCAACGGAATTTAAAACAGATTGATACAGTTCAGCAATAGATAGAGTGATTCAAGAGGAAGGTTTATATGTATAATACATACGTATTATAGTACAGAAAAGCTGAAAAATTCAAAGATTTGTAATGTGATGTCGTAACAAATACATTTTTGTGCGCTTAAATCGCAAACGCTGGCTAAACCTCATGAGATAGACCAAATTAATGTACTACGGAATTATATATCTTAAAAATATTAATAAAAAAGTCTACGATGGTATATATTTATCTCTAAAGGATAATTCACAGTAACCATTTTTATGTTTTTACAAAAAAGAAGTGTTATTTACCAAGCTATTTTATACATTACAGTATTATTCCCAAAAACAGCCTGTAATAGAAACTAATTATAATATTATTCTCCACACTCCCCATATTAGTATCCACATTGCACCCGTGCGAAGCTGGGACGGGTCGTAAGTAAAATATAAAATCCACTACATGACATTCCAAGATTATTTTTTTTAATCTTTATTTAATTTAGGGACTTAGGTCCACATAGAACATGTGAGTCCCATCATACCCTAATCTTAAAATATTCACCAAAGAGACTTCAACACAAACTTCCATAGAATCTTGGCTTCCTCACTTGCAGGTGCATACAAGATTCTATGAAAGCTACCCTGATCTAATCTATTGAGTTTTAACTCATCGATGACAGCTTTTCTTTGTACTTAATTGCGGTCACATTCCATCAACAAGTGTTGCAAGTCTTCTATCGTTCCACACGTTATACAATTGGGTGATACGGTTTTCCGCATAAGAATTCCAAGATCCCGTCAAATACTCCGTGTAATATTTTATATAGCAAGATATCTGACAGCGGAAATTGTTGTAGCATTCGCAACATCGGGGCTTATAGTATTTTATTTAAGACACCTACGTGAAAAACTCCCTGTCAAATAAAGTTACGAGCTTTGTGTGATGTACGTTTGTCAAAGAGGATTTTATTTTATCCTTTTGTAATGCAAGAGTAGGGTTCATATAGGAAATCGTAAAACCTTTGCACATTGTAATAATACAGCGAATTACGACTACTTTTAAGGATATACAGAACCTTTGTTGTTGGAGAAAACTATTACCCTCGCATTTAAAATATATAAAAAAAAATTCGCATTTAATTGATCGTCTAAAACATACGAATCTGATTGGTAGAAAAAAAGAACAGTATCACGCAATTCATTATTAAATGTACAATACTTGTATTTGATTGGCGGATATAGTATTTCTAACTGAAAAATTGGAAATTTTGTGGTTGATTTCATTTCTACCGTAGCTGATGTGTAAAAATTGATACTGTAGGATTATACAAGAATATAAATTATTAATATTTACTTTAAAAGTTTTAAATGTAAGAAAAAAATGTTAATCTTCTTCTAATATATAAAAATCTCGTGTCCCGGTGTTTGTGGTCAAACTCCGCCGAAACGGCTGGACCGATTTCTATTAAATGTATACTTGGTAGGTATGAGTAGGTCGTAGAGTATATTTCATATACCTCAATGTGATTAATTTAGTCGTTATAGAGGGAACAAGTATTTCAAATTTCTTATAATTTAGTAAGCTACTGTTTCGTTAAATACTTAACATTTTTATTGAGATATTTTAATGTATCTTGATTATATTTTTTAGTTTTTTCGTTAGTCGTCGTGGTCTAGTAAATATATAGTGGTTTGACCAATAGAATATTGTGCAAATTCGATCTCCGGCATATACCAACGATTTTTTCGGAATTCATGTACATTTACCAAATCTAATTAATAACACTATCTGCAGACGGCGAATAAAAACAATATGGGTAATTTGAGCCTTAGAAACATTTTTATTGTAGTACTGTATGTCGGAAAACATACCTTCCCAGACCTTCCCAGACCTTGAAATCGCCAATACGTCGTCGTGGGCTGGTGTGGTTATTACGCCCATACATTCCTTCCTATGGCCCTGCAGCGCCTCTCTTACAGGCTGGTGATAATATTTATTTCTGTAAGAGTGAGATGTTTACAAATAAATCTTAATATTTAATAAATCATTTATAGTATATATTTATTTAAAAAAATATTTGTAATACCTAAACCCTAGGTTTTTTATAAATTCATGATTAAATCTATCTTGTTTATCAATAAAATCTTTATAAAAAATATTTTCAAAATGAATTCCATACTTCGAGCCTTTCGAACTCCGCAATGCCAACTTGTTAACTCGTATTACATATAATTCATAACTCGTATTACATATAATTCAAGATATTAGGTAACATGATATCTATATTAATAGCTGTGTAGTTATGTAGGTATATACAGTTAATTTGTTTTTCTCGATGATAATTTTTTTTTTTATGTCATTGATGGCAAACGAACAGTTGGATCACCTGATGTTAAGTGATCACCACCGTCATGGACACTAACAACACCAGAGGTGTCGCAAGTGTGTTGCCACCATAGGGAGGAAGGGTTAGGGGAGGGAGAGCGGAGAGGGGAGGGGAAGTGGGCCTCCGGCGCTCTTACTGACCGAACGAAACGCAACAATGCACTGTTACTTCACGTCGGTTTTCTATGAGAGGGTGGTACTACCCCAGGCGAGCCGACCCATTCATGCTAAAACCAGTAATAGTTTCAGCGTGGCTCTACCACCATGTTTACTGTAATAAAGATTAATTACTGTAATAAACTCCTGCAGAGCCGGTGGCAGTCGCTAGTAAGAAATAGGAGTGTATCCAAACAACATAACAGCAGCGTATAGTTTTCAAAACTCATTGCTTAGTGGTTTTCTCGTATAATCTAAGTCCAATTTAAAATTTTCTACATCCATTAAAAATTTACTTTCAATCTCGACTTCAGATAATGTTTAATATCGCCCGCGGGGACACAGAGTTCCAATTAATTGGATTTTCGTCCTCTATTATATATAAAAGTAGTAGCCGCCAGCGACTTCGGCCGCGTTAAATTTAAATTCTAAACTTAATAGTAATAAACCATAGTCTAGAGCAGCGATTCTCACTTAGCGACGCACTAACATACCCCTACATTTATAGAAGCAAAATTTGTGATAGTAAAAAGTCAAAGAGAGTAAGAGAAAGTTTGTATATCCCCCAACACACTTGACACATCAATGTGCGGCGTGGTAGTTGAGAAACGCTGGTTCTAGAGTAACTAAAAACACCTTCCCAAAAATTATTTTGGGAATTTTTGGCGAGATCTGAGTCTCATATTTTTTTTTTTTTATGTCATAGGTGGCAAACGAACAGGTGGGTCACCTGATGTTAAGTGATCACCACCGTTCATGGACACTAACAACACCAGAGGAGTTGCTAGTGCGTTGCCACCCTTTGGGGGAAGGATTAGGAGAGGGAGAGGGAGAGGAACGAGGAAAGGGGAGGGGAGATGGGCCTCCGGCGCTCTCACTGACCGAACGAAACGCAACAATGCAAGCACTGTTACTTCACGTCGGTTTTCTATGAGAGGGTGGTACTACCCCGGGCGAGCCGACCGATTCATGCTGAAACCAGTAATCGTTTCAGCGTGGCTCTACCACCATAAAAAAATTATATTTATAAAGTTATTTGACTCTATATTTTGTAATATCGGTGGCATTTTACGTAATATAGTTAGGTTATTGTGCACAAATCAAATGGACGGGAAGTAATACCACGGAGAATGGATTTTGACTTACCCCAATAATACCCCGTCATAGTGATTCGCTTCTGCGGGTCACGTTTCGGAATCAGCCTGTGCATATCCAGCTTTTCGCAGGCCGGCATGACAGCGACGACCGGCGATGGATTGTTTCTCTCTCAATGGTCGCCATTGTTTTTGGATTGTACTGTGCTTACCATCAGGCATAGTACAGTCATTTTGTCGTGATACAATAAAAAAAAACTTTGACGTAATATATAATTCTTATATATTGCTTATTTTAATAATTATATCATTTTTTCGTAACTAAAATGTCACAATACTGATAACCAATTTAACTTATAATAAATACATTTTCTTAATGAAGATCTGAACAAAAATATTATTCATAAATTGAAGTTGTTTGCAAAATATCTGTATGTAATGGAATGTTTTTGAATGATGAGATCGATTTGAACGAATGCTATTCAGAGTTGCTTGCAAAAAAAAACTTAAATCAGATGTTTAGTTAGAGACTTCTTTGAAACGCTTTTGTAATAAAATATTTTAAACATGACGTCGACTAGATTTTAAATTTTAGGCGTTGCTTAGTAAAACTCGTGTTATACCGGTGTTCATTTTTGTTTTTTGTAATAAGACCGATATCGTCGGTGAATTCTCTGCAAGCATTTTAATCTTAAAAAATCCTGTTGGTCTGGTGAATTGACCTGTGGAATATCATTCCGATATCCCCAGGTTTTTTTGGTTCTGTCGTTTTAACAGCAGATTTTCAAAATATATATGATACTTAAAATGTATGCATTTGAAATACCATAGTGCTTTTGCACGACGGACGGAGGCACGGGTACTAGCTAGTAAACATATATTTATATGTTAAATAGGCAAGGATAAAGGAATTCAGTAACTTTTTCTCCTCAACCTTTCAACTGATTTTTTTTTGTTAAGCGGCTATTGATGAGCTTCAGTATTATGAATTAAAAAAAATGGTAAAAGGTTTAGACCACTGGACGACCTCTACTATTTAATAACTTTGGTTTCTTAGGTAACTGTTAATAAGCCACGATGAAGTTACTTAAGCAAGTTGCAAACAATAACTTAAACGGCTAGACCACACTAAAGGAATGTTTTGCAAGCCGTTCTAAAATTATTGGAAAGACGTTGGGAAGGATTCTTCGTTGAGACAAAGTTTTGTTTCTTACTGAGATAAGAGTGAACTTAGTTGCAGACAATTGGTTTAATCTCAATCATTTGTTTGCTCCAACACGACGAGTATGAGATTTGCTATATTTATAACGCTTTCAAAGAAGTATTGAGCTATTCCGTATGTACGATTGTATACATATCTATCAGAATATCAATGCTGCATTGCTGTGCCTATAAACCTGTAGCCTTATGTTGAAATAGGAACACATTTGGTTCCATGCGACACTTATTTAATTCCTCTCACACATCTACGAGACATAGGTCTCATACATTTAGTTTTTTCTCAAATGTTTAATACTTTTTTGAGTAAAGAGCGAATATGAAAAATAAATGTAGTCCGTCTATTTGTATGTCCGGATTTTACTCAAAAAGAACTTGCTGGTTTTATTAAATTTTGCATATATCGTTCCACAATTAATAGGGTACTAGACTAGTCTATAATACATTGAGGAAAAATTCTAAACCGTAGAATGTATTGTTTTGTTACTCGGCTAGTATATAGTTCCTTACATAATTGATAATCTTATATATTAAATACGTGAAGCAAAAATTTGTACCCCTTTTTGAGTGAATTGTGCGAACGGATGAACTTGAAATTTAGCATAGTTAAAGTTTATATGGAGGAGAAGTGCACAAAGCTTATTTTTTTTATATAAAATGCATATTAAATTAATTAAAATATACATTACTCACACTACTGCTTGAATTTTCACAACGTATACACGCATGTAAATGAAAAACACGTTTTGACATCTGTCAATAAAGGACTTCAAAAAAGGTTGTGAAGGAGGTTGCTATGCTCAACTGTATGTATTATTTTACTCTTACGTTCCAATTATCCTTTTTCATTCTACATTCAACAATGATATGAACCCTAATAAAATTCAAACTTAAAAAAATCAATGAATTATGGTCGAATGTCGACCACTGGGCGCCCACTAGTAATATTTTAACATAAAAACTAAGCTAAACTAAAACTAAACGTAACAAAACTATTAAACTAAATGTATTAAACTTGTGATTATGTTACGCGTAAGTCCGAACTTACAGATTCAGAGCGGCCAAAAAGAGTGGCATGTACTGCTAGCCTATCTAAAGCTAATATGTATTATAAAGAAGAAAGATTTGATTGTTTGTATTGAATAAGCTCCGAAACTACTAGACCGATTTCAAAAATTCTTTCACCATTAGGAAACTACACTATCACCGAGTGTCATAGGATATATAATATTTTCGAAAAATTAGGGACCCTTATTAAAACTCCCATAATGTAATCCAAGGTGTAAAAAAATGACCTAAAAATTTCTTACATCGCGTGCGCTGCGAAAACTAATGATGATACAATAAAATTATGTACTTACTACGACTTTGCAGAACACATCATTATCAACAAAAAGTGTTGAATTATATATATTATATCATCATAATAATATCGTTAAGTCATTGTTTCATTAGTTCCTTATACAGTGTAAGTGAGCACTGAGATAGTTTTATGGTGGGTTGAGGTTCCAAATATGTTGCTGATGATAAACCTCGTTTGACCACTGTTAGTATTTAAATACCTGATGTATACGTTACATGTAGGTGGCATGCGTGTCGTACTTACAATTGTTTTTAAAGAGCATTTCTATAATTGTACATGGTCTCACAGTTTTATATTTAATATATTTAACATGACTGACATTGCATGCCTTATATGCCCTTTGAAGTCAACTGGTTAAATTGTTGGTTAATTTTATTATAATATAATATGTAAATTCATAATATATATTAATAATTAATTGATAAATAATGTATCTTTAGTAAATTTATGGAACCACTTAAATAATTATTATTCTCTGTGTCTTTTAAATGTCTAAATATTTAGGTGACAGGACTGCTTTCACTTTCCGTCGCCGTGTAATGCAATATTACCGAAGTCAATATCAATATTTTAATGTTTAGTATTTATTTATAGTAAACTCACTTCAAATGATGATTCAATAAAAAAACGAGCCAAAAAATATTTTTACAATCAAAATAAAAAAAAATTGTTTGGTCATGAAAGTAATCCATGACTTAGATCTCCGCGATTACAATGATGCAGTTCAACCTGATGTAGCAATTATATTTACAGTTGATGATGAATTTTAAACAAAAATGAATTCATTTTCAAAAGTTGATGGTAGTATTAAAGACATCTTTGTTTTGGATTCATCATTTGATTCTATTGTGTATCCATTACTTTTCTGAACGATGATACTGTGCATATCACTATTCCTCATAATGTACAGACTACATTTAATTCAAATACCAGAAATACCACTCACCAATGGTGTCATGTAAAATTAATTGAAAATTGTGTGATGGGTGTAGGGTATTGGAACGCTTTAGTAAATAGCGTTCTGGTATTATATAAAATATACAATAAGAATGTAACATTGGTTGGAATGGTTACTAGTTATTCCGGATTCAACAAATGAAGATTCGAACAAATTTAATTACTATTCTATTCATGTTTACTTTTTTCATTTTTGTTTTAATTTTTTTATATCATATTTTTTACATTTTTTACTAGCAACCAAGACAATGTTACATTCTTATTCTATATTTTATATAATACCAGAACGCTATTTACTTAAGCATTCCAATACCCTACAATGAGTTGCGATGAATTTCATTATTTTCGTAAAGTTATGTTTACTTAGAATTTGAGAGTCTTACCACCATATTATAACCGCCTGTTTTTTGTTTCAAATTTATAATTAATTTCAATTTTCATTTACATAGGCGTACAACTTTGCTTCCGCCGTTTTTTTTTCCAAAATTCGAAACATTATTGTAAAAAACTGGTTATATATTTATGATTCAAAGTATTGTCCATCGCTAGCCACTACTTTCTCCTATCTTTTGGGCAGCGTACGAATCCCGCGTTGAAA
This sequence comes from Antheraea pernyi, assembly GCA_015888305.1. Taxonomy (NCBI): domain Eukaryota; kingdom Metazoa; phylum Arthropoda; class Insecta; order Lepidoptera; family Saturniidae; genus Antheraea; species Antheraea pernyi. Next base: position 1,194,943 of record MU158723.1, on the reverse strand, counting down.
GAACTGGTCATCTTTTGAAGTGATCCACGAATCGATCCAAATTTTTACTTCTTCATAAGACCGGAAGTGCTGGTCAGCCAGGCTGTGTGCCATAGATCCAAACAAGTGATAGTCCGAGGGAGGAACGTCTGGCGAATACGGCGTGTGGGGTAGGACTTCCCATTTCAATGTTTCCAAGTATCTCTTGACCACTTTCTCAACATGGGGTCGAGCATTGTCATGCTGTAAAATTACTTTATCAAATCTCTCGTTGTATTGCGGCCGTTTCTCTTACAATGCTCGGCTCAAACGCATTAATTGCGTTCGATAACGATCGCCTGTGATTGTTTCAGTCGGTTTTAACAACTAATAATACATTCCGCCAAGCTGGTACCACCGAATACAGAGCATGACCTTGAAACCGTGAATATTCGGTTTGGCCATCGACGTGGAAGCATGGTCGGGATATCCCCATGATTTTCTGCGCTCGGGATTATCGTAATAAACTCATTTTTCGTCCACAGTCAATGCGATGCAGAAATCCCACCCGTCTTTGCCTTGCAAGCAGCTCTTCACAAGCAAACAAACGCCGTTCAACATCTCTCGGCTTCGACTCGTACGGCACCGAAATTCCTTGTTTCTGAATAATTCCCATGACTTTCAGGCGTTTTGAAATGGCTTATTGCATCACTCCCAAGGATCCTGCCAATTCTTGTTGCGTTTGACACGAGTCTTAATCAAGTAATGCCTCCAATTCTGCATCTTCGAAAAACTTCTCTCTTCCACCGCCATGCTCGTCTTCGATGGCAAAATCACCGTTCTTGAAGTGTTGAAACCACTCTCAGCACTTTCTGTCACTAATAGCGGTGACACAACACCAACAAACACCAAAGGTGTTTGAGAGCATTCGATGAGCCTCAGCCGCAGATTTCTTAATATTAAAGCAGAAAATTAAAACCTCCCGCAAATTACGAGAATTTGGTTCGTAAGCTGACATGTTTCATCTAGAATAACTTTATGATGCAGACACAAATCGACTAACATTTCGATGGCGATATGTTTACAAATATCTAAGCTTATTGTATGATATCTATGATCTATTAATTTCAACTACCACTTACTGCTATAGCCATCTATTGCAAAACGACAGAAGCTAAGTTGGACACCTAATAGACAGATTTTTTTAAATGTTTATATAATTTTTTTATTATGGCAAATAACTGAGCAACCATAATGAAAACCTTTGATTATAGAAGTGTTTGACAAAAATAAATGCTAATGCAGTTCAAACTTTAAAATATCAATAAACTATGATCGAATATCGACCACTAGTAAATAATAGGTCGTTACCTATGAAATTGCCGTTCTGCAGCCCTGGCCATTTCAAATTAAAATAATTTTTGTTTGGCTAAGAATTCTAATTTCAAATTAATTTTATTTTAAAATATTTGTTTATTGATTAGTGTTACATTTTCATCGCATTGTAATCTTTTTTGTCATCATGGATACGTAAAAGAGTAATTATGGAATAGGAGTACCGTCGTGGCAGCAACGCGGCACAAGTGGCACGTAACATCAACGACGTTTACGGAGCTAACACTACGAACCAACGCATCACCTGTTATTGGTTTGCTCGCTTCCGTTCTGGTAATTTCGACCTGAAAAATGAACCTCGCGGTCGTACGAAGACTTTGGTCGACAATGACGAATTAAAGGCGATTGTGGAAGCTGATGATACACAATCTACGGCTGAATTAGCAGCAGCTTTCAAAGTTATCGTCAAAACAATATTGGTCCATTTGCGTCAAATTGGCAAGGTAAAAAAGCTTAACAAATGGGTGCCCCACGAATTCAATGATCGCCAGCGCAAAGTACGCGTCGAGACGTGCTTTGCACTGCTCAACAGACGCACAAATGAAGGAATTTTGAACCGCATTATTACCTGCGAGGAAAAATAGATTCTGTTAAATAACCGCAAGCGCTCAACAAGTTGGTTGGATCCTGGTTCAGCACCTAAACAATGCCCTAAACGAAAACTTACCCCTAGAAAAGTGATGGTCACTGTTTGGTGATCTAGCACCGGTGTGATTCTGCATTACTCTGCATTACTACAGATGTGTACTGTGAAGAACTGAACATAATGATGGGGAAGCTGGCACATCTCCAACCAGCATTGGTCAATCGGTCGTCTCCGCTGCTCCTGCACGATAACTCGCGACCTCATACTGCACAGCAGACGGTCTCCAAGTTGCAAGAACTGGGGCTGGAAGTTCTCCGTCATCCGCCCTACTCACCAGACCTTGTGCCTACAGACTACTATTTTTTCCAGAATTTGGATAACTCCTTGGCGGGAAAAAAATTCAATACCTGAGAGGCAGTACAAAATGCCTTTGAAGAATTTGTTGCCTCTCGTCCAGCAGATTTCTTTAAGAAGGGCATCAATAAACTGCCACTGCATTGGCAAAGATGCATTGATTGCATGGGTGATTACTTCGATTAATACAAATAAAAAATACATGAAAAAAATTCGTTTCAATTTTTCCATACAAAACGGCAATTTCATAAGTAAAGACCTAATATAAATGATCAATAGTACTTTTAGATTTTTTTTTAATTTTATTTAAACCGACTTTCATGACATTTTGTAAACTTCCCGTATGTGAATCTTATTTTATATATCGATGCAAATACCCGTTCTACCGTCAAAAAGTATTTGTACTGACATATATATTAGATTTAAGTAAATTACGTCTTTAGGTATCATAAAATGCCTCGTGTATTACGGAGAAAATCCACGAATTATCGCCAGTAATGCTCGAATTGTGGCAAGCAAATGTTATCACTGTGTGTTTTCGATAACAAAGTGATGTAAATTTCAGTTTTTATTTCTTATATGATTGTCAAAAGGTTTTGTGGCGGCTCTAATCAAATTATTTAACAAAATTGACACGTTGTACTGTTATTGTATGAGCCTTGTTAGGGCAGTGATAGTACTAATAGAATTATCGATAGAATTTTGCTTATATATTGATATTTTCTGAACTCTACCTTTGTGACAATATAACCATATCGACTGAGAACAGGAACCTCGTAGCGAATGGCTGTAGAAACCCAGATTAGTAAACAAACACCGTTAGCGGTATTAATGTAGCGTTCCACTTGACAACGCGATGTAGCAGTGCAACGATATTGTTCAGCGCCATCTATTGAACCACAAGAGACTTAACCATAATACTACTTGCATATATATTTGTTGTGCATTTTAAAACTGAATAAACAATTTCGGACTTTTATTTCGTAGTCAATGGCGGTAGTTCTTCTCCGTAGATTGTGATACGAATTATAAAACTTGTTGAAATTCTACCATAATGCGCGTACCGAATCTAATACAGATTTTTGAAGTGAAAAAACCTGAAATAAATTTGTAATTTCGTGCCATGACATGCTACGTCAGCGTAACCGGACGTATTGTGCTTGCGCGGCTTTCGTCAGACTAGCGTCGTATAGGGGCCATGTACATGTAATATTGATATTTTGCAGCTCATCACACATTTGATTGATTAATAGACTTTTTTGAAATATATATAATTATTGCTCAGAGTCCAAATAGATATAAAATCAGCACTAATGTTAACAATATAATAAATAGGTAGGTGTGGTAGGTGGTAGAGCCAAGCTGTAGCTATTACTGGTTTCAGCATGAATGGGTCTGCTTGACCGGGGTAGTACCACCCTCTCAGAGAAAACCGACGTTAAGTAACCGTGCTTGCATTGTTGCGTTTCGTTCGGTCAGTGAGAGCGCCGGATGCTCGCCTCCCCTCCCCTCTCCTCCCTATCCTAACCCTTCCTCCCAAAGGGTGTCAACGCACTTGCAACTCCTCTGGTGTTGTTAGTGTCCATGGACGGTGGTGATCACTTAACATCAGATGACCCACCTGTTCGTTTGCCTCCTATAATATAATATAAAAAAAAAAAAAAATTTAAATATTGCCATTATTAATATAAAAATTTAAAACTGAACACATGTATTTCATTATTTTGATTTTTCACTTCTGTCGGCAGTCCTCATGACTGCCATGACTGTTTTTCCTATACAAATTAAAAAATGCACCGCAACTGATCACACTGCTATAGACAGTTGAGGCAGCGTTATAATAACTTTACTTTTTTTTAGCTGCGGTAGTGGTGGCGTTCTTCGTGTGCTGGGCTCCGTTCCACTTCCAGCGCTTATTCTTCATCTACGGCACCAGCTCGAGCCACTATCACACCATCAACGAGTATCTGTTCTACGTTGCTGGCGCTCTGTACTACGTGTCCGCTACTGTCAACCCAATTCTGTACAACGTCATGAGTCACAGGTAATAAATTTTGACGTGAGGTTTAAAGGGCCAACCATAAATACCGACACGTTAAGGAACAGTAAGGTCAACCAAATGTGACATCATGTGACAAGGGGTGGCTGGGACGAGTATCAAAGTGAAGGCACACACACACATATTATATATCTAAAGTATGGAAAATGTACCAAAATTATAAGTTTTAAAAATTGATTCTGACATGACAGTACTGATTTAATGTAATCGCTACATATTATAAAACAAAGTACTCTGCCACGTCTGTTTGTCTGTCTATATGTTCGCGACAAACTCAAAAACTACCAAACGGATTTTCATGGGCTTTTCACCAGTTTGTAAAGCGATTCATGAGGAAGGTTAGGTATATAATTTGTCAAGGTTTGTTTTATTATCAGAGCGGAACATCGTCCGCCGTGCCCGCTAGTATTATAAAACAAAGTCCGCTGCCCACATCTATCTGTTCACGATAAGCTCAAAAACTACTAAACGGATTTTCAAGCGGTTGGCACTAATAGATACAGTGATTTATGAGGAAGGTGTATAACTGTCAAGGTTGTCAAGTTATCAGGGTAGATTTATTCGTAATATTGATTTTTGAAGTAAAACTTCTTTAGGCGCATGAGGGTAAAATTTTTACAGATGTAACGTCACGCAGGTATGCAACGGAAGTGGCGTCATTTGCAGTAAACGCAGATTTTTCATCTATTTTTCAAGTCTCGGAAATCTAAAGTTTTAGATTTATATAAATATAAAACTTATAAATTAGTTCGTCAAAGAAGTTTCACTTCTGACATGTGTACTTTGTACGCACGCACTTTTTTTTTTATTAAGCTTCTGCAGCTCATCATATGTTTGATTAATAAATAAACTATATAAAACTGAATATACTTATTTCTCGAACCGCCTATACATGGAAAAACCAGTCTAATGATGATAATTTAAATTTACAAATTATTAAAGATAAATAATTCAGTTTATGATTTCAAAACTAAAAAAGAATTGTTATGCCTTTGTTGTAACGTTTTAAGTTTTCACTCCTGTTGGCAGTCTCGATTTTTTTAATCAGCCTACTATATTATTATTATATAGCGTATAACTTGATAGTATCCTCAAAAAATTGGAAAAAATGATAAATATAAATTATATTTTAAACTTGAATAACTTCAAAACGCGTCGGTTTATCAAAAAAAGAATAAGATAACTTTTTTGTAGAGCGCTCAATTTAATATAAGAAAATGATTGGTCTAGCCTTTTTGACAAACCATTAAAGAGTTATAAAATTCTGAACTAAAAAAACAAGCTTTCCCATGTTAATTATACGGGAAATTTACCTTACAGCATCTCTCAATATTAATATTAAGAGCTATGATTATCACAGATTTTTTTTAACATTTCCGACAATTTTTTCGATACATTTAAGAAAAAAAAGTAGTCGTTTTTTTTATCAGTCTAGTGTATATATCATTATCATTATATAGTATAAAATAAAGTCCTCTACCGCGTCTGTCCGTCTGTCTGTTCGTGATAAACTCAAAAACTATTGAACGGATTTTCATGCGGTTTTCACCAGTGGATAAAGTAATTCATGAGGAACGGTTTGGTATATCATTTGTCAAGGATTTATTTTTAATCAGGGCGGGACAACGTTTGGCGAGCCCGCTAGTATTACTATATATACATTATATATTATACATACATCCGCTATATACAGGATGGATTTCTACGACGGGACAGTAAGGGTAGGTACATTTGGTACAATAACCGTTGTAGCTGTTGATTTCGTATGGTGTGCACGCGAAAAGATTTTTGCGTTCTCCGACATCTCTAGTACTCAAACTGAATAAGTCCTTTAGACTGTGAATACGATCTAAATATAAATCTTTGTATATAGGTCAGATAGGATTACAGACGCTCTTATAAGAACATTTTCTTGTAATCCCAAATAATCCAGTCTATACATAAAAATATTCGTACGGTCTCTCAGAAGCAAAAATTTTGTATTTAAATAACTTTGTATTTTTTCAATTTCTAGTCCTATTTTTTGCAAAATACCGTAAGTGTCTCGGCCACCTGGATATTTTAGAATTAAATCTCAGCCCCAAATATCGCTAATTGTAATTTATTGTTTGGAACCATTTTCTTCATACTACAGGCTTCTACTAAAATTATACTCGGGTAGATTTCACGTATTAGGCAATTAGTTTCAGCACAATCAAGTGAATAAAATTGTCTTGTTTTATACGATGATGGTGGCAAACAAGCTTGCGGGCCACCTGATGTTAAGCAGTCACCGCAGCAAATAGACGCTTGCAACATCAAGGTGTTAAATGCGCGTTGCTAACCCTTAAATAATCTATAATTATCCCCTTGAAGATCTCCATACTATACCCAGGAAAAACCTCAGCAGGAAGCTCATTTCACAATCGGAGCGTTCGTAGCAAGAAACCCCTCTGGAACCGGACCGTCCGAGACAATTTCGGTTCCAATGTATGAGAATGGATTCCGTGCCGATGACGAGCGGTGTGATCGTAAATATGTCTATCGAACGCGTCAATTATAAGTTTTAGATTTACACATCTATATATAACTAGCGAGCCCGGCAGACGTTGACCCGCTCTGATAATAAAAAAACCTGGAAAAATAATATACCTTCCTTTATTTACTGGTGAAAACCCCATAAAAAATCGTTCAGTAGTTTCCGAGTGTATCGCGAATATACAGACGGATGCGACAGAGGACTTCGTTTTATAATATGTAGTGATACTTTACCTATATATAAGTAGGCAAAAGAAAATGACTAAAAAAATCATTCTCTTTTATGTCATTGCGGGCAAACGAACAGGTGGGTCATGTGATGTTAAGTGATCACCACTTTCCATAGACACTAACAACACCAGGGAGTCGAAAGTGCGTTGCCAGCCTGTGTTTGGGGGAAAGGGAGAGAGGGGCGGAGGAGAGGTGGGGAGGAGGGTCTCCAGCGTTCTCACTGACCGAAGGAAACACAACAATGCAAGCACTGTTACTTCATGTCGGTTTTCTGTGAGAGAATGGTATTACCCACCACCCGACCAATTCATACTGAAACCAGTAATAGCTTCAACGTGGCTCTATCACCTACAAATTGTTTTATAAAGTTTTGTAATATATCATTTTTTTTTTTACTTATGCTTCGAACAGTCTATTGACCTGTCTATTGAGGTCTACTAATTCGTCTGTACGGAGCTTAAGCCTTTATGGTGCTATTACAAATAAGTTAAATACGTATTGAACCCTGGCTTTAAAAAGGTCTCGTATTAAATGCATCGCGGTCGCCGAATGTTCGCCATCTTACTCTTTTGTCTCGCTTTGGTTACGTTAGATTAGATTTGTGAAAAATGATAACGCGAACTTGCCTCGAGCGAGTGCGGTGTATTTATTACGAAACCTTTATAAACCAATTATTTAATACGTATTTAACTTTTTTGTAATAACGCGGTTAATGGTTTTACACGGGCTTAATTTAGTACTTACGATTATCCTGTAGAATTTTTTTATTGTAAATTAAGTATGTACAAGCGCATTGTAAATTTCCCAAGTTATTTCTGTTACTTTCTAATTCTTCAAAAAGAGAAGGGAGATCTAATATATAGTATGCTCAGAGTATAAATAAAAAAGTCGGTGTTACACAAACACATAAGAACAGAACAGACAGTAAATCTGTATAAGACTTAGAAGATTGTTTTTCTTCGAGTCGTAATAATATTGTAAATCCAACAGAGAGCAAGCGCTAGGGAGCTAAGTCGAATAAATATTTACACGCACGTAGATTTCACTAAGGATTGTTCACGCAACAAAGCCCTCGAATAGTACGTGCTTATAATATGTTCGCTGAGATCCGAATATATTTCCATCGTGGAAATGTTTACATTAAAAACTCTTCTGGAGTCGTATCAGAAGGGTTTGACGATGTCTCTTGGATTATAATGACTTGGAGTCGAGTTTTTAACGCTTGGGTATTTTTCTTTTATCTTTAGTTTTATTTTTGGCAACCAATCTTGCCATTGTTGAGTACGTAATAATATTACAAGTTTCTTGCGATTCTTTCAATTTTTTAATAAAATGATGGTTCCGTTGGTTAGAACTTTTCATGTAGTTTTTGTGGTATCTCAGAATTCATGTTCCGTGGTATTATTTTCCAGTCACTTATTACACTAATCACGTATAGTGTCGATGCAGTCAGGAACGGCAATAAGTACTTCGTAGATATTGTCACTATTTATTTGGCCAGAGCTTCGCCATACAATACTGGGTATATAAGAAGTGCGTAGATATCACAGACATCTTGCCTTTTAAAGGCCCATTTATATAAGTCAAAGCGATTACTATTTATACATAATTCCGCAGAATAATTTAAGTAACACAAAAATAATAAAGTATGAACAAATTAATGTTATTTAAGCTATACAACAATTTTATATAATTATCCTTATTTATGTATCTCGAATGTGTTTACTAATCTGTTTCGACATGTAGATCAGCGACATCTAGCCTTTCATGGCCGAACTATGAAGTCAAAGAATAGACTATTTATTATTCATAATGATCAAACTAATGATTCAATTCCATATAATGATATTCTTATTTACGTCCTATTAAAATCTATATAATATTAATAATTCTTATTTATGTATCTTTAATATGGTGGCGCTGGTGTTAATGTGCCTCTCTAATATGGTGGCGCTAGTATCAATGTGTATCTCTAATTTGTTGGCGCTAGTGTAGATATATATTTATAATATATGGTGGCGCTAATATCAATGTTCCGGTCGTGTTGTAGTCTCGTCTCTTGAATGTGATGCAGCGGCACCGGCGGTGGGTGCTAACACACTTCACTTGTGCACGAAAACCGAACTATATTAAATAAAACACCACAAATATTACAAAATGTAGATTCAAATAACAGAAGATGATGAATCACTACATATTTTGTAAGTGGTAGAGCCACGCTGCAGCTATCACTGGCTTCAGCATGAATGGGTCGGCTCGCCCGGAGTACTACCACCCGACCCACAGAAACACCGGCAGTAACAGTGCTTGTAATTTTAGCGTTTCGTTCAGTCAGTGAGTGCGCTGGAGGTCGTAATAAATGCACCGCGCTCGCCCGAGGCAAGTTCGCGTTATCCTTTTTCACAAGTCTAACCTAACGTAACCAAAGCGAAACAAAAGAGCAAGATGGCGAACATTTAGCGACCGCGATGCATTTAATACGAGACCTTTTTAAAACTAGGGTTCAATACGTATTTATCTTTTTTGTAATAACACCGTCTATGACTCGAAGATGTTTTTACGCAGTCCGACTGGAACGTATCAATTATATATCGAACTGGCTGATTCCCACGGCTTCATCTGCGTTGTTTTATTATCTCAATTGCTTTGTTATATCTCAAAGGCTACGTTTCTGACGAAAGCTCCCAGGCAGCTTGACTTTTTCCGACACTTAAAACAATTACAATTACAATTGTAGCTGCTTTCCACCATCGCACTGCTCGTCGTCGGCAGGGAATTCATCCCCATACATTGGAACCGAAATGGTCTCGGACGGTCCGGTTTCAAAGGGGTTTCCTTCCACGAGCGATCCAGTTGTGGAATGAGCCTCCTGCTGAAGTTTTTCCTAGAGACTAGTATAGGGTGCTTCAAGGGGAAAATAAATAGGTTACTTAAGGGTCGGCAACGCGCATGTAACGCTTCTGATGTTACAGTCGTCCATAGGCTGTGGTGACCGCTTTAAATCAGGCAGCCTGCATGCTTGTATGCTACCGACGTAGTATAAAAAAAAAAAATTATCGTTGTATTTCAACCAATTTACAAAGAATCTAGACAAATTATATACCTAAACCTTCCCTGTGAATCACTTTATCTATTAATGAAAGCAGCATGAAAATCCGCTCTGTAGTTTCTGAGTCTATCGTGGACATATAGACAGACGCGGCGGAAGACTTTATTTTATAATATGTAGCTATCGATGACTCGAGAATGTCATCTTTACGCAGACTGGCCGAATATTAATTGTATATCGATTTTTTTTTCTCGAATTGATCTAGCAATGTCTTAACAGCTTCACCGGAGTATTGTAACTAATGTGTTATTCATACAAATCAAAATACAGTCAAAATGATTTGTCTATTTTACGCAATCCGAATTTCATTATCAAGCTCTCCGAACCAGCCAGCGACTGATCAAAAAACCATCTGGTATTAAATGACGATCTAATCTAAAAAGGTAAACACTACATTTAGAGAGGTTTGGTACTGAAAAAAAAAGCAAATGCAGCTAGTGGACCACACCAAGAGTTAATCGATGCTAGGTTTTCGATCTTGAGAGTTGCTAGCCAGACGGACTTAGAAAATTCCAACGACCATGCTATGGTACTATTATGACGTTTCGTTCACCCAAATCTACAACTCAGTCGCAAAGATTCGAGACTACGTCAATCGACGCGGAATTTATGACTGTTGTACTAATACCTAGAGGCCTTTGTTAAATTTATTGTTATTGCTTCTCGCTTATGAAAACTGGTATAGATGATAGCCTGGAGAGTTTATCCAGCTCTATTGTTCTCGTTAAAATCGGTTCAAAGCATTCAGAATTTATCTCTAATGAACAACAGAAATATCAGTTTTATTTATACACTAGTTTACCCGTTATTCGTTGTAGTGGCTCAGTTATTACAGTTTAAATTTAAATTATGATAAACTATTGGGTTTTATGGGTTAAATAAACGGGAGTTGAAAAATAAATTCAATATTAAAACGCTCCTCCACTTATGAGATACCTATAAAGACAGAAAGAAAGATATATTTATTCAACAAATACAATAAATATATACAAATATATATATTAAAAAAAAACATTCAAGAGAGACAAGTGTTGCTTGGGATGAAAAGGCCTTTGTCTTAGCACAATCTGCAGGATTCCATGTGGAAGCGTTGCAGCGCTGGTTTTGAGGTAAAGCCTGCTTCATACAGACGAAATTACATATACACGGACTTACACAATGATTTGAAACTAATATTATACTTGCTCTTAATATTGTAACTTATATAGACAGTACTATATAGTATACGATACAATATAATATAATAATTTTATGAAACTGTGGAATTTGTTAGCATTTTCAAATGTCTGCGCACTAGCTCAGAGATCATATGATGTAACAAGTTTGTTCAATTTACTGAATTTAATATAACAGTCAGTCCTACAATTTTTTGTCAACAAACTAATTTAAAGCGCCATGTATTTGAGGCTGATGAAATTTACAATTTATAACAATAATCAAAATAATATATAAAATAAATAAATAGAAATATAAATCATCCTATATCTCAAGTTTAACCAAATTATACATAAATGCCAACTTTTATAAAGATCGGTTCATTAGTTTCGTGGACAAACATCATGACACTGGACTTTTATATATTTAAGGCTTTTAACTAGCCGTCCATACGATTCTCTGCTAATATTTGTATAAAAGTATTATAAATGGAGATATGAGCAAATAGCTTAATTCGGAAGATCGTACTTTGTGTTTTTATACTTTGATATCAAATGACGACATGCTCTAAGATGGAAAACATGGTAACCATAGTAGGACTGGTTCGTAAGTGCAACTGCCGGAACAGATTAATAGGTGCTTGATGACAGATTTTCAACCCAAGGGTTATAATAGTTAGCCAGGCGAAATTAAGCCCTACCAGTGAGAGCGCCGGAGACCCACCTCCCCTGCCCTCCCCTCTCTCCTCTCCCTTTCCCTCCCCTAACCCTTCCCTCCAAAAGATGGCAACGCACTTGCGACTCGGGTGTTGTTAGTGTCCATGGACGGTGGCGATTACTTAACATCAGGTGGCCCACCTGTTCGTTTTGCCAACTATGACATAAAAAAAAAAAAAAAACCACCATGCAAAATTGAGTTAGGATTACTACAGTAAACTTTCATTGTTTTAGGTATCGAATCGCATTTCGCGAAACACTCTGCTGTGAGAAAGTACGAAGACGAAAGAGCCAATACAAAGACCATTCGAGCATAAGGGAAACGATGATTCACACATCAGAAGGCACAAACCTGGTGAGGGCTCGTTCGCAAATCCACCAGAAACGAAACCAAATCAACAGAAAACGCAGTTCAAGCTTCTATCGCACAGAAACGACGAGCGTCTGCAGCGACTGGAAACGGGATTTCAATCAACCGAAAAAATTAAACAGTATATTGCATAGCAAAGGAAGATCTATCAGTTCTTCTCTATGTAATAACAACGAATCTAATGAACTGATGTATTGAAGGGTTACATTTTGTAACTATTACTCACCTTCTTACTATGACTCGTGTGCCAATAAACGCATACGCACAAGCCAACCCTTTCATAATGGAATAGTACTGTTTTTCCAAAGCAGAAATAAACATTCCTAACAAGGATCTGCGGCCTTCGCCCGTTGTATTATTAAATCGATCATCGAATTAGACTTAAGGAATTATATTTATAATAGCTTATATTCCTATACATTGCGATGTTACAAACTATTACTTGAATGTTTTAAATACTTGAATACACTATTAATATTTTTCTTCGGTATTTCCATGTATTTTCCTTCTCTCTTTTATATTTTGTTTTTAAAAGAAGTATATAGTTTTAGTCAACAGTGACTTTAACAGTAAAATCAGCATATTATAAAGCTGAAGAGTTTGTTTGCTTGAACGCGCTAATCTCGGGAACTACTGGTCCGATTTGAAAAATCCTTTCAGTGTTGAAGGCTAATGGTGGTAGAGCTACGCTGAAACTATTACTGGTTTCAGCATGAATGGGTCAGCTCACCCGGTGTAGTACCACCCTCTCATAGAAAACCGACGTGAAGTAACAGTGCTTGCATCGTTGCGTTTCGTTCGATCAGTGAGAGCGCCGTAGGCCCCCCTCCTGTCCCCTCACCTTTCTCCTCTCCCTCTCCCTTCCCTAACCCTTTCTCCCGAGGGTGGCAACGCACTTGCAAATCCACTGATGTTGTTAGTGTCCATGGACGGTGGTGATCACTTAACAGCAGGTGACCCACCTGTTTGTTTGACACTTATGACAAAAAAAAAGAATAGCTGATTTATCGAGGAAGGAATATATATTATTATGCTAAGCATGATAGGAGCGGAGCATCAATGAAGAATGTTTCAAAATTGATTCTGTTTTCCTTTTGAGAGCTTCCAGAGCGTGTTTGCGTTATACCAAAATAACTATTTCATGCGAGCCAAGTCGCGGGCATATGCTAGTAATTAATATATAGTAAACATCTCAACTTTTAGTTGTTTGCAATCTTAAATACGGCGACATTTTGACAGTCTCTGTTTCAAACTATCAGTTTCAATGTGTTTGGTGTACATTTGGAAATTCGCCATTTTGTTTTTATTTCATATGTGTGTGTTGTCATGAGGAGTGAACAAACATGCAAAACTACAAAAACGTATATCTAAAAGCATTGATTTCTATGTAACTTGCAAGATTTCACCTGTACAAACTAACACAAATCTTGCGTGTTAAATAAAAGCTTGTAATAAAAATGAGAGGTTTTATGATTTTCTCTATTAATAAATAACTTTATTAATTAAGGCATACCTTTAGGACATTATTAAACGTAATAAGATTTGATTAGACGGTAACGAAGTTCAGAAACACTCAAGACTAGAGCAAAATTAATAGCTCTGAACGAAGCGAAATAGAATTTTAAAGCTCGTGAAAATCCGAACCTCATTCTTCCTAACTTCTCCCGTCGGGTCATCTATAAAGAATGTAAATCTGACGTGTCTGTACTTTTACATTTTTGTGAAAAAAATGATGCCGGCGTCTTTTTCAATCATTTTTACAAATGCCTGTCTGTTTGTATGAACACACATCACTGCTAGACTACTGCGTTCACGATAAAACCTCAAACCAAGAAAATCATAAAGCATATCCTCGAATAACATTTAGTCTTGGTTTCATTAAAATCGGTTCACTCTCTTCTTCTTCTTTTTACCCTTATCCCACATAAGTAGGGTCGGTACAACATGTTTGTCATGTTGTGGTATATGATTTGGCTTAATTTTTACGATCGGCCGCCTGCCTGACATCAACCTATCAAAAGTTATTCTAATTTTAATGACGAAGAGCCTTAAGTACGAGAGAAAAATAGATAAATAAATGGACTAAATATATTCAGATCATTTTATTACTCACTGTTCTTTTACATTAGATTCCACTCGGACGGAGTCGCGGGCGTAGCGAGTCATAAATTTATGTAAATCTAATGTCATAGTGTTTGTCCACAATGAACTCCGAAACTACTCAACCGATCTTCGTGAAAGTTAGCATTTATGTAAACTAGCCTCTGCCCGCGACTTCGTCCGCATGGAGTTACTTTTGGGCTAAAGCTTAAAAAGAAAATCCCGATTTTCAAACATTCTTCATTAGTAGCTCCACTTCTATTGGTCTTAGCGTTTTTTTTTTTTTATACTATTGGCAGCAAACGAACATGCGGGTCACCTGATGGTAAGTGATCACCACCGTCCATGGACACCTGCGACACGAGAAGAATCACAGATGCGTTGCCGGCCTTTGAGAAAGGAATAGGCTCGTTTTTTGAAAAAAGGCAGATTGTATTGTTCTGGAAACGCTGCCGCTGGGAGTTCATTCCAGAGAACTGTCGTACGCGGAAAAAACGCACGTGAGAAGCGCACAGTGCACGACTTCCAACCATCGAGATGACACTGATGGAATTTCAGTCCCTGACGAGTCGTTCTGTAACGGAACTCAGCAGCAGGTATCAATCCAAACAGTTCTTCAGAGCATTCTCCGTGGTAGATCTTATAGAGGACGCAAAGCGACGCAACGTCCCTACGAAGCGCCAGAGTGTCTAGCCTTAAGGAGAGCACCTGGTTGCCGATGATTCGAGCCGCTCGACGTTGGATTCGGTCAAAAGGAAGTAGGTGACATTGAGGTGCTCCGGCCCAGAGGTGGGAACAATATTCCATGTGTGGACGGACTTGCGCCTTATAAAGCTGAAGGCGGTGATCCGGTGTGAAATACCGTCCTGCTCTGTTAAGAACACCTAATTTTTTTGAGGCCAGTTTTGCTCTGCCTTCCAAATGACCACCAAACTGAACGTTGCTTGATATATCGACACCCAGGATACTGATTTTAGGCTTGGCGACTAAGGGGACTCCCTGAAAGATAGGAACTGCGTCAAAGAGGGTCTTTTTTGCGGTGAAGATACAGACTTGCGTTTTAGTGGGGTTGAACTCGACCAGATTTTGTTTTCCCCAATCTGAGACACACTCGAGAGACGTCTCTATCTCATATACAAGTCTATTACGGCTCTCATAAACGCGTTCTCGAGAAACACCTGCACGACTGGTATAAAAAGAATCCACAGTACTGTCATCTGCATAGCAATGAATGTTACTGATTTGCAACAAATCATTGATATGCAGGAGAAATAGGGTGGGAGATAGAACACAGCCTTGCGGGACACCAGCACTCACAGACCTAAGATCCGAGCATGCTCCGTCAACGACGACTTTTATGCTCCGATCCGTGAGAAAACTAGACACCCAATTGCATAGTTTCTCGGGGAGTCCATACGAAATCAGCTTCGTGAGGAGCGCATTGTGCCACACTCGATCGAAGGCCTTAGCAACATCCAAACTAACGGCTAGGGCCTCCCCCTTATTTTCAACTGCTTCCGCCCATCTGTGAGTCAGAAAGGCTAGAAGATCACCAGCTGAGCGGCCTTGACGGAAACCGTATTGGCGATCATTAGAGGCGTGATGATATACCGCCTATAACGTTTCTCGATAAATGAGCTATATAACACTCAAATTATTTTTCTAATTGGGCCAGTATTTTCTGAGATTAGCGATTTCAAGCAAACAAGCAAACCCTCCATTGGATTTACCCCCCATTTTTATGAAATAAAGACTAAGTTACTCTCGAAGATATGCTTTATGATTTTCTTGGTGGGGTTTTATTATGAACCCAGTACTTTAGCAGTGATGCGTGTTCATACAAACAGACGGGTAGATAAATAGACAGACAGACAGACATTTCTAAATATAATTGAAATGTATATATCTTGAAATTCGAAAAAGTACAGACACGCCAGGAACATTCTTAATATATGTATAGACTAGCGGGCCCTGCAGACGTTTTCCCGCCCTGATTATAAAAAAATCCTGTACAAGTTATATACCAAACCGTTCCTCGTAAATCACTTTATCCACTGGTGAAAACCGCATAAAGATCTGTTCAGTAGTTTTTGAGTTTGTCGCGAACAGACAGACAGACAGACGCGGTAGGGGAATTTGTTTTATACTATGTAATGATAATGAAGAAGATAGACTTGGTCTCACTTGAGGGATAGGATAATTGATATTTCGATTAATGTCTTCAATACTTTTTAAATAGAAAAGAAATTATTGTCAATGCTGATTATTGTTATTACCTGTAAGTTTCATCACTCTCGAATAGATGGCGCTTTAAATTAGTTCGTTGACAGAAAACTGTAGGACCGACTTTTATAGATATCACATAGATGGCGCCACGTTTTAATTTTTTCACCTCTAGTTTATTTTATAGTGCACGTGTAATCTATTATAGCTTTATTTGCATCAAGTTTTTAAGTAGACTCGTTAGGTCATAATACCAAATAACTTATCATAATTTTAATGCAAGATGTAATCCAACTGAGCCACAGCAACGCGTGGCCCCGTCAGCTAGTAAGTATATGAATTTTCAAAAGTGACTTTTAATTCCGTTTGCACAGATAAGCTTTCATCGCTTCCCGGAAATAGAAAAGTCAAACTTAATCGTCTCAGTTGAAAATTGTTAACTCGGTCTATATACAAACAGAAGCTCAGCTCTCGTAAATATGTTTAGTTGAGTTTTTAAGAAACTAGAGAGATGATGTGTATTCTTTATATATATATAATACTTCTGACTGTGTGTATGTGACTGAACTTCTAAACGGCGGGACAGATTTTGATGATTTTTTTTGTGTTCGTTCAGGTGGATTCAGAGTGGTTTAGATTGCACCCGGTAGGTGTAGTTGCGGTTGAGTTTTAGGATTTTTTTATTATCCAGGCAGGACAACGTCCTCCGGGACCGCTAGATTAATAATATAAACTCAATTTTTTTTTTCGAACTGTCTACGCTATTGACTAAGCAAGGTCTTAACAGCTTCACCGAACTACTAAGGCAAGCGCTTAAGGCACTCAGCCGATTTTATTTTGACAACTAGCTCAAGGGTGCACGGCACACCTCGGCTTTGGCTGTTGCCTGATACATGCAATTCGCGACCTATCTGAGCTATCCTAAGCTAAGCTGACTATTCATACATATATGAGTTGTTGAAACATATATGTGTACCAAGCGTACATACCTCAACAACTCTTATATATATTTCGTATTGGATAATGTTCTAAACTAGTTCAGTTTGATAAGGGAAAAGATAAAACACTTCCACTTGCATGTGTAAGCGTGTATGCGTGCACGTGTGTGGAGGTGATATGTGTAATGTTGTCGCAGTGATGTAAGATTTTATGTCACTGTATCGCGCGAGCAGCGTACTCAAGGGCTCCACGCCGAGGGAACGGACCTAGGCTTGAGCCGTTGCCGAGAGGAGCCTAAATATATACTCAAAGAATTAGACAAGTAGTACAGAATGAAATAAATTATAACAGAAATTTTTTGATACTTTGTAAACTATGATTGATTTAAATTCAGTGAAAAATAATATTCAAACTTATCAACGTTGTTTTTGAAGTGAAAATGTATATAAAGGCAGTGAACTGTGAACGTAAGTGAATCGTCACGTTAAGCACCACGTATTTCCACATCTATCGTGTGGTCATAATCACACACATACTATTTAATTTATCAAATTCACTTTTGTCACCGGTTTTAATTGTATACAACTTAATTCATTGAACATATATTTATTAGGAATTCTCAATTCCGGCGTATCTCTGAAACGGCTGAACTGATTTTAAAGATATTTTTTCTTTTTCTACTTTTTATACCACGACGGTAGCAAACAAGCGTGCGGGCCGCCTGATGTAAAGCGGTCACCGCAGCCTATGGACGCTTGTAACATCATAAGTGTCACATGCAACCCTACCCTTAAATAACCTATTTATTTATTCGATTTTCTGATAGATAAAAAATAAATCCTCCAAAGCATAGTTGAAATCATATCGAAATTCGTATTCAAAGACAACAAACTGACCGACAACTAAAATAATCGTCTAATATTATCTGTTGATATTGATTAATTAGTTATTCTGTACGTGAAGTTGGAATCCATTTTTATAAACTCATTTCGAGTCTTAAAAACAATTGTGACGATAATATTCTATCAAATTACAAATATTGAACTAATAGATTCGTTTGAGTAATACAATTGATTATAGAAAACAAAATATACAATGAAATATTCTCTCAATATCGTAAAAGTACTAAATAAATAACAAACAATCGGCCAATATCTATTGTAATGAAATAACATCTCATACTACGCAATTCATGGAGTATTGAAAATCGATTTGGTCAACAATTATGAAGCACAGATTGTGAACAGCTGCTACTATATTATGAGAATTTATGTATATTACGGTTTCGTCTTGAATAAGTGAAAATTGATTCTTCTTAGTTTTTTCCCGAGGCTTCGCTCGCATTAATACGGGCTTGATTCAATGGGAATGGTATATGTTCCCTAAGTGATCATGAAAACGTAACAAACAAACAACCAGAGTCTATTTCACATTTATTATATTAGAGTGGACAAATGAATACAATTTTATTGCAATGAGTTCTAATCGAATCAAATCAAAATATACTTTATACAATTTAGGTCATGGGAAGGCGCTTATGAACGCCAAAGCTACCACCGGTTCGGAAAACAACCTAGTCATCGAGAAGAACCGGTAAGAAACTCGATCTGGTTTATCCCTTCATGTTATATATTTTTACAAAACATAAAAAGTTACATTCGTTTTTAGTAGATGCGCAGAGAGGGGTGTAATTTCCAGACGTCACAGTCGTTCACATATTGTACCGCCCTATAATAACCTTTAGACATTAAAACCTCGTTTCTTATACCTTTTTTTTTAATTTAAATGTAAATATTACAATTTATGATTTCTTGCTGATTAGTAATCTTGAAACTTATGTTTATTTTCTAGCTTACCAAGCCACGCTTTGCTATGGCTCAGTTATTGAAAACGAAAAACAAAATTAAAACGTGGCGCCATCTATAATAACAGCGGGTCCTACAGTTTTCTATCGACAAACTAATTTAAAGCGCCATCTCTTGGAGACTAATGAAAATTACAAATAATAACAATAATCAACATTGACAATCATTTCATTCGTAATTTTTAAAAATATTGAGACCATTAATCGAAATATAAGTTATCGTATCTCTCAAGTTGAACCAAGTTACACAAAAATGCCAACTTTTATGAAGATCGGTTGAGTAGTCGTGGACAAACAACATTAAGCTGGATTTTTATATATAAACAAGATATGGATGCACCTGAGATTTTAGATTGAAACTTCAATAATTATGACAACCATAAAGCATCGCTGTTTGTTTATTTATAGCAAAAGGGTTATAAAATTAAAGTAGTGTATATTTTCACTGGTTACAAAAAAAATACTATCTAACGCGAAAGAGATCACGCTCTAACACTAGCTCAAAATAAATTATCACGCGGGTTGCATGAAATTGACTATTATTATCTAAAACTAATTTCACTTCTACGAACTTCGGTACTGAGTTTCAATATGGCGCGTTGCACGCACATATATATCATATTTATTACACTCATCGCACTTTACACGAAGGTATTTCCATAAATTCATACGCTATTGTCAGATTTATTTCAGAACGATATATAAAACGTGATTGGTTATATGATTGTAATGTTTCCATTAGCAAAATGTGAATTAAAACCGATGTTGTAAGAACGGTAGTGCGTTGATTATCACACGATAGAAATTAAAATTACTGATTTTATATCAAACCTATGCGACAGTATTTTATTATTTTACTAGCGGATTCCAGCCCGTTTCGATGGGAATTTAAAAAAAAGGCTATGAGTGTAATTATTTGAATGGAATTGAAACTATGTAAACGTGATTGGTGACGACTGGAGCCTGGTATATACCATTTCAATGCGTCACCGATCGTGACAATTCACTTTCGATCACTGTTCAGAAGGAACGTAAAATGCACGTAAATAAGTTTTCCCTTAAAAATGTACATAGATACATATAAACATAATATTTTGGCTAGTTTTTAATGTAAAAAATTAAAAACAAATCCATTTATTTCCAGTTGATTTCCTGTATGTGCGACGCGAGAGTAAGTATATAATGATCTGTTTTTTTTATATTATAGGAGGCAAGCGAACAGGCGGGTCACCTGATGTTAAGTGATCACCGCCGTCCATAGACATTAGCAACACCAGGGGAGTTTCAAGTGCGTTGCCAGCCTGTGTTTTGGGGGGGAGGGGTGGGGAGAGTGGGAGGGGGGAGAAGAGAAGGACCTCCAGCGCTCTCACTGACCGAACGAAACGCAACAATGCAAGCACTGTTACTTCTTGTCGATTTCCTGAAGAGGGTGGTACTATCAGTAATAGCTTCAACGTAGCTCTACCACGTTCAAAACCACCAACCTTCATCTGTCATCATCTACATCTTTTTTTCCTATACAAGCTCGACAAAGTGACTGCAATGTGCAGTCTAAAAATAACGACGAATACCAAGAGAGACGCAATACTTTGCCAGTAATTCTTGCAATTTCTAATAGGTAGCGGTAATTCAAGTGTTCTTGTGGCTTTTACTTTTTATTCCTAATTTTGCTTTATTTGACCTTATATTGCGTAGTATAGCCTGATTACTGTACATAAATGAAGTCTATGTAAAAGTATTATGGAAAATGAATTCTTAGACGAAATCTTTCTAAAAATGTTCTACAAACGGGAAGCCATCTTGTTAGAACATGAACTTCACACATTACAATAAAAACGTACAAGTACATTGTTGCCAAAGATGGAATAAGAAGAAAAATAAACACTATTTTTAATACGCATAACTCCCGAGGCAATGGTTTCTGATCAATCTAAATTAAACGTATCTTTTTACAAAAAAAACAACTTTTTTAACCAATTAATTTCAAAAAATAATTTAGCTGCAATTTATACACTTTTTACATAAAACTCTTATATAGTGTCCACGTACACACATAGTTATTTCATACAGTTTATTCTTCAATACAAGTCTTGCCATGGTCCGACAGGGCAGACCATATAGCAGAAGTACCAAACTCTACGACCGCTTCCAAGATCTTAAAAAGGAATAGCCTAAGAAAGTATATAGTCCAATTTTGTGTTTGTATCTAGCTCAATACCTCTCAACCATATACACTCATTCCAACGATCTTGTATTATGTGATTATTTTTGTTATGCAATGGGAGGCAAACGAACTTGTGGGTCATCTAATGATAATGGTAAGTAATTACTGCCATCTATGCGACTTGGGGGCATCACAGATGCACTGCCGGTCTTTGAGTTAGGTGTAGGCATGTTTCTTAAATTGATTTGCAAGTTATATTGGTCCAGAAACGCCACCGATGTGAGTTCATCCCCAAGAACCGACGTACGTGGAAAAATCGCTTGCAGAAACCACACAGTAGACGACATCGAACCATCTAAATTACATGGATGGAATTTCAATTATGCATTAAATCCAATGCAACTTAACAGCAAATATCAATCCGAACAGCTGTTTGGAACAATCTCCGCGGGAGATAGTTAGTAGTGGTAGGTAGGCATGTAATTCGATATCATATCCTTTCTAAAATTTTCACATCTTTTCTCTATCAATTATCATATCTTTCTAAAAGTAAAAAGCGTACAAATAAGACAAAAAACAAAAGTTATAGATGCCTTACAATATGCTCTAAAACAAAAGTGGAGGTGGGCAGGACATATAGCGAGATACGCGGACAAAAGATGGACATTAAAGACTACTATATGGGAAGGACCAAGAGGAAAAAGGAGAAGAGGGCGTCCCAGAAAAAGATGGATAGAGGACATACAAGCGATAGCAGGAAAAGAATGGTTAAAAAAAGCTAAGAACAAAGAGGTCTGGAAAAAATTGGTGGAGGCCTTTACCCGAGAAGGGGTTCCGATCGATGGTATGGACATCAATAACAGTGTTCAAGAACTTTTATAAAATTATATAATTTACAATATTTTTGCTATTGTATAACGTAATTTATCTTAAAAAGCATGTATAGATCGGAAATAAATGGGCTTTATTATTATTATCCTTTCTAACTAAATATTTAATAAGGGTTAGCTTAGCGTCATTTTGTGGTATTCAATTGAACAAAGTCGATTCAAAGTTGAGTTATTCAAAAACATATGAAATTAGATTCATATTAATCGTCTGTATATAAACTATTGTTTCAGTGCTCGGGCAACACATGTAAAAGTGGGGTGAAGTACAATTTCTTAATATAATATATACTATTTATAATATATATGAAGATTATACAGCGCCTTTAATTTATAATACAATACCCACAACCCGAAATGTTTATTAATAAGAAATTCTTAATGAACGAGAGCCTAACTATGACAACAACGATACTGTTCCTAGATTTAAAATACTTTGAATAGACAAGTCATGGAAAGCACGATATAATCAAACAGTAAGCAGTTACCTCTCACCTCTTCTAGAATTTTTGATACCGGTCCACGGCCGTAGCTAGGGCTGGGCATTGTGGGGCAATGCCCTACCTTAAAAGTACCAGAAACTAAGATAAATAATTATAAATCAATTCTTTGCTCATAATTTGACATTTAAAAAAATTGTAGCGATAGGTATCTAAACTTTTCCGAACATACTACAGTTTGTGATATTCGAGGCCAGATCAATAATGATAAATTTTTTACTCCCGCCCTACCTGTAACCAATGCTGCCCTACCTCAAATTCGACTCTAGCTACAGCCCTGTGCCGGTCCCCACAAGACTAGGTACCCGAGTTTATCGACTTAAGAAATCTCTTAGTCCTTTGAACCGAAAATATACGCGGGTAACGCAAAAGAATTTTTTTATATCAATATAACGTTGGAGCGATGAGGACTTAGTTTATACCGTTTTCGGACACCTCATCGATGGACATAGGTTCGAATTCTTTTAACTGAGTCAGTACATTCGGTTAAGGAAAATATCGTGACGAAACATTGTTACATATGAAAGGAGTGTGTAAAAAGTTGATTCACTCATGTCACTGCATAAGATATCAGTTAAAAGTAAATAAAATTATATGTTCCCAACTATGTACTTACTGGCCAAACTATATGACTTGCGAGTTAACTCACATAAAACTATTTCACAGTTTACTGATGAGAAGATTTGCTTTGCCACTGTAAGTATTAAAATTCAACCTAGATGAGTTAACTCAATTCCAAACATTATTTCTTGTCTTACTAAATAAATCGCTATATCGATTTGATTGGCGGACTATTCTTTTTTGTATTATTGTAGCACGACAAAGTGACTGTACTATCCCTGATGGTAAGCATAGCACAATCTAAAAACAATGACAACAACCATGAAACAAACTATCTATCGCCGGTAGCCACTTTCGTGCCGGCCTCCGTAAGTGTCTCTTCACGTTACGCTTAAAGGACCCCATGTCATAGGGAGGATAGAACACACTGGCCGGGAGATTGTTCCACAGCTTCACGGTACGACAAAGATATGACGTTGCAAACTTTTCAGTTCGTACCCAGATACAGTTTACCGTAAAACTGTGGCTCCGAAGCCCAGTGCGCGTGGTTCGGCTGTGGAAAGGGAAGGAAGGGATTACATTAAATAACTCTGTGGAACACTCGCCGTGATATAGACGGTAGAACACACTCAGTGAAGCTATATTCCTGCGCAACTGAAGCGGTTCTATATACACTGTTACGCCTGCATCATTCACAATGCGGACAGTCCGTCTCTGCAACCTGTCCAGGGTATCCAAGAGGTACTTTGCGGAACCGCCCCAGAGGTGCGAGCAGTATTCCACGCAAGGTCCAACTTGTGACTTATAAAGAAGATATAGTACCTGTTCAGGCAAGAAAAACCGTCGCACCCTGTTCAGATGTTTCGATGTAATTCCTAGTATTGAGGTCGCTGTGAATATCTAATTTAATTTTAATCTCATTCTTTACATGAAGAATGACGCTAAGCCGAGTAAAATCGTTTACCTTTCCAAAAAAAAAAGTTTGATGAAGCTTCTTGGATTTTGACGAAATGTAAAATTAATATTTATTTCTTATATTTTTGTAGGTCTTAGCATTTGATCTCACCTGATGTTACATGACGATATGACTTAAAATGGTACACACGCTAAAGCTATAGGAGACTGGGACTCAAGTTCAGCTACTGGAACAGATGCTAACAGGAATACTAACAGGTGCTTAGCGACAGATCTTCAACTTAAATGTGGTACCTAACCAGGTATTGGAATAGGCCTTACTACGATATATAAACCCAATTGACATGATTTTTTTTTCAGTGTGTAGATGATTCCTGTTCCGCTGGGGTCAGTATTTATTTTGTATATTCGATTCAATGACGACTACATTGCTATTAGTTATTGCAATAGTATTGATAACTTCATCTCGGCATAGCTAATAATCGCTTTTACGCATACTGTATCCTGAATCAGTGCTGCCAGACCAAGAATTTTCTTAAGCAGTCTAAATATTCAGGAGTTTTTTTTTATTGTAGCACGGCAAAATGTCTGCGATATGCCTGATGGAAAGCACAGTACAATCCAAAAATAATGGGGACCACCGAGTGACACACTATCCATCGCCGATCGCCGCTATCAAGCCGGCCTGCAAAAAGCTGGATATACACAGGCTAATCCCGAAACGCGACCCGCAGAAACGAATCACAATGACGGGCTTTTTCGCCATATACATGGTGGTTGCGACCCAGTCAGGCTGGAAAACCCTATCACCCCGCTTTAGCTATTGCCTCGTTCGTTATTCAGCAGGGTGCACCACGTGAGGTTGGCTTGGATGTCTCAAGTCTTAGATGTTATTCGACACCCCTTGCACCCCCGACACCTTTTACATCCAGTATTTATGAGATGAAAAAATATAAAACGGTGGATTTTCTGGGCCTTTATTTTTGGAAATGCTTCAAGTTATACAAATTCGAACCGGTTTCATTAATTTTTCATTTTAATTAAAAATAAACGAAAAATGTATAGGCGCTAATTGTTTCGTGCAGATTACATGCATAGTCGTTTTTTTTTGTAACAAATCTGTTGTCATGGTAATCTAATGCACCTCATAAATCTCATCGCATCTCATGGGAACAACAGAACGCGTTAGCACGTTTTGAAATAGGAGCTACAACCCCAATCGAGGGTTTTTGGCGGGATCTTAGTCTGCCATGTAGTGGCTTTTACATTTTACTAGCTAGTGCCCGCGACTTCGCCCGCGTAGAATAGTTACTTTGGGCTAACAACACATTCTTGATTGGTGCTTCCCTCCTATTGGTGTTAGCGTGATGATATATCCTATAGCCTTCCTTGATAAATGAACTATCTAACACTGAAAGAATTTTTTGAATGGTACCAGTCGATCATGAAATTAGCGCGTTCAACCAAACAATCCCGGCTTTACAATATTAGCATAGATTACTACACTTCTTTCGTACTTAACTCGTGTCCTCATTAAAATTACAATAACTTTTGATAGAGAAGACCGATTTTAATGAAACAAAGACTAAGTTTCTGTCGTGGATATGCTTTATGATTTTCTTCGTGAGCTTTTTATTGTGAACCAAGTACTTTAGCAGTGATGCGTGCTCGTACAAACAGACAGACATTTCCAAAAATGATTGAAATGTATTTTCTTACTTTTTCCAAGACACATGCAACAACATTTTTCACGAAAATGCAAAAAGTACAGATAAGTTAGATTTACACTCTTATTGTATATATAGACAAAGTATATTTTTTTTCAAACTTGTTTGTTTTGCACAGAGGCCAATTGAAATTGGCAATAAAAAGGGTGAGAGGAGTGATCGCAATTTGATACAATTCACTATTCACTCCCTTAACGTGTTGCATGAGCATAATAATAAAGTCACCAATATTTGTTAGTCCTGATATAAATACAAGTCAAAGAGTCGTGGTAATTTCAAGGTCTCGTAAATGTCTTAAGATTAGCGATCATATGCTTAGTAAAATTATCGAATGATTTGATTGCAGACTCCTTCTCCATCAAGACCAAAATATCGAATGGACATAAACGAATTATCACAAAGCAATATGTGCTCTAGTCTCTTCGTGCTGACAATGTTGAAGCAAGTGTTCAAAGTTTTGCACAGATGTATTGTCGCAGGGGCAGGTGTTGTCGTCAATAATCTTAAAGCGATTAAGATATTGCTTCAATACCCATGTCCAGTTAATATTTGTGTCATATGGAATGAAAGTCCAATACATGTTCGTAATTTTGTAATATCCTCCAATTTGAGTAGACGTGTAATAAGTGTATCTGCCCTGAGGAGAGTTTTCATACCTAGCCTGACAAACTCTGTGATGCTCAGCGCGAATTTCGCGCTTGGCATAGACATAGTAGATTCATAACCTTGTATTAGAAGTTTTTGGCAGAATCTAAGTCTGTCATGTAGTGACTTTTATATTTTATTCGTATTCGTGTATTACTTGACTCTATATTGTGTAATATTGGTGACATTTTACGAAATATAGTTCGGTTATTGTGCATAAGTGAAGTGGATGGAAAACAATACCACGGAGCATGAATTCTGAGATGTTACAAAACTCGCTAAAAGTTCTAACAAGGAAGCCAGCGTGTTGTAATAACATTGAAATTACAAGGCACTTATAATATTATTATCTACTCGACAATGGTAGTAATAACTTAGAAGATTGGCTGCCAAATACAAAAAAAGCAATTAATTTCAGAATCTTTCGAGAAACTTTATGATGGATCAAAAATGATGATTACTGTAAATCTATAGCACCGAAATCCAGTAAGAAGGCTTCTCATATTGAAGTAACGAGAATAATCGAAGTAATTAATTACAGTGTACTGGAAGCAACTGTACTGCCTCGGTAAATAAACTTACATTTATCTATAAAACTATTTATCGACTAGATGTTCCTGCAACTCCGTCCGCGTGGATCCTAATATAAAAAAAACAGTTACTAATAAAACCATAAGAATGTATTAAATCCTAAATAAATAAAATACGTTTCAATCATTATTTAAAATGTCTGTCTGTCTGCTTGTTTGAACACGTATCACTGCTTTCACGATAAATCCTCATAAAGCATAAAGCATATCCTCGAGTTATATTTAATCTAAGTTTCGTTAAAATCGGTTCTCTCTATCAAAAGATATTGGAATTATAATGACGACGCGACTTAAGTACCAGATAAAAGTAGACACATAAATGGACTTAATACATTTAGAAAATTTTATTAGCCACCATTTTTTCAACATTAGATTCCACGCTGACAGAGTCGCGGGCATAGTTAGTCTGCTATAAAATCAAAAAGAATTAAACGAAATAAGTTTAATTTAATTCCAAATTCTCAAAAGGCACATACGTCTGTTACATCAATCATCATATAATCTGCATATATTGATAGTTACTCAGGCTCTAGTGAGATCTCGAATTCAATAGATGCTTTATTCATAAAACGCTTGCCAAAGTATGAGTAATTCGATTTTCGATGGAAAATGCTAGAAAGAAAGTAACAGTGTGATTGATATTCTATTGTCATTGTAAACGAGAAAGTTTCTTTTGCGTAAGTACTACTATGCGGATTTTGATTAAATTCCACAATAAATAGCTGATATTTAAGAATAATACGTCGACTATTATGTAATTATTTATATATAACAATCTAGTGTCATGTTGTACACGATGAACTTCGAAACTACTGAGCCGATTTTCATTAAAGTTGGCTAGTTATCTAGGGGTCGGCGAACTTTATCCCAGATAATAAAAAATCTTTGTCAAATTATATACCCAAACTTTCCTCATGAATTTCGCTATCTACTGGTGAAAGCCGCATGAAAGTCCATCCAATGGTTTTTTAATTTATTGCGAATGGACAGACAGACAGATGTAGCAGAAGACTTTGTTTTATACTATGTAATGATTTGGTCCAACTAGAGATAGGATAATTTATATTTCGATTAATATTAATACGACCGACTGAACGTCCGTTTATCATTCATATAGGCTCCATCGAAAATCAGCGCTCCAGTACTACTTACTGTATTGCAGATTTTTGCTGAATGGGTTCGCCAAATGTTGGACATCTATTTTTCATTTTTAAAATGTATTTTTTTTCTGTCTAATTAGTTTGTGTAATTTATTTGAATTGTATGGTTATTCCAACCATAAAGTATTTTTTTTATTGTAGCACTGCAAAATGACTGCACTGTGCCTGATGGTAAGCACAGTACAATCCAAAAACAATGGCGACCACCGAGTGACACTTTATCCATCGCCGGTCGCCGCTGTCATGCCGGCCTGCGAGAAGCTGGATATGTACAGGCTGATCCCGAAACGCGAACCGCAGAAGCGAATCACTATGACGGGCGTTTTCGCCATATACATGGTGGTTGCGACCCAGTCAGGCTGTAGAACCCTACCACCCCGCTTTCGCCATTGCCTCGTTCGTTATTCAACTGGGTGCACCACGTGCAGGTGAGGTTGGCTTGGGTGTCTCAAGTCGTAGATGTTATTCGACACCCTTTACACCCCTAGATTAATATTTTTAAATTACAAAATAAATAAGTGCGATGCTGATTATTGCTATTCATTGCAAGTTTCGTGAGTTTCAAACAGATGGCGCGTTAAATTAGTTTGTTGATAGATAGGACCGACTGTTATAGATATCTCATAGATGGCGCCACGTTTTAATTTTGAATTTATTATTCAACTCCAGTTTATTTTATGGTGCAATCTATTTACTACGTAACCACGCTTTTTCTGTATTAAATTTTATACCAAATCTTTATAAAAAAAAATTAAAATATAATAACTGAGACACAACAACGCGTGGCCGAGTCAGCTGGTGTAATGTAATCAAAATTGTGTGGTTTTTCAAATGAAAGGTTTTTTTTTTCGGATTTTAGGTATTTATCTGAAAATTTTCGGACAATTATTCGATTTAGGGTATTCAAATCACTTTTTTATTCTTAACTTGATAATTGGACAACAGGAATGATAATGTAGATCAATAGTAGACAAGATGTCCCACAATACATTTTAATTTCAATCTGTGTATTAGAGTACGGAATACATAATAAATACAATCATTCGGGTAGTCCGGTGAAGCTGTTAAGACCTTGCTTGGTCAATAGCGTAGTCAGTTCGAAAAAAAAATACAATCATTCGGATTCGTAGTCAGTTCGAAAAAAAAAAAAATTACATTCGTATGATAGACGCATGTTAAAAACTGGCCACAATATTAATTTAAATCATTTTGAATTGAGCCATAGGTGCCGCCATATTGTTTTTGACTGCTCTGTCGAGTGTCTTTTACTTTAGCCCTACTCCGCGGCCGAGCGCTGGCTGTAATGCGACATGCGATAGGTGGCGGAAAAATTTGAGGAGATGAAAAAAAGTTTCACATTCAAAATATAAATTGGCCAATATATTACGAAATTGGAAAAAAATCTTGCTATTTAAGGGGTATGTCGGCGAGCGCTACATAAACAGTTACACGAAGACAATGTATTATTTAATTATTTATAAGCATATAAACACAGACGACGTCGCGGACGATCGCTAGCAATTTTATAACTCCTATGTTTCATTTCAGTGCTCTGGCATTATGTGTAAAGCTGGCGTAAGTTTATGTTTTAATTATTTTGTAATATTTATATTTTGTTTATTGTATGTAATTATACAAACAAAAAGTAACATAAACCAAATAATTACTCGTAAAACGTTCAAAAGAGTTTTTGGCGAGATCTTAGTCTGTTATTAAGTGGATTTTAATTTTAATAATTACCTTGTGTTATTTGGGTCTATATTTTGTAATATTAATGGCTTTATGTAATACAGTTCAATTAGTATGCACAAGTGGATGGGAAATAATTGAAAAAAGCATGAATTCTGAGATGTCACAAACACTCTATAGAAGGTTTTAACAAGAACTTTTCTATTATATATATACCTACTCGCCAAAACTAAAACGAAATAAATAACGTTCAAAAACATAACCTATAATACATAATGCATACTACATCTACTATATATCTTATACTTATCAATGATCACGCAACTAATTTTGCGACCTATACATCTATTTCTCGAGCTCTATAGCTAATAATGCTATAGCATAAACGTCAAATATGGCGAGTCACTTTTTTATTATGGTAACAAAAAATACAACATAACAAGTTTTCCACGAAAACTTACTGAATTAATGTAATATTGTAGTGAATTATGATTTCAAAAAGTATTATTAACTACATATACTATAGACCACGCTATAGGCGGTCATACTATTGACCGTGTGGTCTTACTAGCTACTAGCCACTATAAACTGAACGCTTTTAAAAGGCGACGAATGTCAATCATGGTGTACCACTATATACAACATTAAATATTGACCAGTTTTATATTGCCTCCGTCATTTCAATTGATTCATATTATTACAATATATATCATAGAAAATAGAATTTTGAAAACATACTATTGACCAAATGTACGTACTATTGACTAGCCACTATCATTGAAAGCTTTTAAAAGACAACGAATGTCATCCTTTGTGATGACACACTTTTGTCCAGTTTATATTGCCTCTGACCTGTATAGCAACACACAAGAATTAATAATATTTAGTCTAATGGACTACAAAAGAACAAAATTTATTTATTATCTACTTATTTAACTTTGACATCATCAATCTTATTTCGAAATAATTCTTTTAGAGAATAAAATTCTTTTTATTCTGTACGACCCGAGAGGTGCGACATTTGTACTGTAAATCATTGACAATAAATCATTCCTCCATTATAGTACAAAATGTAAATGGAAATTTGTTTATGAATAGTTCAATCTTTTTATTCACATTATTAAGGTACGTATATCGTCTTAAATATATCACAGTAATATTCAATAGATCTTTATTTATTTGGGTAAGCAGTTCTAAGTATAGAGTTTATTAAAGATCATATTTCAGGATTGCTTCTTCCTTCAGTATTTCAGGATCACATTTTGTAAGGGGTGTCTGGCTTTTTCGCCATATACATGGTGGTTGCAACCCAGTCAGGCTGTAAAGCCTATAATCGTTTATACAGTTTATTGTACGTAAGTGGTGGAGCCACGCTGAAGCTATTATTGGTTTCAGCACGAATGGGTCGGCTCGCCCGGGGTAGCATCACCTTTTCATAGAAAACCAACATGTAGTAACAGTGCTTGCATTGTTGCGTTTCGTTAGGTCAGTGAGAGCGCCGGAGGCCCACCTGCCCTCTCCTCTACACCCTCACTCCCTTTCCCCAAACACAGGCTGGCAACGCACTTCCGACTCCCCTGGTGTTGTTAGTGTCTATGGACTGTGTTGATCACTTAACATCAGGTGACCCACCTGTTTGTTCAGGCAATGATATAAAACTCCTTATGACATTATAGGGAAACTTTTTCGTTACGCGTTAAGAGTTAAAAGTAAGGTAGGTATGTATTTGTGTGTATGTATATTAGTAAGTGCCTGCCCGAGTCTGATAGTATACAAAAATGAGTAAATATAAGTATAATGTACTTATAATACGGAACTTCATATAGTTTATGAGCATTCTATATATAATTTAATACATATAAGCGAAAGAAGTTTCACTTCCTCCGCATGTACACACTGATATAATGTTTTTATTTTTTAATATTTTGATTTTATAATGAATATAATAATTTTGTTACAGAAACATTTTGTTGCCGTGTGTTAATTATCTTGTAATTCTTTTGATCTCCCGAAAACCATTTCGTGATTTCAATTATAAAAAGAATTCACTAAAAAAGTTCCAACATCTAATTGAATGCCTACAAATAATATTTACCTTGTTGAAAGCTTACAGGACGTTTCATTCGCAAAATATTTTTTATTACCACTACTGCTATTTCTTGTCGAATCTCAGATAATTAATTTATAAAATTAGCCACTTTGTCGCTCACTAAACTAGTAGCATTTCATTATTTCAGTGCTTTCATTATTTCTGAACAAAATAATGGCATCTGTTGAGGCATACATTATACTATATTCAAGTCATAGCTTCGATCAACAATAACTAGATAAAGGGTCACGTACAAAATCGAAGCTAAAAGCTGCCCGCATAAATATATACTTATGTGTAGCTATTTGTTTACTAAGAAAGGGAGAAAAAAGTTAAAAAAACAGTTTTAAGTTCAACCTAATTACAACCATGACACCTAGTAATAAAGTCACAAATGTTCAAAATATTACCTAATACTTACGATAAAACGAGCAAAGCAATAAATTACTCCCCTCACATATGAAAAGACAACATAAACAACATTTACTGTGAATTCAACCTTAACACGTAATGAATAAAGTACGGTTTCCCGTTATTGTGCTTGTTTGTGCGTGGTTGGAGAGCCTAAGCTAAACATTTGTACCACAGGTTTAAAATCGGTAATTTCGTTCACAATTTGATATTATTTGTTAGTTTAAAGCTTAAAATATAACTTATTCAACATGTATTTAGCGAAAGTAAGATACTCCGGCCGTTAAATTGCTTTTTCGGGTATTATTTTTGCATCTTTTGAATACACTCCGGCATGTGAAACGTGCTTACATTGGCTGTGTTTCAAACAAACTAAACAAAATAAAAGCTCACATTTCAAGGGAGCTGTTGTTTACCGAGATGTATTTTTCGCGCCGACCCGACCCTAGTTATTGTTGATCGAAGAGTCATAAGTATACAGCATAGATTACTCCCACAGACGTACACACACGCAGGCAGAGGCACATATAAAGAGATGGTTTTATTTTTTCCCTTGTTCCTCGAACTTGATTTGTTTAGTTTAGCCGTGTTCACAGATACAAAATACAAGGTTGAGTTCGTAATACACATCTCACCTCACTAATTGATATATATATGTGACTAGTTTAACTCAGGAGTACTCAAACTGTCGATCGTGAGTTCTTTTTGAATCGATTTCGAGAAATTTCTTCCAATATAGAACTATTCACAAATTTTGTTTCAGTAAGTAGTAAAACAAAACGCAATGAATGAACAACTTAAGTTTATGTGATCCCCGAATGGGCCAGATTAACCCACTTGTCACATTCTTTTATCGTTTAACGTAAGTTACGTATACCTACCTAGACGATAATCCTCCATCACACATACATGCAGTTTTTCATAGTCGATCGATGGTACTCTAATAATATTGAGGTGGATAGCCTACCGTTTAAATTTAAGCACGCCTGGCTTAACTAGTTTAGCTTAGTTATATTCGTGTTGTTGCATCCGAAAGA
Source organism: Antheraea pernyi (assembly GCA_015888305.1). Taxonomy (NCBI): domain Eukaryota; kingdom Metazoa; phylum Arthropoda; class Insecta; order Lepidoptera; family Saturniidae; genus Antheraea; species Antheraea pernyi. The sequence continues at coordinate 1,160,992 of MU158723.1, read as the reverse complement.
ACAACCCAAGCTGAGGTTCAGCCGCTTTGGCACACTTGCGATCGCACTATCATGCCAATAGTGAAAAAAGAAATTCATAAATAACGCTTACTTCAAGCGCTTGCACGTCCATTTCCACATGAGAGAACCCTTCAAGAGCCGTACGAGTCGACTGTACCCGGTCACCAGCACGTTCAGCATCACCTTTGCACCCTAGCATTTCTATTTGTTTAATACAATAAAGGTTATACTGTTAAATGCCTGAAATATTAAACAGCGATAACGAGCCACAGCTAACGAAGCCTAAACAGAGTCCTTGTTAGAACTTTCTAAGGAATTTGCGTAGCATCTTGGAATTCTTGACTCATGTTATTCCTCAACCATTTCACTTGTGCAGAATAACCAAAGTATATTACGTAAAACGCCACCAACATTACGAAAACAACAGCAAATAATGCAAGATTATGAACAGGGATACATTTAAAAAAAACACCAGAAAGCCAACGCGACGCGGTGTTCCCAGGTGATCACTCATCCACGTACTGACAGCGCCCGACGTTACTTAACCTCGGTGGTCGGACGGGAACCGGTATTTTCAACACTATACCCAACACAGTATTTACACCCACTTTTCGTCACACAAAAAGGTTGCTGATCAGAATATCAAAACTCTCCCATTAAACTTAAAAAAATAACACTACGTGACAGACTGAGATCAATTGTCGGCACAATACAGACTGCACTTTATGCCTATTCAATTTTGTATTCAGCTGGTATCGAAATAAATTATTGTTTGCAGTGTAATGGAGATGGATGCTCGTCTAACGTAAGTTTAATAGATTGTAACTCAATATTCATATTTTACGCCATTTCACCTAGTTATAACTACTATCTAGATATAACTATCATTTAGTTATTAGTTATTATTTATTATTTATTTATTATTTATTTATTATGGTAATATCTCAACAATATATTTTTTAAGGTACAACTAGCTAAACAATACTCAGAAAAATCCTCATTTTTTGATAATCTCATTAAATATGTTCAGCCTTAAAATGTCTCTGGCTGGCACAGAATATCACTACAAATTATAAAACAAAGTCCTCCGCCGTGTCTATCTGTCTGTTCGCGATAGACTTAAAAAATATTAAACGAATTTTCATTCAGCTTTCATTAATAGATAGATTGCATCACGAGGATGGTTTAAGTATATAATTTATCAAGTTTTTTTGTAAACTGGGAGAAATATAACGGTAATTGTTGGAAGTGTCGGGAAAAGTCAAGCCGCCTGGGAGTTTTCGTATCCCTTTGAGATATAACAAAAGAAATGAGATAATAAACGACGCAGACGAAGTCGCGGGTATCAGCTAGTTTTTAATAATAATGCATAATCACAGGAATGTTGAAAGTGACCTATGAATTAATTCACAGTGCACTGGACTGGCTTGCAAGGCTTGGGTAAGAATCCTATGTTTAAAAATAATCACATCAGAGGCCATGACTATTGTACCATAATATTGAAATACAATTTTCAAAGCTCAAAAAATACCGCTGCTATCAAATTTGCTTCAACCTATCAAATCTTATTTCAAATCAAATTCAAATCGTCATCGAAGCTGTAATCGTATTTCCAAATATTAAATTTGTAGATCGCTTATAAAGACTAGAACACAATATTAACCGCTTTGAATCTATGTTAGGCTTCGATCCAATCAAATCAATGAGAATCTGTACTTTTTCCAAGAATCCATGTTTTATTTCTAAACTTATGCCATCTTGTGTTCTACATTCGCTAGATCGTTGTTGTATTTTACGTGATATAGCTAATTCAATAACATCAGTTTACTCCCAAAGTAATTTATCTTGTAGATTTTATATTATTTAGTAACGAACAGGTGGGTCACCTGATGTTAAGTGATCACCACCGTCCATGGACATTAACACCACCAGAGGAGTTGCAAGTGCGTTGCCACCCTTTGGGGGAAAGGTTAGGGGAGGGAGTGGGAGAGAAGAGAGGGGAGGTGGGCCTCCGGCGCTCTCACTGACCGAACGAAACGCAACAATGCAAGCACTGTTACTTCCCGACGGTTTTCTATGAGAGGGTGGTACTACCCCGGGCAAAACCAGTAATAGTTTCAGCATGGCTCTAATGTTGTATTGTTTAGCTCTATATTTTGTAATATAGTTTGTTTATTGTGTACAAATGGAGTGGATGGTAAATAATACCACTGAGCATGGATTTTGACTAAACATAAAAACTCCCTGAAAAGTTATAATAAAAGGGACTCCAACTTACCAGTTAAAATGATCACAAGAAATTTGTAATATCAATACCTACTCGACAATGGTATTAATAAACTACTAGAATATTGATTGCCAAAAGCAAATAAACTATATCGTACTCTTGCGAATATACTATTGACACTGGCAGATTCGTAAACGCTGATTGACATAAAGAAGAAAAAGTAATGAATTTTTGTTTTTCTCTATATTACTGCTGCTTAACTGGGTAGCAATCCCTTGAGGTTTTACACACGCCACTGTACGAATAAAAGAGCGTTCGTTCATTCATTAATTAACAAAAAATCCCAAGCGGTTAAAATAAGAAGATAATTGTCAGACCACCATCTTGCTTTGTATTTTAAAGACAATTTTATTCAGAAAAGCACGGTCATAAAACACTTTATAAAATACGTTTATATTTTTACTATATATTAAAATGACTGCCGCTTCTTAATAATATTGTGGAGATAAATGAATCTTCGTAATGTAACAATTTACATTACATTATTTGCTACCTGTGTATTAAATGCACAGCGCTCCCCGATTGCTACCGCGGCCGGCTCGAGTTATTTTTTTCGCAAATCCAACCTAACCTAAACAAACCGAGACGAAAAGGAGTTAGTTGGTTGAAATGGTCTTGAAATTTCCAGCGGCTGTCTAGAATTAGACCAAGATATTTTATCCTTGGAACTACATTTACACGCACTCCATTAACATTTATGTGAGCATCTAATGACATTGCTCCACGCGGACCGTAGAAACAAATTGCCTCTGTCTTGTGTAGCGCTACCGCGAGCCCTAGTTTTGCAATTCTTTCCACCATCAGAGTTGCGTTCGTCTAACCGTCTAACGTAAGTCTATACTTTTTTTTTTTTACATTGGGAAATCCTACGGATACCCACCCTGGCCGGGCAGCAAGGGTGGGGTATGTCCGACTTGCACGGACTAAAACCCCATGGTGCCTCCTTACACCTATTTGCCCGGGTAACAGGAACTGCCTACGGCACTGCGTCTGCTCACCCGGCAGGTGCTGGCTCCTCATAAGGGGCCCCTCTGCGGCCTGAGTGGGTCAAGATAGTAGACCCCTCAGGGAGGGGCGGGTGTTAAACCCCCCCCCGACGAACTGTAGGAGTAGCACAGCACAATGTGCCTCCACCACGTGGGCGCGCGTCACGTCGCCCGCAGGCCCTTTACGGCGGCATTAGATCGTCTCCGACCCGTCGCCGCCGTGTTCGTCGCCCGCGGGATATTAGCCTGGTGGTCTGCTCCCTCTCCCTCTCCGCCGCATTAGAGAGCATAACTGCCTCGCAGTATGAAGCGACGGAGTTCCACCCAGTCTCGCTCTCAACCATCTTACAGACGACAGTCGAGAGCGAGAGATCCGGCCCTATGGCCGCGACGAGCTCGCGACATGGCACGGCCCAGGCGGGATAAACTGCTAATGTGTGCTGCGCGTTGTAACGTAAGTCTAACCTAACCTAACCAAACCGAGACGAAAATGTTTTGTTTTAACTTAAAAATCATCAAGTTAGTAATATATAAAATTACCAATGATTGTTCGGAACTGACACATAACCTCAGCACTTTGATCATAAACATATCTTAGTAACTATGACTTTCCGCGCAGAGGGGAAATCACCGCTATCCCCGCTGCTCCCATCTCCTTCAATCTTTATATCAAGATGCGAAATTCAAATGCAGCCCTTTAAACACTTTTCGATTCCAAAAGACTTTATTTAAAAGCAAAGTATTCTATAAGAGTTAAGTGGAAAACGGGTTTAAGATAGAATTTCCTTTTTTTTCTCGATTGCTTGCTCTTTTATTTTGGTTTGGTTAGGTAAGGTTAGACTTGCGAAAAAAATAACGAGCGCGGTGCACTTAATACACAAATATTCATTATTTTTTAATTATAATAATAATTTTCCGTTACATTATTCACTTTTTACTTGCCATAGAGTATAAAATCATTTGTATATTTCATGTGTCTTTCTATACTTTAGGTTTTAGCGTTTGACCTCTATATCATCTGGTCTACCACTGTGATATGGTTTCATCGCGTTATCTTACAAAAAAAACTCCACCTTACTTGCAAGAATTCGAACCTACGTTTATCTAAGCGGTATCCGAACATGCTATCCATCAACCATCATCGTCTATAGTAGTACAATTTCGACATAACAAGTGAAGATCGCACACAGGCGATTATCAACCAATATGAAATACATAATACTTCTTATAATCAAAATTGATTAAATTCTCACACCGTTTTACTTTACACAAGCTCCGAATGTGCGATTAAAAGCTCGCGTTACAATGAAAACAGATTCGAAATACATTTCAGGTCGACGTACCTACAAGATAGAATAATTACAGAGCACCTAACAACGGTTACAGCGTATTCCAAGAAATACTGGCGACTATGAAGATTAAAGCTTCAACAAATATGTACCTTAGAGATCATGAATAAGATCCAATTTATTTTGACATCAATCAATATTCTAGATTATTACTGCCATTATCGAGTAGGTACCATTATTATAATGGTAGAGCCACGCTGAAACTATTACTAGTTTCAGCATGAATGGGTCGGCTCATCCGGGGTAGTACCACCCTCTCATAGAAAACCGACGTGAAGTAACAGTGCTTGCATTGTTGTGTTAAGTTCGGTCAGTGAGAGCGCTGGAGGACCACCTCCCTTCCCCTCTCCTCTCCCTCTCCCTCCCCTAACCCCGCCCCCAAAGGGTGGCAACGCACTTGCGACTCCTTTGGTGTTGTTAGTGTCCATGAACGGTGATGATCACTTAACATCAGGTGACCCACATGTTCGTTTGCCTTCCTATGACATAAAAAAGGTAATAATCAATGTCAATGTTCAAACAAGATGGTGGCCCACTAGAATGGAGTGTCTGTGCCATCTCAGAACTCATGGTCCGTGGTATTATTTTCCATTCATTTCACTTTTGCACAGTAACCGAACTATATTACGTAATGTACCATCAATATCATAAAACATACAGTCAAATAACACAAGATTATGAATAAAATATAAAATCCACTACATGACAGAATAAAATCCCAACAAAAACTCTATAAAAGAGTTATTGCTTGAATACTGACTTCTAATTACATATTTCACAATAGGAAAACGGTAACTGACCATAGTTGTACAATGCCATAAAAATGGCTAGCTCAAGTTGACAATATACCAGACTAGGCCCCCCTCGGCAGCAGCTCAAGCCTAGGTCCGTTCCCTCGGCGTGGAGCCCTTGAGTGCGCTGCTCGCGCGATACAGTGACACAAAATCTTACATCACTGCGACAACATTACACATATCACCTCCACACACGTGCACGCATACACGCTTACACATGCAGGTTTAGGGTCGTTGAGGTATGTATGCTTGGTACACATATATGTTTCAACAACTCATATCATATATGTATGAATAGTTAGCTTAGCTTAGGTTGGCTCAGATAGGTCGCGAATTGCATGTATCAGGCAACAGCCAAAGCCGAGGTGTGCCGCGCACCCTTGAGCTAGTTGTCAAAATAAAATCGGCTGAGTGCCTTAAGCGCTCGCCTTAGTAGTCCGGTGAAGCTGTTAAGACCTTGCTTGGTCAATAGCGTAGTCAGTTCGAAAAAAAAAAAAAATCAAGTTGACAAAATACTTCCGACAAGTATATTCTGTAGAGAACTTTTTTTTCTCTTGAACTGACTACGCTATCGGTTACTACTAGCCTATAGAGAACCCTGTGCGACTTTGTCTGTGTATTTTATTATCTTAACAAAATGTAAAAAAAAAATATAGGTGGTAAAGCCACGCTGAAGCTATTACAGATTTCGGCATGAGTGGGTCGGCTCATCCGGGGTACTACCACCCGACCCACAGAAAACCGACGTGAAGTAACAATGCTTGCATTTTTGCGTTTCGTTCGATCAGTGAGAACGCCGGAAGTCTACCTATACGTATTTGATACGTAATTAGTTGTGATTGTTAATTTGGAAATTTTCATTTTCAGTGTACTGGAAACGGATGTACGTGGTACATCGATGTTTGGTGATAATAAAATGAAATAAGTTGCTGTATTAAGTGTGTTTTTATTTATTTTCATATATATATTATCTTAAATCCTAACAAGGAACTTCTAGCAACTACCAAAGCTCCGCACGCGTATTTAAGCAGAAATTATTTTGTACTTGTTGTTTTATTTAATGTTATACAACTGTTACTGATATTTTTTATACGCTATCAATTATCGAATAATAAATCTCTTTCCTTTTACCAAAATTTGACGTCGACCGGCTCATCCAACATTAAAATTACGATTTTAGAAGTACTATTAATAATCTTATCGCGAATCTATTTTAAAGTACCTAATACTTCTCGTGTACGCCGTTTCATTCAATTTATATTAAAATCATTCGATAATTATATAAGTGTTATATCTTAGTACTTTTTTTACAAAATCCCTAAGCAATATAGATTATTTCCAACATATTATGTATCAATAGTTTATACCCTGCTACAAAATGTCATCAAAATCGGTTTGAAATAATAGACAAAAATGTAGCCAGTTCTAATACATTATGGATTTATAAACAACTAGCCTCTGCCCGCGACTTCGTTCGCGTGGGATAATTACTTTGGGCTAACGCTAACTCGCAGCGGAAGCTCTCAAGAGGAAAAAAGCCCCGATTTTGAAACATTTTTCATTGATCTCTCCGCTCCTATTGGTATTAGAGTGATGATTTATAAACATATATATAGTATAGCATATAACCTTCATCGACTAACGAGCTATATACCACTGACATATATTTTCAAATCGGACCAGTAATTACTGAGATTACCCCCTAAAACGTCACAAACTCACAAACTTTACCTCTTTATAATATAAGTATAATCATTCTGCAAAGAACATTTCATAAAATCGGTTAGAATGATTTACAGTTACATTAGTATATAGAAACAGACAAAATTTTAATAGCATATTAGTGATCATTTGCATATATAACAAACAGCTATAACAAAATTTGGGAAAAAAAACAGGCAGATTTTTTAATTATAAATAAATAATATAATAATACCTAAAAATAAATTTGTTAATAAACATTTTTACTATTAATTAATTATTAGGTGCAAATATGCGATTACAAAAATAAAAAAATAAATGGGTCTCAAACTTCGTTATTATAATGCATTCCTTGGCTAAAAAAAAATGAAAGTGTTTTGTCTGAAATTCTTGTTCGTTCTCTCAAAACATAAACTGAGATAAGCTTGTAAAACCTGAAATTTTTTGGCGGTGCTTCACACTATAATACCTTCCATTTTTTATTCATAAAATTACCTTATTTTGTCCTATATTCCGTATATATTTGGTGTATTAGGTAAAATATGTACTTACACTATTAAATACAAATAAAATATCTTAGAGAAAACAACCTGGAACTTGTATTAGAAGATTTCACCAAAATATCTGTAAATTTTGAAAGCATTTTATGGTAGATTAGAAATATGTTCATACATTAGAATGCATTATTTTGAAAGGAAATATATGTTATATGTATTTGGAATTGTTTTCTGTATAAAATATGCCTAATAATAATAATAACCGACGTGGTCAAGTGACAGACTTCGCTAGTTATCCACTATTAAAGAAGAAATACAACAACAACAACAAAAATCTGACACAACGCGTTTTACACTTGTTTTAGATAATCATATTATGAATTGAGTATTTTTGTGGCCATAAAATACAAAAAATCAATTTGAAAAAAATGGACTTAACCCACGTTGATAATAGCAGTAGTAATCTTCAGTAGTGAGAGAAGAAGAAACACTAACAAAGACCAAGTCAATATGGATACTAAAATTACAAGCCGAAATACAAGCTTTTGGAAAAGAGTTCAGAAAATATCAAAAATCAATTTTACTCGTCCGCGCCATCTTGTTTTCCTATTACGTAATACACTTGTATTTGGCGAATAAAGTCCGAACATTTGGTAAAAGATGGCACGATATTATTAAATTCAAAGACAATGGTCCTGCATAATTTATAAACTGTGGTGTCCTTCAATGTTTTTATTATTGTAGTGTCTGAGAGCTTATAGTTTTATTTTCAAGTTCGTGGTGAATGTATACATTGCTTGTGTATTTATAAAGGTGTATTTATTATATACATTTTTACAATCTAAATACACTATTCGCAATCGACAGACGTCCTTTTGCAAAAAAGGTAATTACTTTTTATAATTAATAAACCAATTAAAATAGTACTATAAATCCAGATGTGAAATACAGGGAATTTGGGGACTTCCTGTCCCCAATGTATCGTCTGTTGTTGTATTGATAAGTGTTGTATCATTTTTGTATATAATAGTGTATATATATCTATATGTGTGCCTGAAAAGTCGTTAACAATTTTTATTATAAGTATACCTTTTTTACTTTTTAATAAACAACGTTTTTGGTCCTTAAATACTACCACAAATTGTACATCGTATGTCTTTTGCTAATGTTAAACTAAAATAAAATATAACAAAAATAAAACAATTTCAAAAAATTTTCTCGAACTGTCTGCCCTATTGACCTAGCAAGGTCTTTCACGATTCTTTGACAGATTCACGGGACTACTAACCGTAGGCAATAAGTTATAACTTTTGGCTGTCCGCTTAACAAAGCGAGTAATTAATTTGCAAGCGTTAACAACTGATGCGAATTATTAAAATGTTGACAACACACGAATTTGAAGATTTATGAAGGTCTTGTTATTAAATGTGAAATTTGAATGTAATCAAATTAAATATTCTTTCTACTTTCATTAAAGTTCAAGTTATTGAACCCCAGAAAGCAAACAAATAACACATGAAAATCAAATATAGAGCATATTACTCGCAAATTTTTGGATTTATTTATAAACTTGCAGTGCTCGCGACTCCGTTCGCTTGAAACTTAATGTAAAAAAAATAGTGACTAATGAAATCTGAATATATTAAGTCCATTTACTTATATACTTTTCAACCGTACTTAAGTGGCGTCGTCATTAAAATTAGAATAAGTTTTGATAGAGTGACACGATTTTAAAGAAAACAAAATTAAATGCTACTCAAGGATATGCTTTTCTTGATGAGGTTTTAGTATGAACGCAGTACTTTAGCAGTGATACGCGTTCAAACAGACAGACAGAAACACATTTCGAAAAATAATTGCAATTTATTTTATTTATTACTTGTTCCAAGATACCTGAATCAATTTTTTTTTCATCAAAACCTATCCAGCCGTTTAGGAGGAGTTCAGTCACATACATACGGACAGAAGAATTATTATATAAAATTTAACGTTTCTGCACTTTCATACCCATAGACCCATAGAATGACCCGATTTTAAAGAAAACCAAAAAACCAAAATTAGATGCTACTCAAGGATATGCTTTTCTTGATGAGGTTTTAGTATGAACGCAGTACTTTAGCAGTGATGCATGTTGAAAGCAACAGACAGACAGAGAGACATTTCTAAAAATGATTGAAAGGTATTTTAGTACTAATTGCAGTTGCAACAATTATTTTCATAACAATCTAAAAAGTACACACACGTTCGATTTACTTTCTTATTTCATATGTAGATGTAGATTTTGAGTTTGATTTGAATACTAAAGCTTTCTATAGATAAAAGAATTTTAAAAATCGGTTAGGTATTTTTTGAGGTTATTCATTACTAAGAAAAAAATTAAATATTTTCTATTTATAACATTGTTATTGTATTAGTTTAGACAAAGGCTAAACACTTTTATATTAGTTGAGTTTTAATTTCAATTTAACACTCTCCCGGTTTTAAACTGTTTGAGTCAAAGTAATATTGAAATTGTTCCCGTCGAGGTCTTTAGATTTCAAAGTGAAAAGTTGTCGCTTTGATGAACATCGCGAAGGTAAACGGACAAGAAATTTTGGATAAAATGCATATATATAAACACAATTTATAGTCGTAGCGTCTAGCAAATTGATTAGTTTTCTTAATCCAACGTGTTAAATACGTAATTATTATAGCTGATGTTACTTTACACTTCCGATTGGAATTGATTGACCACTAGGTATATGTAACTGCAACAAAAAACGTTGTTTACTAAAACAATAAAAAGAAAGAATTAAAACCGCATTCCTTGGTTAAACCTGACGGCAGTTGACACTGCCTTTCTTTTTATTGTTTTTACTGTTAATTCTTTTTTTAATTGTTTTAGTAAAAAAACCTATTTTTGCAGTAACACGCAGTAGTGGTCAATTAATTCCAGGCGGAAGTGCAAATTAACATTCACTATAATACATACTCATGAATTTTCGCAAAGTATCGCCTTCTTTTAATCAAACAAAACAAATCAATGTGTAATTTTTATAAGAAGCCATAACTTAAATAACTAACCCTTAAATATAAATTTTCGTCAATTGTCTACATTCTAATTCCACTTAATTTTATTCAAAACCCTGAATGAGTGTGTTTCCCAAAACGCTTAATAGCCATAGAAAAACTGCAATTGCTTTTCTGTATTTCATTCATTAATAATATCAGGATCCCTATACTTGTACCAAATAATGTAAAAATGACTACTTGTTCACATATACAATAGATTTATAGAGTAAAAAAAATTGAGGCACTCATAAGTACTGCCGATAGAAGTGAAAAATCAAAACAATGGAACTTAAACTGTTTTCTCTATTGAAATTTTAAATCAATTATATGTGTGTATTATTTGAATTTCATAATTTGTAAATTGAATTTATTACCATTAGTCTCTCTTTCACATCTATTGGTACAATAATAATTATATACTTTTCTATATAGTTTATTAATCCATCAAATATATGATGGGCTGCGCAATCTCAATAAAAAATATGAATATTAAATGTACACAGGCTGGTATAAGCGCAATACGCTCGGTCACGCTTACTAGAATGTCATGGCGTGAAATTATAAATTTATCTCCTGCCAAAATATACTACTCAAGGCGCCTAAAGAACTTTTCACTTCAAACCACTACAGTGACGTCGCGCATTTTATTCTTCTTGTTTCACTTTAAAAGTTTGTTACTCTTTCACGCAAAAACTAGTTAACGGATTTTATTCCAACTATACAGTAAAATAACTCGCAAAACAGAATAAAACATAAACAAAGACATTTAAGAAGGTTTTCTTTTTTTTTTTATACTACGTCGGTAGCAAACAAGTATGCGGGCCGCCTGATGAAAAGCGGTCACCGCAGCCTATGGACGCCTGTAACATCAGAAGCGTTACATGCGCGTTGCCGACCCTTAAGTAACCTATTTATTTTCCCCTTGAAGCACCCCATACTGTATTCTCCAGGAAAAACTTCTTCCACAATCGGATCGTTCTGTTAGGCGGCGTCCGTGTTTATCCTTTAAAAAAAAAATTAAAACACACTTTTTGCATTAAGTTTATATATTTGAAAAATATAGTTTTTACATTAACACAACTGACTCCCGAATTTTGTTTAGTGAGTGGACAATGCCGTACTCCGCGAGGTTCTAGTAATCACTGTCTTTAAGTAAGAGAACTTTTTATTGAAGTAAACTAAAAATGCATAATTGCATATTTGCACGTGACAAAACAGCGTCATATACTGAAATGCTGAATGCGCTTTATGAACTTAATACTATATTAAGGGATATAACAGAAGGAACGTAGAAGGAAACTCCTTTGGAACCGGACCGTACGAGACAATTTCGGTTCCAATGTGTGGGGATGAATTCCCTGCCGATGACGAGCAATGCGATGGTGGAAAGCAGCTACAGGCATAATGTTAAACAATTTCTCAGAACACAACCCATTATACAAACGGTAGAACACACATAAAGAGGTGACGTCTCTCCGTAGACTTAGTGGTTCGATACCGTTTGTGAGCTTGGGATCGTCAACGATTCTCATAGCTCGTTTTTGCGCCGAGTCAAATGGTCCAAGCTGATATCCAGGTGCTCCCGCCCAGAGATGGCAACAGTACTCCATATGGGGTCGAACTTGCGTTTTGTACAACAACAGTCTTTGCCCAGGGATGAAGTACCGTTTCGCCTTATTCAGGATACCGAGCTTTTTGTCATAGCAGACAAACGAACATGTGTGTCACCTGATGTTAAGTGATCACCACCGTCCATAGACATTAACAACACCAAGGGAGTCGAAAGTGCGTTGCCAGCCTGTGTTTAGAAGAAAGGGAGGGAGTGGGAGAGGAAGGCGAGGTGGACCTCCGGCGCTTCCACTGACCGAACGAAACGCAGCATTGCAAGCATTGTTACTTCACGTCGGTTTTCTGTAGATCGGGTGGTAGTACCCCGGGCGAGCCGACCCATTCATGCTGAAATCAGTAATACCTTCAGTGTGGCTCTACCACCTACTAAACTAACTAAGCTAAACCTTCTTCTTCTTACCCTTATCCCACATAAGTAGGGTCGGTACAACATGTTTGTCATGTTGTGGTATATGATTTGGCTTAATTTTTACGATCGGCCGCCTGCCAGACATCAACCCTCCTTGGGATTACTTTGTTGTACCACTGTATTTATTATTATTATTATATAGTTACGAAGTCTGATGGGCTCTTTTAGCCTTACAATTTTTCGTTCGTGTTAAAAATGAAGTTTTTCAAGATTATGGTTTGCTTGCTATATTGCCATTTTTATGTAACAGAAAACTAACCAACTTTATAATATTCCCGAGGACTGCATTTACGGGGTTTTTTTTTCAGGATTCGTGGTTTCAGAGTTTTCTCAGTAATAGTAATATAACATTAGATATAATTAACCATTATAAAAATAGGAAAACTATAATAGAAAAATAAATGCAAATAAAAAAAAAACACTAAAACGATGTTATTACAAAGAAGTTAAATACGTATTGAATAATTGCTTTAAAAAGGTTGCGAATTAAATGCACCGCGGTCGCTGGATGTTCGCCATCTTGCTCTTTTGTCTCGCTTTGGTTACGTTAGGTTAGACTTACGAAAAAGGATAACGTGAACTTGGAACGGGCGAGCGCGGTGCATTTATTACGAAACCTTTTTACAACAAGTTTTTTTTTTTGTAGTAACACCGATAGTGTGTAAAGAATAGAATTAATAAGATATTTGAAGATACTTGGGGCTGAAGATATGGAATTATACATATTTTCTTCTATATATGAGAATTTAAAAAAAAAGTGTGTGTGTACTTATGTACACGCGTTAGAAGTTATACTTCTTTGGCGTAACAAGATAAAAATCTTTTCAAAATTTTTATCTTTCGCCTTATTCTACGTTTGTAGAAAAAACAACACTAACAATAGAAAAAAGGTATTTAATACATTGAAAGTTTTAATACAAAGAAATACAAAGAAACAAAATGTTGACCATAGCTAACTTCAGGGTGTCGGTTTTTCGTGACGGTGTGCGCGCGCATCGTAAAAATTTACTCTCATCATTTTACCCTAACGCGCCAAAAGAAGTATATCTTCAATAAGAAAAAAAGCGTTACATACCAGGTCCAACAATAGGTATGAACCCCGGGGAACCCCATAAGCATAGAAAAAATTCTCATCAAATCAGCCGAACCATTTAGTAGGAAAATAATTACGAAAACACATACTCACACCGGAATGTTATATGTAAAGATAAGGGACGTACCCTGTGGTTCTATTATTAGCTTTTGCGCAATATCACAAGCTTTTATGTATTTAACTTGTAATATTTGTTAATATCAAATCTTGCGAGCTGAATTAGGACCAGTTTCTGACCTAGAACTTTGCTAATTTTGCATGTTTAATTGTTTATTCACTCCTCATGACAATACACGTAAGTGAAATAAAAACAAAATGGCCGCCATACGCATTGAAGAAAATCCGAATAAGCTTTTTAGCGTATTTTTATAAAAACTTGTTTAAAAAAAAATTAATATCAATCTATTACTTTGAAAATACATTTATAGTCCATTTAATAATAATGCGCTTTACTATAACTGAAACAGTAGAAAAATAAACATGAAATATGACATACTGATATATGATATGACATGACACGTCACGCGGTTTCACTGGCCTTTAAATACTGCTGCCGGAAGACATCAAAAGGTGGTTGGCGACAGTTTTTTTTAAACTTTTGGTTTAGTCGTTATCCAAGCGGACTTTAAACCCTACCATCATTACGACTCAGTTGCAAGGATTGGATCCGTGGTGTCCGAACACGCTATCAACTGAGCTATTATCGCTTGCCGCCCTGTGCTAAACGGCACTATAACTACACATATAACCTCCGCAAATAAATATATTACAAACGTAAAAATAACTTTTGGTATCAGAATAGTCATTCCAGAGATCGTTTCGTTCAAACAGAAAAAAAAACAATCTCTTAACCTTTATAATATTATATACTTTATATATTAGCTGTACCCGCGATTTCGTCCACGTGGAAACTTATGTTTTTTTTTATGTCATAGGAGGCAAACGGACAGTTGGGACACCTGATGTTAAGTGATCACCACTGTTCATAGACACTTACAAAACCAGGGGAGTCGCAAGTGCGTTGTCAGCCTGTATTGGGGGAAAGGGATGGAGGATAGAAAGAAGGAAGGGGAAGGGAGTTGGGCCTCCGGCGCTCTCACTGACCGAACGAAACGCAACAATGCAAACACTGTTACTTCACGTCGGTTTTCTATAAGAGGGTGGTACTACGCCGGGCGAGCCAACCCATTCATGAAACCAGTAATAGCTTCAGCGTGGCTCTACCATTTTAAAAAAAAGTGACTAATAAAGTCATTTGAATGTATTAAGTCCATTTACTTGTCTATTTTTCTCTCGTACTTAAGTCGCGTCGTCGTTAAAATTACAATAACAATTTTTTTTTTTTTTCTCGAACTGACTACGCTATTGACCTAGCAAGGTCTTAACAGCTTCACCGGACTACTAAGGCGAGCGCTTAAGGCACTCAGCCGATTTTATTTGGGCAACCAGCTCAAGGGTGCACGGCACACCTCGGCTTGGCTGTTGCCTGTTCATGCAATTCGCGACCTAACAAAGCTAACCTAAGTTAAAGCTAAACTATTCATACATACATGAGTTGTTGAAACATGTATGTGTACCAAGCATACATATCTCAACAACTCTTATGTGTATTTTGTATAGGAAATGATTCTAAACTATTACAGTTCGATACGGGTTCACAATAACAATTGATAGAGTGAACTGATTTTAATGTTACCAAGACTAAATGTTAGTCGAGGTTGATGCGACTTAAGTACGAGAGAAAAATATATAAGTAAATGGAATTAATACATTCAAATAATTTTATTAGTCACTGCTTTTTATGGTTTCACGCGGACGGAGTCGCGGTCTCAACTAGTATACTATAAATCTAAGAAATTTTCTAAACAATAGTAAAAACCATATCAAATTCCGTTACATGTTTTAAAAGAACTAAGGGAACACACAGCCAGACGCGCAATGCGATATCATTTTATAACATTTATAGATAGATATATTATGGTACAATAGATTATATATAAATTGAATCGGGAGTATTCGTCATAACATACCATCACAATAACTGATTCATCGCCGACAGCGCTTTAGGAAACAAAATAAATGATTTGTCATTGACGGGACGGCGGTCAAAATTATCTCGAGGAAAACTTCCCCGCAAATTTGATAGCCGTCTGCGTATTTAAACTTGTGTAAAACTATTTTGTAACAGAGCATAACGTTGTATATCTTCTGTAATAAGCAAAAGTATTTCAATACTAACTTCTGCCTGCGACTTCGTCTGCGTAGAATAACTCTTTGGGCTAACGCTAACATAAGACTCAAATCAAATGAAATCAAAATATTCTTTATTCAATTTAGACCCTGAGATGGCACTTATGAACGTCAAAACTAACATAACACATCTCATTAACCGAAAGGTCCTACACTCACTCACTGCGACTTACACCGCGCTCGCCCGAGGCAAGTTCGCGTTATCCTTTTTCGCAAGTCTAACCTAATGTAACCAAAGCAAGACAAGAAGACAAAGAGCAAGATGGCGAACATTCAGTGACAGCGATGTATTTCATTCGAAACCTTTTTAAACCAAGTTTTTTACTTTTTTGTAATAACACCGTATAGGTTTTTCCATTTGACCATAACCTCATCTAGTGTTTAATAACGATATGGTACAAAATGGTAAACACGTTAAACCTAATTGACTTGAAGGAAGCCCTAAAATCGTCCTATTTTTTCATCATAATGTTTTCTTTCACCAAACGCTCATTCGCAAAGATTCGAACCATCCAACGCGAAGTCCAAACTATAGATATAAAATAAATAATATTGAAATATTAGAAGTAATCCATCGAAGGCTTATCGGTCATTTTCGCAACAATACCGGTACCTAATCAAAAACCCAATGTAGTCAGGACATGTTTTAATGGAGATAACGAACTCATTCGACGATTTAAATTAGAATTTTAATAAATATTTACCATGATTAATGTTTTTTTACAGTGCGTTTTGGATGAAAGAAACACAGACACTTGGCTGAACTGTTTTTCAAATAATGCACACTATGAAAGGAATGGAAAACTATGTATCAAATACATAAGTCCTTAGTAATCACAAATTCTTTGAAGTATACATTTAACTAAGAATTCTATAAAATTGTTGAAATAATTCAATAATATATAATTTTTAAAAATGGATTCTCATGATGAACAATTGATAAGCAATTATAGCTTATTTATCTCCTTACTACAAAATAAAGACTTAGCCGATATTGAAACGATTTTAGCTAGTGGAGCCGATATCAATGCAACAGATACCAATGACAATACACCGATTCATATTTCTACACGGAAGTGTAGGAAAGATGTTATCCAGCTGCTTTTAGATAAAGGAGTTTGTGTACTCAGAAGAAACAAAGAAGGAGACAGAGCAATAGATATCGCAAAAAAGATTGATACCCACGATGGAAAAGAAATCGTTGAGATTTTAGATGTAATTACAAAAACACAAGAAACGTTGCTAAATTTAAACCAGCCTTCAGTTTCGGAAACTAACAATAACCAAACAACCAGCATCAGCAATAAGAAAAAAAAGAAGAAAGCGGTGTTTTTAAAACGACCTGGTACTTCTGGTGTGAGTGGACAACTTTACGAAACTAAATTGTTAAGTTTGGTCTTTCTAAGAGCTATGAGTGATAAGGATATAGAAGAGTTTTATTTGGCAACGAACATTAGAGGAATAGGTGCCTTTGATGACTTGTGTTGCAAGTATAAACTAAAAGGAGAAACGAAATCATTTAGATTGTTTCTGCAAGCAAAACATAGAGACGATCCTGATAAAGGAAGATTCACTGTCAATGATTTACGAAGTGCTGCAGGAGATTTTCATTTGCCTAAGTACTTTGATAGTTTCCTAAGTATTATTTCGAAGTTTAACCCGAACGATAAAGATCCTATGTTTCAAGATAAAATTGAGAACGTAGAATTAAATTTCATTATTTATACACCCGCCAAAGAACTTTTTGAATCCAAATTAGTTGGAAAAAATTTACAAAATAACAAGATACATAAAATGATAAATACTAGCTCGACTGGAGTCATGTTTCAATTTAAATACAATGATAACGATGTACATTTCCTAACTAGATCTATAGAAGAAGATCGTGTTAAACGATTAGGGCACAACTTCCTAGAATTTATTATGTCGGAAAAAAATAAACTTCAAGTTATTATGACCGACGAACTAATACGAACGTACCATGTCGTTTTTGCTCAAAAGGTTGTATCGGTTTCTAAAACCAAAGTAGCAAAAGAGTATCGCATAGGTAAATTTCGTCCTGAGTTTTTGAAAACGTATGATCCTACTTTAATTGTTTTAAGAGATATGCTATTTAAAGAAGTCGTAGAAAACCATTGCAAAAAAAATAATTTAACAGTATCTGAGATTATAAAATACTTTCAACAAGTACAAAGTGAGTCGTCTAGTTACGCTTTGAGTAAGTTAATAGGGAGTGTAGTTATATATGACGAAAATCATAATAAACTTAGACTCGTGGAAAGTAATATTCCAGAAAATTATTTTAAGCCCGATGAAATAAGTAAAATAAAAGAAGAGTTACGTAATATACAAGTCAATACAATAATAATTAATGAAGCAATTCAAATGGCAGGCAAATCTAGATTAGAATCTTTAGAGTTTAAGTTACCAATTGCATTTGGAAACTTAGATTTAACTATAAGAGAAGATAAACTAAATAAAAGACTAGATTTTATAGTCAGAGCATTGCAACCTCTATTAATAAAGTTTAAACAGGATAAGAAAATAGAAATTGACGATAGTAGTGTAGGTCATAAAACTGAAAAAGATAAAGATAAATTGGAATCTGGTATATTTGATATTAGTGGAGGTATCGGTGGTGCAGTAGGAACATTGCTTGTTTACGATGAAAAAACAAAAATGTTAAGATTTAACACAAATAGATACGTCCCACCGAACGCAAAGCTATTTTTAGATAAGCTTAAGGCAGTAGTACCTGAAGGCGAAAATTTAGCTGACTATAGATTTAACATAAAACTAAAATGTTTCCCCAAAACTTCGTTTAATGATGAGCAGGACGATGCTTTAGCAAAGCAATTTTTAAATAGGTTATGGTTTTATACTAACGAAGCCAAGGAAGATGAGGTTGAGTCAATTTTAAAAAAAGAGATAGATAGATATTACAATGCGTATAGGGGGGAGGATCATTTCGACTTCCGAATTCATTCTGATGCTATATATTTAAAATTTCATGACGAAATTCAAAAATGGTGGATGTTGTCTTCCAACGCGCCATATTTAACAAATGAAAGTTACCTTTTAAATATAGCAAAGAAAGATGTAATCGATAGTCCGTTGGTTACTGTACTTAATCTTATGTATGTTAATAAAATTAAGAAAATTGGTATAGAATTTAACCATAAATCAGTGACAGCATTAAATCTAAATAATTATCAAAAGAGAATTATTAATATTATCTCTCAAGCGAACATCTTAAGTGGAATTAAAATCAAACAGCATTATAAAAACTGTAATAATTATGCCTTTATAAGTTTCGATTATGTGTTAGGTCTTCCCATAAATGATTATAACACTATGTTGTCTGAACTCCGTGACACAAAGCTAGAAGTAATTATAATAATGTACGAATTACCTGAAAATATGATGGAATTAAGTGAAAAATTAAAACTCATTATTAATACATTTAAAGGCAGTAAAATTATAATCGTCACCAACAATATTCTGGCAACCGAAATAGAATTACAATATCCAGACAATTATAATGCAGTAACGGACGACACTAATAACTTATTAAATTTTACTCAGAAAGTAGAAACCAAATTTTTAGAAGACACAAAAGTTATTTTTCAAGGCCAAGAAGTAAATCTAAATACAGTTATTGATGAGGAATCAAAAGTTTTTGTTAATGCCAGAATATTGAGTAAACTGGTTAATAAAGAGAATATAGAATTAGGTAATGTTATTTCAAATCCAAATTATGAAGATATTAAAGATTATTACACCGACAGACATATAAAGCGAGAAGAGGAGAGATATCTTGTAAAATCTCTTGAAGATATTGATCATCAGGTGGTGGTTATCACAGCACAACCTGATATGGGAAAATCGATTTTCCTAACACATCTTGCAGTGGAAACAAAAAAAAAATACCCTTCTCATTGGATTATTCGCATGGATTTCCTGTATTATATAGAAATATTTAATGATTGGCATGTAAACAAAACAAAAATCGATAAAATACAATGTTTGAGATTGTTCTGTATTGCTGCTTTGAAAAGTGTTGAGAGTAAGACAAAATTCGACCTATGTGAAACTAGTGGCAAAATAATATTAGTGAACCATGGCGGTCTACGTAGTTCAACGATACTAGAATTACAATTATTCCTTCATTACTATAATAATAAGAAACTGTCCTTTCTATTTTACGGATTCGATTACGTGTGTCCTCCATACGAACAAGAAGTAATTAGCATGCTTAAAATTATTGAAGCTGATGGAATACGAATGTGGATATCAAGTAATTCCAATGCGACCTCAAAGAACGCTCTGGAACGTGCCTTTGATACTATATACACATTAGAACCTGTAAATGAAGTAGGTCAGATGTCAATTTTCGATAAATTTTGGAGAACTAATCTGCAACTTGAAAAACTCAATTACGAGCAATTCATCAATATTAGAGGTTTTTTACACGACGTAGTTGGTTTAAACGATGCTGATCATAACGAACGTGAATTGATAGCATGGATCAGCATGCCCATCCACTTGTTATATATATTTGCTGTTCATTTCTTTAAACGTGAATTAAATAACGTATCAGCTGAAACAATTCTAGAAAAGCTTAAAGAGTTTTTAGATATGGACGATGAATAAATGGATGATGATGGATCGTTTAATTCAGCTTTAGGCTCTAGTGACCACATAACATCGAGCGGACCACATGCTTGTATGTAACTACTACGTTAAAAAAAACACAACATAGTAATAAACTCGAGAGTATAAAAAGAAATTATTTTACAGTGATATTATAATTTAAACACACGTTATCTAAAAGCAACTCTAATATTGGTGAAAGCATCAAAGAAAATAAACGTAAACAGTTAATTGGGAAATCTAACAGAGTGCCTTCAATGGCTACATGCAAAAAGACGATTTAATTCCGCAAATGGAATTAATTAACTGAAAAACATGATGACAAGGATTCAAACCGGTGACGAAAGGTGATCCATCGTGTTTTAGATGTTATTCTGAAAAATATGGGCAATAAAATTACGGTGCCCGGTAAGCTGTACAAGGCACAAGATCAGCCGTAGATAGAACACTGTTCACTTCTCTGGAATAGATCCGGTAAATACTTTCTGGGCACCCTAGAGAGCATAGATAGTTCGCGTTATGAATTATGGAGACACTACCTTGTATATCGAGCTGCTTCAAAAGCGCAGGAACACGGCCCGTGTTCTATCGTCTAAATGCTCTAATGTTCTAAAGAGCTATTTAGTTAAATTCCCTCTTCGGTCATAACAGAAGCATTAGACACACAAAGAACCATCTCAAGCCTTGCTACATTTACACTCTAAATTGTTTCTATCAGATACACTGTGCGCCTTGTAACCATTAATACAAAATTTGGTTTCGCAGGCCACGT
This sequence comes from Antheraea pernyi, assembly GCA_015888305.1. Taxonomy (NCBI): domain Eukaryota; kingdom Metazoa; phylum Arthropoda; class Insecta; order Lepidoptera; family Saturniidae; genus Antheraea; species Antheraea pernyi. The sequence goes on along the minus strand of MU158723.1, from coordinate 1,139,521 downwards.
TCGCTCTCATTCCCGAAATTAACAAAGTTGGTCTTTGACGGATACGTCAAGGAGGACATCATCATCATGTCGTACCATGGCTTCGAAATGTTACCCGACCAGCGTGTCGTCTCCTTCAAGCGTAGCGTGAAAAGACATTTATACAGGCCGGTATAACAGCGGCGACCGGAGGTGTTTTACTCCATATTTAGTTGGTTAGTTCTTGGATTGTGTTGTATTCATGATAATAAACAGTATCACCATTTCAACTTGCTTCAATTAAAAAAAGTGGTAAAGATTTTTTTGTGTTTGGTATGTACCGAAAAAATATAGTATTTTAATTCATTCAGATCAGAGTCTATAGCTAGAGCCTAACTAACGTTATGAAGGAGTTTAATTATCATTATTATTATATTAAATCTTGGTTTATATTCACACCAAGTCTTATGCTTATTTGTGTAACCATATAGGATAGAGAAAGATAATGTTTTTTTTCTGTTTGTTCATATTTCTTTTTATATTTGTTATTCGTTATATATCTACTATGTATATCCACTATTGTAACAAATGTTCTATAAAATAATTCAATATAAGTAAAAGGATCAATAAAAATGGAATATACAACGTAGGTTTAGCCATGGGTTCCTTCATGGAAAGGAATCCATAAAGTCGTTTTAATATCCTTAATTCCACATTTCTGTGTAGTTCTTATATCTAAATTAATAATTCACATTATAGAATCTTTATGTACATAGTCTTAAATTGTATTCATAACTGACTTGTTACGGCGATATATGTACAAGCAAATACGCTTTTGCAAATTAGCTACTTGTGGCAGGATCAGAAGTGAACTATATTTTATTGAATTTCGATAAAATACATTTTCTAAAGATGCGTTCTAATGCAAATATATTTAAAGATATTTCTGGCGCGAAAAGAATGAAAAATAGATACTTGATCGTGGATAGAAAAGGAAAGAACTATGCTATTGAGCCAACGATATAGATGACCGTAACAATTGAACTAACGAACGCATGTACGAAATTAGGCTACAAGTACGAGTATAGACTTATTACTGCAAATATACAGAATCATTTTAATCGTGAGCTAAAGTACATTATTGATGCTTCAATATATTCAGGAATACTAATGTCAGTGTAATTTTAATCGTCTAAGATGGTAATATACATTTGAACGTACCCTGCTTACAAAGAAACTCAGTTTTATAGTAATAATGCCAACATTACGAAAAAAAAATACTCATGTATTTTATTTTACTATATTCTGATATAATCACAACTCAATGTACTAGCTTCTGCACACGACTTCGTCTGCGTGGAATAGTTACTTTAGGCTCACGCTAACACGCAGCGGAAGCTCTCAAAAAGAAAAAGACCCGATTTTTAAACATTCTTCATTTGTGCTGCGCTCCTATTGGCCGTAGCGATGAATGGGGTATCTAACACTGTAATAATTTTTCAAATCGGACTAATAGTTCCTGAGATTAGCGCGTTCAACCAAACAAACTCTTCAGCTTTATAATATGAAGTATAGACAGTATAATATATTTAATCTTTATTTAAACTTGCAAATCTACTTTTACTATAAATTGAATATTTAAATATGTATGGTTTGAATAAAACTTTATAATATAAATGTATTGTCATTATACTCAACATTTACCTGAGAATAAAAAAATAAAAACAGGGCATGTATCAGTGTGTACTCGCGGAGGAAGTGCAACTTCTTTGGCTACCAACTATATACTATACGAGGTCTCGTAGTATATACTTGACTATATACATTTACTCATTTTGGTATACTACTAGAGCCACAGAAATGTTACACAAATACCTACCTACCTTACGTTTAGCGTGTAACGCGTAACGAAAACTTCTCCCTACCGTGCCATAAGAAGGTTCGCTTCAAAAATGCCATTATCTCTGAAATTTTTCATCCTACAGTTTCTTCTACTTTTCAAAGTTCTCAGTATTTGGAAGAAAAGTGGCCCCATGAGCGTTTGGAACGCTCCTGAATATACAAAGAATCAATTGTGAAATATGACATTGATTATGTAAAGCTATTGAAGTTTTTTGAAACTATGATTCTTATACGCAATGTATGTTTTCTTGCCGTTGCTTAGATTTTTCATCCATACATGAAATATTCAAGACGTGGTGGTCTATCAATCCGATGTCCGTATGTTCGAATCCTGGCATATACTAACGTATTTATCAGAATTCGCGTACATTTACGAATTTGAATTGGTAACACTATCAGCTGACGTAGAAGGAAAACATTGTAAGGAAACCTGAACCTGAGAAATGTTCTTGTAGTAATACTGTATGTGGAAGAACATAGACTTGTTGATTTCTCAGAGTTTGGAAACGTCAATACGTCGTGGGCTAGCGTGGTCATTACGTCCATACCTTCCTTCGGGAAGAGACCTATGGCCCTGCAGTAGTCTCTTAAAGGCTGATGATGATGGTAATGATGAAATGTATTAAAACGACAATAAATGCATACTTTAGTAGTCCATAGAAGCTGTTAAAACCATGATAAGTCAATGGCGTAGTCAGTTAAAAAAAAAGACAATAAATGACACAGATAAAGTCGCGGATATCAATCACCTTGTAAAAAAAACATTAAATACAATATCAGATATTATCGTTGAAGAGATTTATCATGACAAAAAATTAATAAAGCTTATTAAATTTGATCTTGCAAAACATTCCAAAACAGAGTATTGTAGATAACAATAGCACTAAAAAAATGTTAAATAACCTATGAGATTAATTTATAAAATCAATTTTACTCTTTCGCGCCATCTCGTTTGCTTACGTTGTAATATATATGTATATTTCTGTAGTTTCTAACATTACACCAAGAGATGGCATGACAGAATCAAATCCAATGACAATAATGTCTCTATAATTTGTTAACTGTGGTTATTAATTTCATACTTTGGTAATAATGATTAGGGTATCTGTGGATTTGTAGTTTGATTTTATGTTTGTGGTGAATACGTACAATATTTTGGTGTTGTATTTATAAGTTTCTGTGGTGTAATTATGCCGCTAATTATCACTACAGTGGTGTCGTTTCGCTAGCAAGGTAACTATTTTCGTCATAATTCACAAATTATTGTAATCATACTATTACAAACATAAAAAGGCGGGAATTTGAAAAAATCTAGAGGCTTCCTGTGATGGTATATTGTGCCAATATTTCATCACCTGTTTATACCTATATATTTATACGCTAGTGGCTACTATGGTGCTCGAAAAACATGTTGCAACGTTGCGATTGGAAAGAGAAAACGTTTCTTTAATGTTAAATAAGTGTAAAATTACAAACATATGCAATTAGCGTAAAGATTAACCCTTAGAATATTACCAAGATGGTTACTATTACGAACTGAAACCTTCTTATATATTTTAAATATAGAATCAGAAATATTGTATATATATATAAGAAGGTTTCAGTTCGTAATATTCCTCCTCATCTAAATTACAACTTCTCAATCAGTCGGCGTGGTGCACGTGTTTGACGTTGGCTGAATGAATGTTTTATTTCATTGGCGACGAAGTGAAAGTTTTATAATGAATAATGAACAATCTGCACATTTCCTGAGTGTACAACAAGCACAGCAGGAACAAATTACACAATTATTGAAATTATTGCTACCCAAGATACATTCGGAAGATGTTACATCGGACGACGATACAAAAGGTGTGACGAACGCCTCATTTTCAAGATGTATGGGTAAAATAACTATATTTAAGAATTTTAATATTGACAAATTCAACCCTCAGACATGCAAGGTTGAAGATTTTAAAATATATAAGAAGGTTTCAGTTCGTAATAGTTACCACATTCAAAACGTGAAGGTCCTAAGCTTAGCGCTGATATTCAACAGGTCTACGTCGTGGTTTGAAGCTATAATAATTTTTAATTGTCTCAAATTAACATTATTATTATTTTTTCTGTGGCTTTCTGAAGATATTTTGGTTTTAAAAGCGGACATAATTAATTCTATATCAGAAATTATGCACTTCCTTTGTTTTGTGTTCCAAATATAGTCCCGTTTACTCATTATATTAGATTATTTATTTTTTTATTTCTTTTAATTTTTCCAATTGATCATATAAAATTCTGCTTGAAATCTCAAATTGCTCTCAGATGTAATGTTTTTGTTTTTGGTTCTTGACTCCATCATGCATGACAGGTAACAATTATTACAATGTCTATTAATGATTGGCTACTATATTCCAAAGTTTGTTTGAGTTTGTTTACGGAATTAATTTTCTTAATGTATAATATTAAGTAAACTCAGTGAATATCTTAATTTCATTTTGTAACCCTAACTGTTTGCTCATTGTCAGACTAAGCATGTCGCCCGCGTAACCACAGATCACGCCGCCGTGGTCTGGGGGTAAATTTCGCTCCCGCACACCAGACTAGGCCCCCCTCGGCAACGGCTCAAGCCTAGGTCCGTTCCCTCGGCGTGGAGCCCTTGAGTACGCTGCTCGCGCGATACAGTGACACAAAATCTTACATCACTGCGACAACATTACACATATCACCTCCACACACGTGCACGCATACACGCATACACAGGCAAGTGGAAAGGTGTTTTTTTTTTTTTCCCTTATCAAACTGAAATAGTTTAGAATATTATCCGATACGAAATATATATAAGAGTTGTTGAGGTATGTATGCTTGGTACACATATATGTTTCAACAACTCATATATGTATGAATAGTTAGCTTAGCTTAGGTTAGCTCAGATAGGTCGCGAATTGCATTTATCAGGCAACAGCCAAAGCCGAGGTGTGCCGTGCACCCTTGAGCTAGTTGTCAAAATAAAATCGGCTGAGTGCCTTAAGCGCTCGCCTTAGTAGTCCGGTGAAGCTGTTAAGACCTTCCATGGTCAATAGCGTAGTCAGTTCGAAAAAAAAAAAAAAAAACAGACTAAGCATGCAGTCTACACCTCTAATTACGATGACACTTACCGTTACAAATTGTGCGTGTCTTATTTTAATAATGATCAGTGTACATTGTGTTGGTGTTTCAATAAATAAATCTATAAATCATGTGGCTACGCCAATATTGCAACGATACGCAATATCAAGTAATCAAACCAAAAAGATAAAACAATGAGTAATTAACTATAATACATGCAATAAAGTTATTAGACGATTCTAACCGTGTTATTACAAAAATGTTAAATACGTATTGAATACTTGGTTTAAAAAAGTTTCTTAATAAATGTACTGCGCTCGCCCGAGGCAAGTTCCCGATATCCTTTTTCGCAAGTCTAACCTAACGTAACCAAAGCGAGACAAAAGAGCAAGATTCAAGCGAACATTCAGCAACTGCGGTGCATTTAATATGAGACCTTTTTAAAGCCAGGGTTCAATATGTATTTAATAAAATAAATAATAATAAATAGCCTTTTATTCAGATCGCTTTAGAATGATTTACAGAAAGCTTAAACTTAAACTAATTCTTAGCTCTTATGCTAATTAAACTTTTTAAACTAGTATTTGTTTTTTCGCTACCATCTCCAGATCTGTTTGCCAATCGGCAAAGACCTCCTCCAACCTTTTCCATTCGTTTCTTTCCTGAGCCACTCTGTTCCACATGACTCCTGCCACTTTTGGCAGGCTGGCAGAAAAGTGGCAATATGTATGTAACTTTTTTGTAACACACGGCACATGTTTAAAATTAAATCAGATATTCTCTCCGTACTATTGTCTAAATGCACCAATTAGAACATCGAAAAGCGCCTTTACGTGTTTTCTTAGAGCGGTTTTAAATAGTTTGGATACTAGCTGTGTCCGCGACTCCGTCCGCGTGGAAAGTAATGTAATAAAAACAATGACTAATAAAATCAACTGAATGTATTAAGTGCATTTATTACTTATCTACTTTTCTCTCATACTTAAGTCACGTCATCATTCGTATTATATTTACTTTTGACAGAGCGATTTTAATGAAACCAACACTAAATATTATTCGAGGATATGCTTTATGATTTTCTTGGCGAGATTTCATCGTGAACGCAATACTTTAGCAGTGATGCGTGTTCATACAACACACACAGACAGGCAGACAGACATTTCTAAAAATAATTGAAATGTATTTAATTTTTTTTTTATAGTAGGACGGCAAAATTACTGCACTACGCCTGATGGTAAGCACAGTACAATCCAAAAACAGTGGCGACCACCGAGTGACACACTATCCATCGCCGGTCGCCGCTGTCATGCCGGCCTGCGAAAAGCTGGATATGCACAGGCTGATCCCGAAACACGACCCGCAAAAGCGAATCACTATGACGAGAAAGTAAGCGGGAAAGTATTTTTATATTCCACGAAACATTGGAGAACGGTTTTGCGTAATTTCCGTTTATGTACCAACGCTTAGTGTTTGCTATGTTTTGATATGTTAAAATCTCAATTAATTACTACTCTAACCACATTTATATAGTCATTTAATGCTAAAAACAGAACGCAGTAAACAAACGCATCAAAACAGACCGTATATTGTATACATCAATAAACTTCAATACCGTTTCATCTATTATCTTGAAAATTCGAATCTCCTTTTAATGGTGGTAGACCCACGCTGAAACTATTACTGGTTTCAGCATGAATGGGTCGGCTCGCCCGGGGTACTACCATCCCGCAGTATCTCACAGAAAACCGACGTGAAGTAACAGTGCTTGCATTATTGCGTTTCGTTCGGCCAGTGAGAGCGCAGGATGCCCCCCTCTCATCTCTCATCTCCTTCTCCCTCTCCTAACACTTCCTCCCAAAGGATGGCAACGCACTTTCGACTTCTCTGGTATTGTTAGTGTCCATGGACGGTGATAACCACTTAACATCAGGTGGCCCATCTGTTCGATTGCCACCTATGACATAAAAAAAACCTAAGTGTTTTAATCATAAGGAAAATTCTGTACTATTCAACCAATTACCATTAAATTTGAACTGCTTGGGCATTTTCAATTTCAATGCGGGGATTATTCAACCTCTTGGCTGATTTTTAAAGTCAATATCTCAAAATATCGGATCGTGTTTTTTTTTTCGTGTTATTTCGTGTAATTGTAAATATCATGGTTTAGTAAAAGAAAGTTTGTACAAATTAAAAAATAATTAAAAAAAATACATTTTCTATTCAAAATATAATTTATTATTTTTGGAAGTTTTGTAATCAGGTTTTTTTTTAACCTTATGCTGCCAACAGTATCTTGACCTGTGCCTTATGAGCTCTACATTCGTTTGTATGGAGACAAAACCTATACGGTGTTGTTACAAAAAAATTATATACGTATTGGATACTTGCTTTAAAAAGGTTTCGAATTAAATGCACCGCGGTCGCTGAATGTTCGCTTATTTTTTTTTTTTTTCGAACTGACTACGCTATTGATCTAGCAAGGTCTTAACAGCTTCACCGGACTACTAAGGCGAGCGCTTAAGGCACTCAGCCGATTTTATTTGACAACTCGCTCAAGGGTGCACGGCACACCTCGGCTTGGGAAAAAACAAAGCCCGCAGTCGGTAGGATTGCTGAATGTTCGCCATCTTGCTCTTTTGTCTCGCTTTGGTTACGTTAGGTTAGACTTGCGAAAGATGAACTTGCCTCGGGCGAGCGCGGTGCATTTAATTCGAAATCTTTTTAAAGCAAGTATTTAACTTTTTTATAATAACACCGTTATATTTTTAGACAGTCCCGTGGTTAAACATTTACTCTAAAAAACACCAGAACGACTCTGGCCATAGTTAGGTTACATATTTAGCCTTAGATTGTAATAAACTTACCAATATGACTGCAATGTGACGACGCAATTAGTAGGTTCATCCATCGGCCCGTGGACGCTACGGCGCGGGACATTGTAGATTACAATTTAAAAATGGCAAGAAAATGTAAGAAAGAAACCGCCATACAGGAAATAATCGGAATGAAATATATATGATACATATAATTAATGTAAACTAATGTAACGTAGTAACACCACCGCAATGCTGTCTTTATTTCGCAAGTCTAACCTAACCGATATTTTTTATTTTACCGTCTTGTTTCGTTGTTAGTGCTAGCTAACTTTAAGTTAGCTTAGTGTTCATTGCGCCTCCCACCACTTCGTCAGGGCGGGCCCAAGGTTTTCCCTCATCAGACCACATGTCGGGACTTTGTTGAGGGGCCGAAACCTCGGTCGCGTAGATGCATTGCAGAGGCCGTTCCTGCCCATCCGGCTAAATGGTGCAAGATGAACACCAAGAGGGTTTAGTCAGTACAAATCTGGTATCTATGCTACCCGGCTAGGTAGAACTGAAAGAGTATTCCCCGCGAAAAAAGGTTAGACTAGCAAAACAAAGACAGCGAGAGCCGGCCGCGGCAGCGGTCGTCGAGCGCACTGCGGTGTCGTTAATACATAAGTACCTAATAACAATAGTTGCTCACATTTTAAACGATATTTAACAAAACATAATTAACGACAGCATAAAAAAGGTGTGGACCAAGAGTCTGTAGAAAAAGAAAACATATCAATAGCCTAATCACTATACATTTGTTATTCAATTATGAGAGATTCTCTGCTGTATATACCATTGCTAACGAAATTAAAATGGGACTTTGAAAAATCCTCTCTATAATAAAATATACCTACAACAAAATTAAAACCTCTGCCATTTTGAAATCTGTTGATAAACAATAACAAATCCATGTTGAGTTAAAGTTACATATTATAAATAACTTGAATCGGGAGCGTTCGTCATAAATGTTTTGTCCCGTAATACGTGATTCATCGCCGACAGACGCTTCGTCGAATAAAAAAAATCGTCTGACCTCGACGGCCGTCCAAATTATCTCTAGGAAGACTTCCCCGCAAATTTTAAATCCGTCTTGTTATGTCTAACTATTTTATAACAAATAAGGATTTCACCTCGGAATGAGAGATATTATTATAAACTCATGTACACCTTCATTTTGACTTTTTTTTTCTCGAACTGACTACGCTGTTGACTTAGCAAGGTCTTAATAGCTTCACCGGACTACTAAGGCGAGAGCTTAAGGCACCCAGCCGATTTTATTTGACATCTAGCTCAAGGCTTCATTTTAGCATTGTAAAAGTTGTCTGAAAATTCTCAAAAAATGTAAAAAACGTAAGTTATTCACGGTCCAAGTACACAAAAATCAGATTTTCGTGATTATCTCGGTTTCTATAACTGGATATTAACATTTAATATAAACATTGTAGAATGCATATAATTTATGACAAAAAAAATCATATGCCCACCCGTTTGTAGGTACCGTGTATGTCATCCTCTTTGGCAGACTGGCTGAAACTTTTGTAGTAGTCCGGTGAAGGTGTTAAGACCTAGCTTGGTAAATAGCGTAGTCAGTTCGAAAAAAAAAAAGAAACTTTTGTATATATTGTAAATAGAATGTCAGTCAAACAAATGAACGATCACGTCTCTGTATAAATACTATATATGGAGTTATGAATAAAAAGTCTATTTTTCGCACTCCGTGTATTATTTTTACACTGTCCGTGTCAGTCTAAACTCTTATAGTAGTGAGCCCGAAGCTTCTAGACGTTTTTAAGATAAAGCGCAGAGAGTCACAGACAGCCAGACTCACTGTAATGCAAGCTCAACCGTAAATCTCAGTGAAGTAACTCGTGTAATGTTATTAAATTATTGAACTATCGTTAAAAAAGTAAACGACCTTACAGTAGTCGTATATTATGTGTGACACCTGACATTTTATCCTATCGTGAAATTGAAATATATGTAAGTCAATTTATTCCTCATAACTTTGGTGGAATATATTCTAAGCACGAAAATATATGCACTAAATTAAGGCGCACGCTTGTTTACGCGAGTTTAATTCGAGTCGTGGTAAATACGTAGTAACTTAAATCCTGAATCTGTTATGACTAGAAATGATTATTTAAATAAATTTCCGTGGATTACAACAGATGGAAGTTAAGAAATCAGTTAGAAATCATATTGACTATAGACCGTTTAGCAGACTACCAAAAATAGATACGCGTGAAACACGATTAAAGTCCCGCGAAATTTGCATAGAAATGAGAAAGCAAATTTTGCTATTTGGTTATTCCAACGATAATCATTATATAAATTGATTAATACCAACACAAGAAATGAAATAAACAACTGGACGCATAGATAAGAGCTTATCACTCAATATTACATATTTATACATTATGTTTTCTTTATATTATGACCAGTCATTATTTATATTAAAATATTACGACTTCCCCACTCGAGGCTTATCTGTCATTTTCACCACAAACAATACCACGCAGTAAGGATATGTTTAAATCGAAATGACGTATTCATGTGAGAAACTGGATACAAATTTTAATAAACAATCACACAAATGTGTTTTTGGTGGGATTTTAGTATGTTATGTAGTAGATTTTATATTTTATTCATAATCTTGTGTTATCCGACTCTATATTTTGTAAAATTGGTGGTGTTTTACGTAATATAGTTTGGTTATTGTGCGTAAGTGAAGTGAATGGAAAATAATACCGCGGAGCATGAATTCTTAGACGCCACCAAAACTCCCTGGAAAGTTCTAACAAGAGAGCCACCATCTTGTTGGAACATTGAAAGGATCACACGACACTTGTAATATTATTAACTGCGCGAAAATGGCAGTAATAATCTAGACGATTGGTTGCCAAAAATAAAGTTAAAAAAAAACACAGAAATCTATATCTTCTATCTTACATAGAATGCAAATCTAACGTTTCTGCACTTTTAGGTGGTAGAGCCACGCTGAAGTTATTATTGGTTTCAGCATGAATGGGTCGGCTCGTCCGGAGTAGTACCACCCTCTCACAGAAAACTGACGTGAAGTAACATTGCTTGCATTGTTGCATTTCGTTCGGTCAGTAAGAGCGCCGGAGTCCCACCGCCCTTCCTATCCCCTCTCCTCTCCCTCCCTTTCCCCCAATACAGGCTGGCAACGCACTTTAGACTCCCCTGGTGTTGTGTGTGTCCATGGACGGTGGTGATCACTTAACATCACGTGCCCCAGATTTTCGTATGCCTGCTACGACATTAAAAAAACTTTTTAGATTTTTGTGGAAAAACTTGTTGCAAGTGTCTTGGAATAAGTAATAAAATACATTTCAATCATTTTTAGAAATGTCTGTCTGTCTGTTTGTTTGTTTATACACGCATCACTACTGAAGTACTGCGTTCACGATAAAACCAAGAAATCCTTATATCCTCGATTAACAATTAGTCTTGGTTTCATAAAAATCGGTTCCGTCTATCAAAAGTCATTGTAATTTTAATGAGGACGCGACTTAGGTACGAGAGAAAAGTAGATAAGTAAATTGGCTTAGTACATTCAGGTAACTTTATTAGTCACTGTATTTTTTACATCAGGATTTCACGCGGACTGAGTTGCGGGCACACCTAGTCTATCTATATATTATAATAAAACTGTAACAGGCTATAATAATACTGACTGTATAGTAAACGCCTACAAAAAAGGGAAAGGAACTACGTTCCAACTGGAGGTCCATGGATCTCTCAAGCTTTTTCTACATTACCGCCAATATACGTAGGTAGGTTTTTGTTTTAATTGAACCCGGTAAATGTTACGAACGGGTTGTAGGCTTATTGGGACAACGTACTGGGAAGACATTTATCGGCAATATATGTAGGTTATTTTTATCTTAATTGGACCCGGTAGGTGATGCTGCGAACGGGTTCTAAGCTTATTTTAAAATATTTCTCACATACCAACTGGGTATATGTTTGAGTGAGTCCCTGGATAGTTGGGATTCACAATTTGAAACAGTAGGTATCGCTGCAATCGGGTTTTGAGATTTATTTAGATTTTTCGCGTTTAAAAGTACAATCGAAACCTATTATCGATCGGTAATAACCGATTAGGTGCAGACGAAGTCGCACGGGTCAGCTAGTTAATAATATAACGATGAATTCACTTTAAGATATGGTTAATTTCTTTGCAGTTGACATTGAGTGAAAGGGAATTAGAAACAGTTAGCGATTTGAAATGGCAAACTACGGAGGCGTCATAACATCACAATAATCCGATAATTGGTAATTATGCTTTCAATACCGAATCAATTAAATTTTAATAAGATAATTCACAGTCATTGATATACAAATACCCAAGATGCACACTTAACGTCTCACAGACGGCACACGAAAATAAGTGCATAATTTTGGATTACGCACTCATTTCAAACAGTATCTCGTCGCTTGCGTCCTTGTAAAAACAACTTTAAATCACTCAGGTAAGGTTGAATTCGCAACATCGTCCGTGTTATTACAAAAAAGTTAAATACGTATTAAATACTTGGTTTAAAAAACTTTCCTAATAAATGCACCGCGCTCGTCCGATGCAAGTTCGCGTTATCCTTTCTCACAAGTTTAACCTAACGTAACCAAAGCGAGACAAAAGAGCAAAATGGCGAACATTCAGCGACCGCGGTGTATTTAATATGAGACCTTTTTAAAGCCAGGATTCAATACGTATTTAACTTTTTTGTAAAACATCGCATAAGTTTATCGCATGACTATAACCACGTATGTATATTGGAGAAATTGTGCGGGACGGTTTTGAGCGCTACTTTTATTCGAGACTGTGTGTCTTGGGGTTTTATATGTTAATGTTCACAGTACATAAAAGCGCTGATTTGCAGAAAAGGATTTAAGTTTGAAGAACTTGTTTCATTGTATCTCTGCGTAAGTAACATGCACATGCATATTAATGATTCGAAATAATTACTAAACATGAGTTGTAATTTTTTAATATTATACTATACTAGCGGGCCCGGCAGACGTTGTCCCGCTCTGGTTATAAAAAAATCCATGACAAATTATATACCAAAACCTTCCTCATAAATCACTTTATTCACCAGTGAAAACCGCATGAAAATCCGTTCAGTAGTTTTTGAGTTTATCGCGAACAGACAGACAGACAGACGCAGTAGTGGACTTTGTTTTATACTATGTAATGAAGATATACACTACAATAGTTACTTTGGGCTAACGCAAATAATACAATACAAAACTCTCAAAAGAAAAAAAACCCATTTTGAATCATTCTTCATTGATGCTCCGCTCCTATTGGTCGTCTTGGCGTATGATATACCAATAGCCTTTCTCGATAAATGAGCTATATAACACTGAAAGAATTTTTCAAATCGGACCAGTAGTTCCTGAGATTAACGCGTTCAAGCAAACAAACTCTTCAGCTTTATAACACTGGTATATATAAAGTATAGATTGGAATTTTTTTAAGAAGTCACGTATTTATTTTGTTTATCATAAATAACACCAAAATATATTAAAAACGAACGTGTAATAAGTATATTGTGTATAATACAAGGAATTTTAAATGAAAAAAATATAATAGATTTATAAAAAAACCAGTTATTGAAAGAAATTCTGAATTTGCAAATCAATCGCTAGTATTGGGTTCATATATAAATGTGTAACGTAACTATCGTAACATTCAAAGTTTGTTTATATTTTGCATATTTACGTAACTCAGTGTGAGATAGCACAGATTCGAGATGTTATTTCAAAAAGTGGGTAGCACATGTACACAAGCTGTATATTCTCTATATATCTTACTAGCCGACCCGTGCCCACTACGTTGGGCGGTAATACGTAAGCGTGGAATGGTTATTTTGCGCTAAAACGCAGCGAAAGCTCTGAAAAGGAAAAAAATACCCCGATTTTGCAACATTCTTCATTGCTGCTTCGCTCCTATGCGTCTTAGCGTAATGATATATAGCCTATAACCTTCCATGATAAATGAGCTATATAACACTGAAAGAATTTTCCAAATCGGACCAGTAGTTCCTGAGATTACCCCTTACAACGTCACAAACTCACAAACTCTACCTCTTTATAATATTAGTATAGATTATAAATAGAAGTTATATTACTAGTTTAATAAAATTCTATCTCGTCTTCCCTTTGTGATTATAAATTTAATATGCTCTTATTCTTTTCATACGTTTCCAAATACCTCGAATATTCTATATTTATACTAGCGGGCCGGGCGGACGTTGTCCTGCCTTGATATTAAAAAAAATCTAAAATTCAACCGCAGTGCCACCTACCGGGTCCGATTGTGAATCTAAACCATTCTCGGATCCACTGGAATACGCACACAAAGTTTTATTAAAATCGGTCCAGCCGTTTGGAGGAGTTCAGTGACATACACACGCACAGAAGAAATTTATATAGAAAGATATTATAAAAAGCATACAATACCAGCAACGAATTCCTTTAAAACTACTATCTAATGTAATGTCGATTTTTTTTAGTTCTTTTATCATTCTTTTAAATCAGAGGTTCCCAAACTTCTTTTCTTATAGATCACTTTGCAAATTTAGCTGGTTCCTGCGGACCTTCTCCAGCTACATTTCTACCATATTCCCAAAACTCGACAAAAATGATAAGATCTAACTATGGTAATTTGCGTGCGTACTGAATATGGAATATGCAAGTTCTTACAAGTAACAATCGCTGATCTTCTTTAAATATTATCTGCCTATATTGGTAGGTGAAGGCGAGTCCACATTTTAGCTCTTCACTATCTAAAGCAGATAATTTTCGTGGACATACGAATTGTGACCCCTCATTTTTTTGTCACGACAACGCAGATCCCCGTCGAGTCTCCCGTGAACCCCTTGGGGTCCACCCGGACCATTTTTGGAACTAAGGTTTTTCAAGATTTCAAGTTGGTTAAATTCTATTCGCATACTTACCATGTAACGTGTGACATTTACACCATTTTCTTTAAAATAAAATATTATATTGTTTCATAAAAGAAGAAAAAATATAACTGCAACAGTACTTAGAATAATATTGAATCCTCACAGATAAATATTTTCCGTTCATATAACTTGGCACGATTCATTTCTATTCATTCTTAGCATTAGCCCAATTTATTTTGTAATATTTTAAGTGTGTTTTAACCAATAATAACTAAAAAGCTGTAGATACGTTACCTACATGATATTTTGATAAAATCAAATTATACTACGATACGCACACATACGTTTTTTTATATATTTTAGGCGTCAAACGAATAGGCGGGTCACCAGACGGTAAGTGATCACCACCGTCCATAGATACTAGCAACACCAGGGGAGTCACAAGTGCGTTGCCGGCCTGTCTTTGGGGGAGTGGGGAATGGGGGGGCGAAGGGGCGGGGAGGTGAGTATCCGGCGCTGTTACTAACCGAACGAAACGCAACAATGCAAGCGCTGTTACTTCACGTCAGTTTTCTGTGAGAGGGTGGTACTACCCCGGGCGAGACGACCCATTCATGCTGAAACCAATAACAGCTTCAGCGTGGCTCTACCACCTACAAAGTAACGTACGTAAAGTAATATCGTAACGCCACACTGTCTTAGATAAAAAGTGGAAGTAAGATGGCATATTCTCGATTTCGGTGGTGAAACAGAAATAGTTATATGTTGCTTAGATACGGGCAGATTGACGAGGTAGCCGTCAAAAATAAAAAATAAGGCTAAATAAGCTGCCGAAGCGCTTATGACGTGTCTATAGCTTTTTAGTTACAATATCGTTGGTTTTAACCTAACATGAATTGTCATAGTAGGTACGCTTTGGAATATACCTGCAAGTAACATACTTTTTTCTCATTTTCCAGATGGTGTAAATATCGTGGACTTAACAAGATTAATCTATCAATCAGTGCCGTGATACTGTTAACTATTGTAGGTTGTATTTCTACTTACATACACAGACAGTTCAAATTTAAATAACATCAGATACGAGCTACCTTATCAATACATATCAGTAACTGCGGGGAAGTTTATCAATAATCAGTTTAAAGATTTCAAAGTGTAAAGTCTGATAATAGGAATTACAGACATTATCATAATGTCCCTGGAAATATACGATAAAGGTATCAATCACTTTATAAGCGTCTACTAATTTCATTTTTTAAAAGAAACCAGTCTAAATACTTTATTATAAAACAGTTTAAATGGAACCAAAAATGAATTCCCACGATGACAAGTTAATAAGTAATTTTCGTTTATTTATTGCTTTACTAAAAAATAAAGACAAAGCCGATATTGAAAAGATTTTAGAGAGTGGAGCCGATGTTAATGCAACAGATACCAATGATAATACACCGATTCACATAGCTACGCGGAAGTGTAGGAAAGATATTATTCAGCTACTTTTAGATAATGGAGCTTGCGTACTCAAAAGAAACAAAGAAGAAGATAGGCCGATAGACATCGCAAAAACACATGATAACCAAGATGGAAAAGAAATTGTTGAAATTTTAGATTTAGCTACAAGAACACAAGAAGCGTCAGTGAGTAAACATCAAGCATCGGTTACGGAAAAAAATAATAAACAGAAAACAAACACCAATAAAATGAAAAAAACAAAGAAAATGGTATTTTTAAAACGACCTGGAACCTCTGGTGTAAGTGGGCAACTTTACGAAACTAAATTGTTAAGTTTAGTCTTTCTAAGAGCTATGAGTGATAAGGACATAGAAGAGTTTTATTTGGCAACTAATATTAGAGGAATTGGAGCCTTTGATGACTTGTGTTGCAAATATAAACTGAAAGGAGAAAAGAAATCAGTTAGATTGTTTCTACAAGCAAAACATAGAGATGATCCTACTAAAGGGAGATTTACTGTCGATGATTTACGGAGCACTGCAGGGGATTTTCATTTGCCTAAATATTTTGACAGTTTCCTAAGTATTATTTCAAAATTTAATCCGAATGATAAGGATCCTATGTTTCAAGATGAAATTGAGAACGTAGAATTAAATTTCATTATTTATACACCCGCTAAAGAGCAGTTTGAATCCAAACTAGTCGGGAAAAATTTACAAAATAACAAGATACATAAAATGATAAATACTAGCTCGACTGGAGTCATGTTTCAATTTAAATACAATGATAACGATGTACATTTCCTAACTAGATCTATAGAAGAAGATCGTGTTAAACGATTAGGGCACAACTTCCTAGAATTTATTATGTCGGAAAAAAATAAACTTCAAGTTATTATGACCGACGAACTAATACGAACGTACCATGTCGTTTTTGCTCAAAAAGTTGTATCGGTATCTCAAAATATAGTTGCCAAAGAGTATCGCATAGGTAAATTTCGTCCTGAGTTTTTGAAAACCTACGACCGTACTTTAATTATTTTAAGGGATATGTTATTTAAAGAAACCGTAGAAAATCATTGCAAAAAAACTAGTTTGATGAAAACGGAGATCTTAACATATTTTCAACAGTTGCAAACAGACTCATCTAGTTACGCTTTAAGCAAGTTACTAGGGAGTTTGGTTATATATGACGATAAACATAATAAGCTCCAACTCGTGGAAAGTAATATTCCAGAAAATTATTTCTCTCCAGATGAAACAAACAAAATAAAAGAAGAAGTAGGTAAAATACAAGTCAATACAATAATAATTAATGAAGCTACTCAAATGGCAGGCAAATCTAAATTAGAATCTTTAGAGTTTAAATTACCAATTGCATTTGGAAACTTAGATTTAACTATAAAAGAAGACAAAGTAAATAAAAGACTAGATTTTATTGTGAAAGCGTTGCAACCTTTGTTAGTAAAGTATAAAGAGGAGAAAAAAATAGAAATTGACGATAGTTGTGTGGGTCCTAAAACTGAAAAAGATAAAGATGAATTGGAATCTGGTATATTTGATATTAGTGGAGGTATCGGTGGTGCAGTAGGAACATTACTTGTTTACGATGAAAAAACTAAATCGTTAAGATTTAACACAAAAACCTACGTCCCGCCGAAGGCTAAACTATTTTTAGATAAACTTAATGCCGTGGTTCCTGAAGGCGAAAATTTAGCTGACTATAGATTTAACATAAAACTAAAATGTTTCCCCAAAACTTCGTTTAATGATGAGCAGGACGTTGCTTTAGCAAAGCAATTTTTAAATAGGTTATGGTTTTATACTAATGAAGCCAAGGAAGATGAGGTTGAGTCTATTTTAAAAAAAGAGATAGATAGATATTACAATGCGTATAGGGGGGAGGATCATTTCGACTTCCGAATTCATTCTGATGCTATATATTTAAAATTTCATGACGAAATTCAAAAATGGTGGATGCTGTCTTCCAATGCGCCATATTTAACAAATGAAAGTGACTTATTAGATATAGCAAAGAAAGATGTAATCGATAGTCCATTGGTTACTGTACTTAATCTTATGTATGTTAATAAAATTAAGAAAATTGGTATAGAATTTAATCATAAATCAGTGACAGCATTAAATCTAGATAACTATCAGAGTAGAATTGTGAATGTTATCTCTCAAGCGAACATATTAAGTGGAATTAAAATCAAACAGTATTATAAAAACTGTAATAATTATGCTTTTATAAGCTTCGATTATGTGCTGGGTCTTCCCTTAAATGATTATAATACTATGCTGTCTGAACTCCGCGACACAAAACTTGAAGTTTTAATAATAATGTATGAATTACCTAAAACTATGAAGGCACTAAGTGAAAAATTAAAACTCATTATCAACAAATTTAAAGGGAGAAAGATTATAATTGTTACCAACAATATTCTAGCAACTGAAATAGAATTACACTTTCCTGATAATTATCATGCAGTGACAGACAACACCAATAATTTATTAAATATTACTCAGGAATTAGAAGCTCAATTTCTAGAAGATACAATAATTATTTTCCAAGGAGAAAAGGTAAATCTAAATACAGTTATCGATGAGAAATCAAAAGGTTATATTAATGCCAAGATATTACGTAAGTTGATTAACAAGGAAAAAATAGAATTGGGAAAGGTTGTTACAAACGCAAAGTACGAAGACATTAAAGATTATTACGCTGACAGGCACATAAAACGAGCAGGGGAAAAATATCTTGTAAAATCCCTTGAAGATATTGACCATCAGGTGGTGATCGTCACAGCCCAACCTGATATGGGAAAATCCACGTTACTAACTCATCTTGCATTAGCAACAAAGAAAAACAACCCTTCCCTTTGGATTATTCGCATAGATTTTCTAGATTATATAGAAACGTTTAACGATTGGCATATCAACAAAACAAAAATCGATAAAACAGAATGTTTAAAGTTGCTCTGTATCGCTGCTTTAAAAGGTGTTGATAGTAAGACAAAATTCGACCTATGTGAAATTAATAGCGAAATAACATTAGCGAACCCTGTAGGGCTACGTAGTTCGACGATACTGGAATTAGAGTTATTCCTTTATTACTATAATAATAAAAAACTGACTTTTCTTTTTTATGGATTCGATTACGTGTGCCCTCCGTATGAAAAGGAAGTAGTTAAAATGCTCAAAATTATTGAAGCTGATGAAATACAAATGTGGATTTCAAGCAATACTAATGTAACCTCGAGAAATGCTTTGGAACGTGCTTTCGGTACTGCATACACATTAGAACCAGTAAATGAAATAGGTCAAAAGTCATTCTTCCATAAGTTCTGGAAAACTAATCTACAACTTGAAAAGTTAAATTACGAACAATTCAGCAACGTTAGTGGATTTTTACAATATATGGCCGGCTTAAACGATCTGGACGAACACGAACGTGAAATAATACCGTGGATCAGCATGCCACTTCACTTATTATATATCGTTGCCATTCATTTCTTTCAAAGTGAGCTAAATAGTATATCATCAGTTACGATTACAGAAAAGTTTAAACAACATTTGGACGTAGACTTAGCTAATGTTACAACCTTAGGAAAGTACTTAGAAAAAACACCAGTAGCGGAGCAAGCTGCCGAGTTAGCCGGCACACCGCTTCATATGTACATAGCCGCTAATTACTTCCAATGTAAAATTAAAGATAAATTGGATATAATAGTAGACACGAACGAGATAAAAAAGAAATGGGATATATTCACCAACACAGTTTCTCTTTACCAGAGGTTTCTATATAGTAATTTAAACGACATATTTTATGAAGGCAACCCTAATATAGACGAAGGTCTCGAAGAAAGTAAACGTAAAGAATTTATCGAAAAACATAAAAAATTGGCTCTTTTTGCCATATGCAAAGAAGAGGATTTAGGGATGTTACTCTCTGAAGATGAAATTAATGAAATGAGAAGCATGATGACAAGGATTCAAACCGGCAACGAGAGATCATTAATGTTCGATCGTGTTTTAGATGACGTTCCGAAATTTTGTCATCTTTTATTTGCTGAATACAGCGCAGTTGAATATTTGACAGAACTTTTAAAAGCGACGAGCCGTGGCTGTCTTGGCAATATATTGAAACACAAAGCATTATGGGACTTCATAGTAAATGTATTTCTAATGACATGTCCACAGTCAGTAAGGAACGCATTCGACTATAAGATTAAAAACGATCCGGAATTAGCAGAAATTGCATCCGATGAGAGTAGCCAAAAAATTGTCTTTGAATTATTATTAAAGCAGAACAAAGAACCGTATAATGGCTCAAACAGAGATACAACACTAAACCTCGCTCTGCACGAAGGCATGATCAATTTTACAAATGTCTTACTAAAGTGCATCGAAGTGAATTTAAACAATCACAATGTTGGTGATTTTGTTGAAATTGTGAAACGCAGCGCCTTCCTTCTCTCTGCTTTCGATTCCAAATATAGTGGCGTGGCTAAAAATATCTTAGATATGATCAATAACGTTGATAAAGATAAAGTACGAGAGTTATTAAGTTCTAATGGAATCATAGATATTCCAGTGGCAATAGTGTCACTGTGCGGAAATGACCAAGTTGTGGAGAGTGTCCGTGAAAACCTAACAATGGCGAGAGATCACCTTATAGACAACGCGGACAATCTCTTTGGATTGAGTGTCGACACGGTAAATTTGATTCAAGGCGTTTGCAACATATTTCTACAACAACGAAGAGATTCTTAAAACAGAACGAATCGAATAGCAACAGGATTCAATTTGAAACGTTCAAATAAATGACGTTCTGGTTGCGGATCACAACATGTTGAACGCGATAGATACAGTCAGATGTCAAATGTGATAGGTACTGTCAAACGCATGGACATAGATAGGTGTTGTCATACGCATAGACTATGAAATGTAGAGGTAAGAACTACCATGTCACAAGTTTTTAAAAATTCAAAAATCACTAAATATTATTTAAAGTGCACGAAAATTTTATCACACTCCACGTTTATTTTATGTAGTATTTACAAGATTATTTCGGCCTATCCGTAACCTTTACCTATGCTAGCACCCCTTTCGAGGGTCTTGGACCTATTATTTAGTGCTTAGGGCTAGACAATCTTTTAACATGTTCCCCATATGATTAAATTTTCCTTGCCTCTATCATCCATAGCATAAACATAGATATGTGCTGTCAAACGCATGGGTATAGGTACTGTCACACGATTAATAGCACATAATAGATACCATAGAGTATATTATATAATAGAGTTATCACTCATTTTTTTTAATGGGCTCCTCTAGTTATATGGGTTAGAAAAAAATACCTGTGATCTCTGTACAAGATTGTAATCATCTGTACATAAAATGATTTAACCTTTACAAGAACAAGGTATAATACACTTATTTCAATTAAATAATACTACAGTTCTGACGCCTAGTCGCGAAAATGTTGTTAGTCGAGAAAAATAAAAAAAGTTGAAAATTGAGTAACAGTGCCATCTAGTGATGTGTGCCGTAACAACTTTCATAACAAAATTATTTTGAAACCGATATACTTGATGTATGACAGATTGTCAAATATGACCGTGCCACATGAGGACTTGAGAATACCCTTATACTATTGCCAGTGGGCACCATAATTCGACGGCTTAAATACCTAATATTTAGACTACAGAGGTGCTTCATACACTGACTAAATATACACTGTACAATTTAATAATTACGAAATTAGTTTTTAAGATTATTCATACATTTTTTTTGTATCGAGTACAGTAAACCATAAAATATGACCTGTTGTAAATCTAAGTACATAGTTTGATTTAATTTGGTTTTTTAAATAATGTTGCATATACAATAATATGATGATTATGATAGGTGGTAGAGCCACGCTGTAGCTGTTACTGGTTTCAGCATGAATCGGTCGGCTCGCCCGGGGTACTAACCCGACCCAGAGAAACACCAACGTGAAGTAATAGTGCTTGCATTGTTGCGTTTCGTTCGGTCAGTAAGAGCCCTCGCCACCCCTCTCCTCTCCCTCCCTTCCCCCCAAACACAGGTTGGCAATGCACTTGCGACTCCCCTGGTGTTGTTAGTGGACGGTAGTAATCACTTTACATCAGGTGACCCACATGTTCGTTTGCCTCCCATGACATAAAATATATAATAATGATAATAAGTACAAATAATATATTATTCGGGCAATATATATATATATATCGATTGTATTCCTATAAATAAAAGTACATTGGTATCATGTGAAATATATAAAAATAATGTATGACAAATAAACCAATAATTAATACATATAGTTAGTATATAGAATTGAAAGTGCTTGTCGTTTGTCTGTACTAAACTTCAGAAAAAGAATTAATGGTAGAAAAAGTTACGCTTAAAAAATAACAAAAGGAGTAAGTGAACAAAAACGAACAAATTCGCGGTCATTACTTAGTAAGTAATAAAAACTTTGTAAATTGAAACTTATACCTTTAGCTTTAAGTGTATTTTTACATAATGCATGATATTATCAGAATAAATACTTTAATTGCACTTTAATTTAGAATTGTAGAATATTTTGTAGTGCTTTTAGCTCGGATCCTTGTTATCGCTGAACTGATATCTATTTTTAACGGTTATTATTTTTATTATAATTTTTTTTATTACTAATAATAAAATAATTATATTATTATAATTTTTTTAACGGTTAAAACCTATATTGCATTTATTTTAGACTTTTTGACATCTACATTACTTTGTAGTCAACGTGTATACTCTATGTCATAATATATTTTTTTTATTTATGTTTTTTG
This sequence comes from Antheraea pernyi, assembly GCA_015888305.1. Lineage (NCBI taxonomy): Eukaryota > Metazoa > Arthropoda > Insecta > Lepidoptera > Saturniidae > Antheraea > Antheraea pernyi. Next base: position 1,116,491 of record MU158723.1, on the reverse strand, counting down.
TATACTCATTTATGTTTACACAAATAAATATATTTTTAAGCAATGATTCTCGTTTATCATCTTTCTTGTCTTCCTTTTCTTATATCGAATTAAATAAAAAGTTTATTTTATTTATCTCAACGCGTTTATCTGATTTGTTGAATAATAGCATTTGATTTTTTTTATTGTATAATAGTCTCCCAAGTGACAACGTTATGAATTCTCTAGCATCACGCTGCACCACTTAGGAGCGGAGCAAATGTCATATAAAGTATAGGTCAGGAAGTACGCTAATGTTAGTCTCATACCTACGTGTATCGCCATGAAGTTTTGTCTTTGGTCGCAATAGACACAGACAATAGATACAGATATAGGAACATGTTACCTTCTAGCATTACTAACTAGACGCTGCACAATAACTGGGTCCGCAGTTTTTAAATACATCCAAGGAACGTCATCTTCATCTTCTTACCCTTGTCTCACGTAAGTAGGGTCGGCACAACATGTTTTCCTTTTCCAATCTCGCCTATCAGATGCCATCTAAGTATTCACAACTTTTATACACATATCATTTTTCACACAAACTATCAATACCCTTTCCGGTCTTCCTCTATTTCTATACCACCTCCGTCTACTCTCATATTTAAAACTTTTCTAGTTCTGATTTCCATCTCTCATCAGGACATGGCCGTACCATGCTAACCCATTATACCCCTATCTTCTCTGTGACTGTTACTATTTTTAAACTTTCTTTGATATACTCATTCTTAATGTTACCTATTCTAGTTACACCATACACCCATCTTAACATTCGTATCTCTGCCACACGTAGTCATCTCGCACCTCTTTCATAGCCCAGTACTCGTGCATACAGCATGATACCTTTATAATAGTTTTATATACATTCCCCTTGAGTTTCAAGGGCATTCGTGGGTCACAAGCTACTCCAGACATCTTTCGCCATTTCATAAGAAAAGAGGTCGTAAGTTTTTCTGTGTTTTATCGGAATGACTTTTGAGCAGGGGCGTAGCTACCGCCGTATAAATGATACGGGGCCCCCGGGCTACAAGGGTCCCTAACGTTTGTAAGCAAAAATTGCCCCGTTTGAGTCAGAGGAATCCCGCAGTACAATGACAAGAGCGCAATATTTACGCATTTTATTTCATTCCTGTTCAAACGTTTATTAAATCATAATTATACAATACAATTTTGTTCTTCTGATTATTTATTGGTTAATTAGTTAGAACTGTGAAAAAATGAGTGAAAGTTATAAAATAAATCAATAAATATTTATTTTAATTTAATGCAAGCATTTTTGCTTCTTTTGTGAGAAATCTTTGCCCTTAATTTGGGCCCCCAACAAATTTTACGATACAGGGCCCCTCCAAGGCACGCTACGTCACTGCTTTTGAGGTTAGTTTTTAACATAGTTTCAACATAGCTTCATCACGGAACTATGGAAGTAGCATAAGATTGCATGAATTAATAATGCAGGTGGAACGTAAGACGTAAGTGATCTAAGTGCAATGATTTCATACTGTAGGTTTATTGTGTACAAGCACGTTGTATACAGAAAATGCCATTTAATTTTTTTGCAATAAATGCAAACGAATTAGCGGACGCAATAAGTATTTATATATAAAAATCCAGTGTTATGATGTTTGTCCACAATTAATTCCAACACTACTTAAACAATCCTCATGAAAGTTGGCATTTATGTATAATTTCGTCCAACTTGAGAGACAGAATAATTTATATGTCGATTAATGGTCTCAATATATTTTAATTACAAATTAAAAGATTGTTATTCTTATTAATTTTAAGTTAACATTTGACGCTTTAAATTACTTCGTTGAGAGCAAAATATAGGTGCGACTGTTATATATATATATATATATATATATACATATATTTATAATAGACTGTGACGCTTGACCTCTGTCACACCTGATGGAAAGTGAGGACGATGCCTAGGATGTAACGCGTTCACCCAGTAAATGCACATTCACTCTTCTTTTGAAGATCACTTCATCATACACTTCGGGAAAAACAGACGCAGGGAGCGATTCCACTCTTTCGCGGTTCTCATAATAAATGAAGATGCATAGCACTTCTTCTGGATGAATGGTATGTCAACCGCGAATGAGTGGATCCCCGTACGGCGTCTGGTAGTCCTAAAATGAAACGGAGACGATGGAATTAGTTGGTGTAGATCTTGTGCACATTCCCCAAAGTGTAGCCGATAGAATACTACAAGGCAAGAGACCCTACGCCGATGTTCCAGTGTTTGCAGTTTGGCTGCTAACAGTGATTCGTTGCCGACAAGTCTTCGAGCTCTGTGATCGACGGAGTTATATATCATAGATGGGCCCCACGTTTTAACTTTGAATTGTGGCAAAAAAAAACAAGGTTTGTAACCAAATTCTTTTAAAATAGTCTTATCTGAATTACATATCGTCTCATTTATGCAAAACTTTATAATTTTTATTTTTGTGAATTTTCGCATCAAATTGTCAAGGTTATTCCAGTGTGATTTCGTATGATCGTTTCGAAATTATAAAATATTCTTCTATATTCTTACTGTCAACCAATTCTGAGCTGCTTTTAAAATACCAAGACTCCATTAAATCAGCAAGTTACATTGAAATCAATGAGAAACCAAACCACCCAAACACATACAAAAGAGTAAGGTATAAGAAAAGTCGTAAAAACACGGTATACTCATTTTAACCGAGAAATGTATTTTTTTAATTAGCAATCACAAACATTCACTGAAGTTGAGCAGGTTGGTTCGTAGCTTACTTTTAAAATGCCACGTGTATTTTTATACGTAAATGAAATTTGTTTAGCGCGATCACATTTACACGTCGCGACAATACGACGCCACGGTGCGACAAAATATTCGTTCGTCGAACATAGCTGGTCGGGTTATAAGTTCTGCCATAATCATATTTTTTTAAATTTTTAAATAATGATATAATGCGACTGATTTTGATATTTTTTCATGAATATTTAATGTGAAAGAAAACGCATGTGCGTTTAGGGGATTCCAGTGAGGAACGAAGTTCCTTAACGTAAAGTAAGGATCAAACAAAAAAATTAATTTCATACATAAGGAAAGATTTATTCAAAATTTGATAAGGGCATAAAGCCATTTTTTACTTATGATTTCTGTCAGTCAACCTCTACCGCAAGCTGTGTTAAGAATCAACGGCATTATGAAACATATTCTCACGCTACATTAATTTAAAATTTGTGTTTGAAAGGGTATGAAACACCTATCTGTCCTCACAAAGTTTCACGTTTGCAGTATTAATAGAAATAATTCTGTCTCAAAATAATATGAGACTGATAAATTCCAGCAACATTTGACCATGACATTTGGGACACCTAAACATTTTTGAAGTGAAAATTCCTTTAAGCGCTTTTCATATTCATTCCGAACAGTGAACCGTCACGTTAGACTCGGTGACGCACTGTGTTATGTATACTCGGGTTTAATAGTCATAAACCACATTCACTTTTTAACAAATAGTGCATCGTTCCAATAGTTACGTTTTTATCGCTTTATTAATAAAAAGGACCATATTGTAAATTTATATGCAGTAGAAATGGCAGCGAGAAGATTAAATACCGACCAAATCATTTTATAACCTACTAAAAGACATAGGCCTAACAAATTCTTTATTGAAAAGAAAAACCAAGGCAACATTTGCAGGACCAAATTTGATGAGGTAGGATGTGAGGATGCAGGAAGTAAACGTAAGCATACATTCACATATTAAAGAGGTCCTTTAAACCTTTCTCTAGGTCGCAAGTCTCGAGCGCTGCCTGGGTTCTATCCCTCTCTGCAACACGATGGACCTGACACTCGTACGGAGAATCCGTGTAATGCTGAGCATTTTCGTCTCATAATAAAATCATGTTATCGAAAATTTTCACTTCTATCGTGCGTTTATAAGTAGATTGCAGGTTGGTTTTATGAACAAAACTGTTCGAAAACATTTATTTAAATATGTAACTATAAAATTATTTTAAAAAAACGCAACGTGTATACAGGTCCTTAAACTGACTTGAAGGATATTAAGTTTGAATTTCATAAATATTTGCAGTACACTTTATCGTACGAAAGAGATTTCCAAGCGGACTATTCGCCCTTTGAGAACTTTTATGAGTGTATCACAGTAAACACGATCAAAAATTGTATGCATAATATAACATTACGCTGTATTTTATATGGTCTAAGCTGCTATTTATCTAGTGGCAATTTTACAGTTCATACTCTATAGTAGTTTATAGTTACAGGTGTAATCCACGTGTAAATGTTCTTAAATATTTTAGGCACGGAAGAAAGACAAGAGTGGAAGTGCTAAGTAGGCGTGGCGCGTCACTCGTGCATTTCGATATCTAATCAAATACGCACTGGATTGCCCCGTTGTTACGCACACGAGGACGTTCCGTACACGAGTTCCGCGTTTTATATCGCTTCGTCCGTGCAACAATGCGTCGTAGCAAGAATGTCCCTTCGTTACGAAGCAAAAAAGGTCCTTTTCAGGACCAACCAGACCTCCCATCGTCGTCAAGACACCCGACAACCTCCAGTATGCCTACGGACATCGAACTCTCGCAACAACAGACCACCGCTACGCCTACCGGACTCCGCACCACGGTGCCTGCATCCTGGTCGTCTTCTGACCCGCGACAGAGGCCGTCCGACGGATCGTCAACTCAGACAGATGAGTACGAGAGAGACATTGTCACTCTCGCCCAGCTAATGTTAGCTGGGGCACTGTCTGAGGGGATGGCACGTTGGATGGCGCTGTACATGCGCGTCATCGAAGCCGCTACCCAGGGCAAACTGCCTTCCGCGATCGACGCGGCGGCGCTCGAATGCATATTTTAATATTTAAGTTAATAAAATTCGACACACAATAAAATAAACATTGGGAAGTTGCATATTTAATATTGATAATTACTTCCTCACATAGGAAAAAGGGTGGGATATTTTGCAGGGTCTAGGGCGACATCAAACATAAATCCGTCATTAGGTAAAGAAAAACACTTAGAAATACACTATCAAATAGAGGGTGGTAGCAAACAGAGTGATCTCCCTATCAGTCAGTTATTTTATAAAGAGTCTGCGGCACGTATACATTCTGTGTACCAGAAACGACTTTATATACAGCGTCTCCAATTAATTATACTTTAACATCTTCATATAAAAACTGTATCAAATTTGGCAAAATGGGATAAATATAATATGAATTTGGTCTTATACTTATATCTTGGCAATAAAGGAACCCACATTTGACGACATATTCGCATAAATGGACTCCAATTTCATGAGATTTATCAGATTTGACAGACAGGCCAAGATCACGCGCACAGCGCAGAACGGGTTGTCTAGGGGTTCCTCGTATATTGTCCTTAACGCTAAAGTATTTCCCAACTATCTTGCGTTTCTTAGACGTACGGTCACCGCATTATCTAGCGACGCGACTGTTTCAAGTCCAAGGATTAAACGCTGGGTGATAGAGTTTGTAGGAGTTGCTATATATAGTTTTAGTTATAGTAGAGTTGTTATATAATTTACTGTATTATCAAAACAAATGGGCATATTTAATCGAAAATATAATCCATCCCTCGTCAAGACGAACCGGCAAGAAATTCGATATGGTTCATCTTTTTATTGTACAAATTATATTTTTTAATAACGCATTTCTAAAAAT
>MU158723.1:1070058-1110408 GCA_015888305.1 Antheraea pernyi | reverse complement strand
GTGCCCTGTTTACAAACGGGAGCTTCGCAACCGCCGAGCAGGGACCGTCGCCCGGACCGGTGAATCCAGGCGCACGGCGGACCCGCCCTCGGCCCCACTGATGGTTGAGGAGTCCGCTGCGGGTAGCCTGATGGCTCCCGCAAACGACCCGACCCCAAGAAGCGCCGCGGCAAGACAGCCGCAGCCTCCGAAGCCTCCGCAAACAGCGGATAAATCAGAAAACGCAAGTCGTAAAGACGCGATGATCTCCATTATCAAAAGAGCGGCAAATTTAAAAGGAGAAAGCCCAGGAACAGAAGCCGAGAAGGCATGCATAGCGTACCTAGAGAAAGTCTTTTCCTAGGTGCGCTATACCGCAGCCCGGCCACGTAGGTGGCCCGCCCCTTCACCACGACTATACACGCAGGCGCGGCCGAAAAGCCACGCCGCCGAAAGCCTTCAAAAATGCAGAATGCATTTAAACGACCCGCCCTTCATTAAGGGCGGCGGATAGAAGCCACCATAAGAGGAGCAATCCTGGGATGGTCTCCCCGCACGCCCCTGCCGGGGCGCGCGAGAAGAAAGTGATGTGAATCAAATACGCACTCAATTTGTAATTAATCGTGTTTTGCCATCACGGTAGAGTGGTTGGATGTACTCACTTTTCGTATGTATTCTTTATGCCGTGGTTTTAGGTGTTTTTTTTTCTGCAGACTCTTGGCCCGCACCTTTTTATGCTGTCGTTAATTTTATTGATGTAAGGGCTGTCGAATAACATCATAAGACTTGAGACACCCTAGACAACCTCACCTGCACGCGGTGCACCCTGCTGAATAACGAACTAGTGAGTCGCAACCACCATGTATATGGCGAAAAAGCCCGTCATAGTGATTCGCTTCTGCGGGTCGCGATTCGGTATCAGCCTGTGCGGATAAATAAACTAAGTTTGATTCTACACCCATACATTTTAAGGTACTTTTTAATTCCGTGACAAATTAAGTCTTTAGGTACTATATAAATTTACAACGATAAAACTAATGTTATTGATATAAAAGGCACAGTTGTAACAGTTATATTAAAAAAAAAATCATAATTAAAACTTTACGCCATTACCGGAATTGACGGTAGTAGTATGGTAATGATATCAAGACTTTTGGAAATGACTTTTCATGACTACTAATGATTTCATATTACTCCAGGTAAGATGTTCTGGATAAAATAAATGACTTGGCTGCATTTTGTTAAAAATGAAGAAAGGAAATAGGAATCTTAGAGTCCATAAGTAAATAGAAACTTATTTAATCATGTATGTTTTATATTAATTATCTTACACAGAATATATTTATTAGGAAAAATGAATCATAGGAATAAAAGGAATACTATAATTTTCTCAAGAAAAGTGGAATTTTCTCAGTTTTGTGATAACATTTATGATAATAATAATATAGATTCGTAGATTTCACTAGTTTTATTTCTTAATATTGATTGCTTTCTAAAGAAAGTCGATATAGTCGTCTTCTTTTACTTTATAAATAAAGATTAATATATAATATTGCAAAAATGTTTTTTTTTTAAGTTTTTTAATTAACAATATTAAGGAATATGAATAGGATGAATATTTTGTTCATGTAGTTATAATTAATGGTAGGCTAATAAATAGACGGAGAGCGCCCAGCCCTTGTTGGGTACCAAGTCGAGTGCTTGGCGTGACGCTGGACTATCTTAGGGGATGACTTCAGCGGCTGTTCGATCGGTGTCTGTCGGTCGGACAGCTACCGAAGCCCTGGAAGCTAGGGTGGCTCTGCCTGTTGCGAAAGGAGGGCCGTTCCCCGGACTGCGCGTCCGTGTATCGGTCCCTCGTCCTGCTGGACGACGCTCGACGACGATTGTTCCTTCTGTGGTCGTCCCGCACCTGGAGGGAGTGGGGCCGAACTTAACGGACGCGCAGTTTGGCTTCCGGACAGTTTGTTCCACGGTGGATTCCCTGTCCCTGCTGAAGTCGCTGTCCGCGGAGACGATCTCCCAGGGGCAGAGGGTTTTGGCGATGTCCTTATACATCTCCAACGCCTTTAACCTCCGATGCTTCAGAGCGCCTCCGTACCTGCGGCGACTGCTGGAAGCGTACCTCGAAGATAGGGATGTCGCCTACGTGGGTGGTGACGGGAAACTGGTCCAGCGCCTTACTCAACGAGGCGTTCCACAGGGGTCACATGGGATCATAGGAACTTCTAACCGAGCATAAAAACGATGATTGGAGATTATTTGTAGTTCTCTAAGTTACCGTATTTGGGCTTCAATATGCTTACTCTAAAGCACAGTGACGTTACTTTGTCGTATTGAATTAAAACATTGCTAAACTCATTTCTTACTTGGCTTTTGTATCTTTAATCACAGAAATCTCATAAACTACCAGACCCATTTGAAGATTAATATCACTGCTACTTAGTCTATTTATTTTTTATACCACGTTGGTAACAAACAAGCATGCGGGCCTGATGTTAAGTAGTCACCGCAGCCTATGGACGCTTGAAACGTCAGAGATGTCACATGCGCATTGCCAACCCTTCAATATTTTATTAACTTTCCCCTTGAAGAATTCCATACTGTAGTCCCCAGAAAAACGTCAGCAGGAAGCTCATTCCACAATCGTAGCGTTCGTGGGAGGAAATCTCTATAGAACCGGACCGTCTTTCGCCGATAACGAGCGGTGAAAAGCAGCCACAGGCATAACGTTGAACAATTATAGAAACGAAGATAGATATAGAACACACAACAAGAGACGCAATCGCCCCTTAGAAAATTTATTGAGAAAGCTCTAGAACATATAAGAATAAATTTCCGCGACGACCATGAATGGTGGAGCAGAAATTTACCGCGGTTAAAATATTTCAAAAGAAAAACCTACTGCATATAATTTCGACAAACTAACAACTCTCTAACACGGAAAAGTTATTTGATAATGAATGGAGTTGGTTAGAACTGTGGTTATGTTAATTAAAAGTTGACTCTACATAGTTAAATTCCGTGCGGTAATGACAATATCTTCTGTCTAATTAGGTTTTTTTTAATTCCCATTCATTAATAGTCAAGCACCGTCCAAGTATTAGGTAAGCAGAATTTTTGTGATTTATAAGCCCAAAGGAGGTGTAATTAAAAAGAGGCTTTTTTTCAAATAGCCCGTAACTTCTTCAAATATTGAATATTTGGAAAAAAATATCCCAATCGAAAGAGTTTGAATAAAGTGGTCCATTTGACATAGAATGAGTACCATATTTTTCTCATTATTGTCATTCATAGTTGCTGGCAGCAGTTGGTGGTTTACAATGTAAATCAAAATTATAAAAAAAGACAAGCAGTAAATTAACAGTTTGGCTGGATCGTGACATACCGACACTTTGTATATCACCCCTATATATATATAGATTATATTCAATAAACAGGGTGGTAAAGTTTTTAGTTTACTTAGTTATCATCGAGTACAGTGGCGTCATATTGTCCTGCTAAAGTAAACCGTAAAAAAAAAATTAAAACGTTAGTTACCCAAAAGATACATTTATTAAATTCAACTCTCCCAGGCAGTTTTTCTGCAGAAAGGCCTGTTCGAACGATGAACTCTGCAACGAGGATATAAATGGGTCACGTACTAGATTGGACTCTATAAGTAATTAACTATTCCGTTAAATCTTCCGGGTCACCGCGCAACCGAGCTATTTTGAATGGAAGCGTTTACTGATTTTAAATATTTCACAATATAATTTATTCACAAACAAATATATAAAATTATATATTTACTTAATTATTACACTAAAAATCTATTTCTTTTAATTTTATTTTTGGAACCAATCTCTTAGTAGATTATTAATGCCGTTATCGAGTAGATAATGATATTACAAGTTTCTTGCGACCATTTCGATGTTTTAACAAGGTTGCCCTCTTGTTAGAACATTCCAGAGATTTTTTGTGGCAAGACAGCATTTATGCATAATGCATAAAACTTGGTATCATTTCCCCTCCACCTCACTTGTGCACAATAATCAAACTATATTAAGTAAAACACCACCAATATTACAAAATATAGAGTTAAATAACACAAGATTATGAATAACATATGAAATCTACTACATAACATTCCAAACACCCGCGAAGAACTACAAAACTAATATTGTTGAAGGTTTAAAATAGTGAGTTAAAATAAGTCTTTCACATCACTACAACAAACAAACGCAACCTGTCTCATTCTATCACGCAGCCAACAAATGCGTGTTAAATAGAAACAAGAAATGGGGATCAATTGTAACGAACGGTTTCATACCGACTTACCATTCCAGTAGTTAGATTTATGTTCGTAATTCGCAAAGTACAAATATAATACTAAAGGAAGATTGTTAGCAATAAAACGTAGGATTTCTAATAATCATAAAACAAACTTATCCCGTCTATAGTACAGCCGCACCGCAAAAAGCCCACAGAGTCTGTCCGTTTGGATACGTTGGAAATTATATTAAATTGATTTTAATGTACCATCTTATAAATTACTTCATAATAGCAACGTTAAAACCGGATTGATTATTAAAATAAACAACCAACCCAGTATATATATCACAAATTGAATTTAATGAAACCAAACAATAACCCTTCAATTAGTTTTTAGTTATTTTGACAATCACAAATGAGCCAATAGAAACATGTTCACGGTGATCAACCAAGACTTATTCAGTGCATTCGAATAATGTGTATTGATTTCCGTGAGCTTAATTTCAATTACCTAACATTTCTCGACTTTTAATAATTGTATTTCGTACTATATAAAACAAAAACCTTATATCAGGTATCAAGACCATTTTTCTTGGCAACTAAGCTTCCAGGTTATTACTGCCATTGTCGAGTAGGTAATAATATTACGTGTTTTGTGATAATTTCAATATTCTAACAAGAAGCAAGGGAGCCTGTTGCTAGAACTTTCCAGTGAGTTTTAGTGGCATCTCATTTATATTTCGGTTATATTTTTCATCCTTTTCCTTTCCTTCATTGTGTTCAAGACGAAACTGTCTGATCCTCGTTACACACGTATTCCATCTCGGTCGTACCAATAAGCTATTGGTCGAATTCGATTTGAAAGACCTTTTTTAGCCTTCAACGAATTGGTTTGTCTCCAGTCATCTCATCAGCCTGCAAGAGACATAAGCCTCTTCCCGAAGGAAGGTATGAGCAGAATCACCGCGCCAGCCACGACGTATTAGCTATTTCAAAATCCACGAAATCTACAGTTTCACATATATTATAAACATAAATCTTGAATCACTTTATTTACTGGTGAAAACCGCATGAAAATCCGTTCAGTAGTTTTTGAGTTTGTCGCGAACAGACAGAGAGACGTAGCAGAGGACTTTGTTTTATAATATGTAATGATGATGTACATTTATGATTAATTATACCAGGTGAATGTTTAGACAGTAGCAATATTTATGGATGACACACTGCACTCGATTCTCGTTCTAAATCAATTAAAGAAGTAGGGGCCTAATATTTGACCTAATTATCTAGAAATATACCAAAATTATACTTAATCCTCTAAGCGTCTATGTTAAGCACAGTGTCAATGACTGTTGGACAAAATGATAGTGAAGCCAACCCACTAACGGATAATTTTTCGAAGTTTGAACAAACGAAAGAGTTTATTTTCCGTTTTATTGTAGAAAGTTATTAGCTCCGGGTCGCCGCTCGTAGGTTTTATCACCGGTCATTCAACCTAGATTTATTTAAGTTATTATCCATACCTTTGAAATTCTTAGAACAAACTTTACCTAAGGTTCTCTTTGTTGTCTATTAGTATTTGTTTTGATATTATTATTTTATGTGTTAAATGTGACCGTGAAGTGTCATATCCTAGAATACTTTGTTTTTTTTTCTCGAACTGACTACGCTATTATACGACCTAGCAAGTTCTTAACAGCTTTGATTGGAACCAATAGGTAACCGATTTCACGCAGACGAAGTTGCGCGGGTCAACTAAACTGTATATTAATATGTTCACATTATTCATGTTTGAATTCGTATTGACAATAATATTTTTTTTATTTTCAGACATCTACTGCCCATTTTTTACAATAACCAATGCGGTTGATGCCTTTACACAAACCTCTTTTTCTATCTTCCATATTTTTAACACCTTTTTGAATCGTAAGTTGTAACACACACGTAAAAAATATCGCAACTAAAGATTTAAAAAATTAAAGATTAACAGTTACCAGTTTTGCAGACAACAGAATTTTAATTGACACATCTAATCCGATATCGAAACACGGTGAGTACAAGCTATATATATAAGCAATTAATTTGATAAACAGACGACTAAATACATTTATCCAATTTGGATTAGTGAAATTAAACGTTTCGCAGTGTGAGTATAATGACGACACTAAAACGGCGATTATATAATTAACTAGCTGTGCCCGTGACTTCGTCTGCGTGGCAGCTTATGTACAAAACATTCATTAAGGACGTGCTCTCAAAAAAGGACCATTTTCATCGGTAAGAATTACAACAAAACTATTGAACTTTTGTAAACATAATGACTAACTACAGATACATTGAACCTTTAACAATGATGTACAGATGATTGTTTTTTTTTTAAGTAATAGGTTTCCATTTAAAAAATGAATTCTCCGTAGTCCCCTCGCGCAAAGCAACCTGCTTTTCGGTATGAAAATCTCAGTTAATTTACATTTTTCCTAATAAAAATGCTTATGCTACATATAATCAAGTTTAAATGACATAACATAATATCCAAGTTATCTATATTACATCTAATTTTTTTTTGTTGTAAACAAAATTTCACGGTTTTATGGCAATTATGTAGACTTAACTCCTATGGAATAAGGTCCAATTTACTTCTTTATTTAGATTCCATTTAAACAATACTATGGGAGAAGGATTTACGTCGCGCCAGACCACGCTCAGGCGCCGTAGCAAGTCGGTGTCGACGTCGCTCTGCACTCGATTAGAAAAAAAAACATCGCTGTAGAAAAATATATACACTTCACAAAACGTTTTGATCATTTCGAAAAACTAACCAATTTTTTATAGTGGTTTATATTTCTAGTAGTAAGAGACACTGTAATTAGGCTAAAACAAAAATTCTAAAATTGGGTTTTATTAGGTTAGTTTTTTTTACGCTATGACTGTCATGGTACTTCTTGACGGGTAGAAATACATGTCGTCTTTGTAGTCCTTTTGTTAGTCATGCGAGAGCTTACCACAGAACTGAACATAATGACTTTATGATGGACCTCAGTAAATGCTATGAAACTCCTTCACGGGTTCGGACGGGAAAACTATGAAATTTTGTTTACAACTAAATATTTTTTTCTCAGATGTAGTATATATTGGATGTTATGTATTTTAAACTTGATTATATGTAGCATAAACAGGCATTTTTGTTTATTAAGAAAAATGTAAACTTACTGAGATTTTCGTACCGAAAATCAGACTGCTTTGCGCGAGGGGACTAAGAAGAATTATTTTTTAAATGAAGACATATTAATTTTAAAACACAATCATCTGTACATCATTCTTAAAGGTTCAATGTATCTGTGGTTAATCATTATGTTTATCAAAGTTCAATAGTTTTGTAGTAATTCGTACGAAAAAACCGTGAAAATTGACCTTTTTTTGCGAGCTTGTCCTTAATAAAGTCATCCAAATGTATTAAATCCATTTACTTATCTACTTTTCTCTCGTACTAACGCCGCGTCGTCATTAAAATTACAATAACTTTTGATAGAGTGGACCGATTTTACTGAAAAAAGACTAAGTTATTGTCGAAAATATAAAAAGTACAGATACGTTAGACTTACATTCTTATTATATGTATTGTGGTGGTGCTTCCTTCGATCGGAAACCACCTGTGATAATCAAATGCGAGGTCAGCGAGAGAACTAGTAGCGAATGTTGTGATCACTGCAAAATAGGTTATGGTGATACGAGTAGCGCGCAATCCCTTTAAGGCGCGACGAACTTCGCCTACGATGTGTGTGATCGAACTGGGGTCAGCGACACACGCCGCCGGGAGCGACTAACAAAACAAAAATGCTCCCACCCTCGCTGACACAATGTTTTCTAATTGACTATTACGCGGCCGTAACATATAGATATTGATCCCAAGACCAGGTGTCAACACGAAAATCGGAGAAGTATAGACACCTTAGATTGATATTATCATTATATGTATATGTATATATATATATATAATACATGTACATACATTTATATATATCAACGAACATTGAAAATATTGTTATTGACACTAAAGAAAACTAATGACTCTGTAAATGTGTTTCTACACATTACAATACACAAAAGCCCGGATATAACATCATTTTTAATGACAGAAAAAACAATAATACAATCTTCGTCAATCTTTTTGGCCGCTCTGAATATAGCTGTAAGTTCGAGTTTGCCCATAATATCATCAAGAGTCTAAATACAAAAGATAAAATATGTATATTATTATGAGGGTATAAAATTGGCTTTTTTACCTTTAAGTTGTCTCCATGTAATTAATACATATCACTACATATAATAAAACAAAGTCCTCTGCCACGTTTCTGTCTGTTCGCGATAAACTTAAAAACTACGTAACGGATCTTCATCCGGTTTTCACCAGTAGATAAAGTGATTTAGGAGAAATGTTTTGGTATATAATTTGTAAAAAACAAAATATTATCAGGGCGAGACTACGTCCGCCGAGCCCGCTAGTCTATATATATAACGTGTCTGTAGTTTTTAGATTTTTGTGAAATAATGTTGCAGGCATAAGTAATAAAATACATTTAAATCACTTTTAGAAATGTTTGTTTGTTTGTTTGAACTCGCATCACTGCTAAAGTACTGCGTTCACTATAAAATTATAAACCATTTCCTCGCGTACCATTTGGTCTCAGCTTCATGAAAGTCGGTTCATTCAATCAAAGTTATTGTAATTTTAATGACGACGCAACTTAAGTGCGAGACAAAAGCAGATAAGTGAATGGACTTAATACATTCAGATGATTTTATTAGTCACTGGTTTATAACATTAGGTTCCACGCCGATGGAATACACAGCTAGTAATATAATATGTTTAAATACCTAATTTTTTATTCTGCACCGCTATTTCAGAGTTGTCAAAAAGTTTGGCAAGCACTGCACAGTTTCCGAAACACTGTTCGCATACACGCTTTGTTATATGCGAACTGACGTTTGAAACGTTGTTTATTCTGTGAAATACGACGCCATGACAGTTATAGTCGTTTTGGCGGGAATATTTAATAATGAAAATATTTTTAATTGAAAATATAATTTTGAAATTATAGATAAGTAAAATAAATATTTTTCTATAAAACAAATTTCAATATAGTACTTACATCACAATTAATAGGAGTAGCTTGAAAATCATTATGACGAGACATCGCCTGTCAGTAACTTTCAAATTAATATCTACGACATCGGCAATATCCGACGACGGATTCTTTTCAAACGCTGCGCAGTTCTTATAACTTATTTTCTGTAAGTTCGCGTAAATTTGATGAGAATGACATATCTTTTTTGATGAAAGTCCATAAATAAAATTACGACGCAAAAATGGAACAAATTGATGACAGCATATATAAGATGTGCCTACTTTTTTTAAAGAAAAACTTTATTCATCCCCTGAAATGTTTTCGTCCATCTATCGCATGTCGCATTAGCTGGCTGCGGAGTAGGGGTAAAGTGAAAAGCACTGGGAAGAGTAACTAAGGCCAATATGGCGGCGTCCATGGCTCA
The DNA here is from genome assembly GCA_015888305.1 of Antheraea pernyi. Classification (NCBI taxonomy): domain Eukaryota; kingdom Metazoa; phylum Arthropoda; class Insecta; order Lepidoptera; family Saturniidae; genus Antheraea; species Antheraea pernyi. Next base: position 1,100,625 of record MU158723.1, on the reverse strand, counting down.
ATTCAAATTATTTCAATGATTGAAATATACTCAGTTTTTATCATGCGTCTATCATCTGGATTTGGATTTTAATGGTGGTAGAGCCACGCTGAAACTAGTACTGATTTCAGCATGAATGGGTCGGCCCGTCCGGTGTAGTACCACGCTCTCACAGAAAACCGATGTGAAGTAACAGTGCTTGCATTGTTGCGTTTCGTTCGGTCAATGAGAGTGCCGGAGGCCCACCTCCCCTCCCCTTTCCTCTCTCCTCTCCCTTTCCCTCCCCTAACCCTTCCCCCAAAGGGTGGCAACGCACTTGCGACTCCTCTGGTGTTGTTAGTGTCCATGGACGGTGGTTATCACTTAACATCAAGTGACCCATCTGTTCGTTTGCCATCTATGACATAAAAAAAAATCTACGTGATCGTATTTATTATGTATTCCGTACTCTAATACGCAGATTGTAAGATAATCTTCGTACATGTCCTTACGATCTTTTGGGCTTGATTGAGAAGGAGTTTGCTATCAAATCGTTCAATATTTTTTTCAAGTACGTGATTGCTAATCTTAAGACATTTAACAGAGTTTGAAATTACCACGACTGACTTGTATCTAAATCATAACAAATCTTGGCGACGTTTATATTATGGTCATGCAACACGTCAAGGGAGTTAATAGTGTTTCCGATATACACGTATTCATTTGTGAATCATGCAATTTCGATTGTATGGTTCACAAATATATATATGTATGAATAGCTTAGAATAGTTAGCTAGGACAGAGGTGTCTTTTTCCAGGAAACAGCCCAAGCCGAGGTGTGCGTGCACCCTTGTGTATGTTACCCAAAACCAAAATCGGCTGAGTGCCCTAAGCGCTCGGCCTTAGTAGTCCGGTGAAGCTGTAAAGACCTTGCCAGGTCAATAGCATAGTCAGTTCGAAAAAAAAAAAAAAAAAAAAATAGAAACTACAATAATTATAAAAATGATAATAAAACATTTTTCCCTTTATATTACCAATTCCAAATGATCTCTGTGCGAAACCAACAATATTTGGAAAAGGAAATAAGCAGAATAAAATTAAAATGTATAGTTGGATATCTAGTTTACTATTGATTTCCCATTATCATTCCCATTTTTAATTATTAAGTTAAGATTATAGACGCGAGATCGAATAATTTTCCAAATACTGATAATAAATGAATCCGAAAAAAGTTTCACTTGCGGTAGTCCGGTGAAGCTGTTAAGACCTTGCCAGGTCAATAGCGTAGTCAGTTCGAGAAAAAAAAAAAACAAAGTTTCACTTGCATCATGGTTTCATAAAACCACATAAGTTTTTTTTGTAACACGACTAAGTGTAATAATCCAGTTACGAACTTATAACTATGTGTATGATAATCGGTACCGTCTGTATCATCGTAGCTTTATATTATCAGTATAGAAGTATAGATATAGTTACGAATAATAAAATCTCTCAAATAATATGATATCGCTAATTTTGTGGCCCGCTACTACTCGATTTCTTACGTAGAAAATAATTATGAACACGTTTACCTATGAAAATTGTAATTTCAATTAATCACTTGATATGATCTCATATGTATGTAGATGAATATGTATTTATAATTAATTATAATAAAATTAAAATGGTGTTATTATTTATAATTTATAATATTTATAAGATGTTTTAAAAGTACAAAATTACATTTTCGTTTATACACATTTTCATATAACGTAATATCAACATTCTCATCTTTTTTTTTTCTAACTGACTACGCTATTGACCAAGCAAGGTCTTAACAGCTTCACCGGACTACTAAGGCAAGCGCTTAAGGCACTCAGCCGATTTTATTTTGACAACTAGCTCAAGGGTGTAACCTAAGCTAAGCTAACTATTCATACATATATGAGTTGTTGAAATATATATGTGTACCAAGCATACACACCTCAACAACTCTTATATATATTTCGTATCAGATAATTTATTTCAGTTTGGTAAAGGAAAAAAAATAAAACCCTTCCACTTGCATGTGTAAGCGTGTATGCGTGCACGTGTGTGGAGGTGATATGTGTAATGTTGTCGCAGTGATGTAAGATTTTGTGTCACTATTTCATCGGGAGGGTCGGTAAAAATATATCGCGGACATCTTTTACAACGCGCAGCGTTTGGTACGAGTTCGTATTTTGCGGCGGATACCACTAACGGACTGGGATGATTCGCGGCTTTTTCAAAATAACTAATCGTAAGTGTTTTAAAACATTCTCATCGCGCGCGCCGTTAAATATCACTATTTACCGATATCTTAAAGCAATAGTTTTTTAATATAATATTAATAAAAACTATATATGAATATAAATATTTTGAATTGTCCACAGCAAAGCAAGTAAACACTCTTTTGTGAGATAAGATAACTACGATATATTGGTGCATTCAAACGCCAAGAAACTAATGACTCTTCTTATCACGCTGTGTGTTAGGTAAATCAAGAACCTTTCTGGAACTATTAAATAGCGGTGGATTTAGCGAGACCTACACTATCTTTATCTTTTTCATGATCCATGAAAATATAAGATAGTGAAGATAACATATACATTAATATATAGAAATCAAGAAGAAATCATAACTTTGTATGCAGGTTTCTGGCGAGATTTTGGAATGCCATGTAGTGGCTTTTATATTTTATCCATTATCTTCTGTTATTTGGCTTTATATTGTGTAATGTTAGTGGTGTTTTACGTAATATAGTTTGGTTATTGTGCACAAGTGAATTGGATTGGAAACAATACCACGGAGCATGGATTCTGACTTGCCACAAAAACTCCCAAGAAAGTTCTAACAAGATGGTCAACATCTTGTTAGTTCATTGAAATTATATCAAGAAACTTATAATATCGTTACTCACTTGACAATGGCAGTAATAATTTACTAGAAGACTGGTTACCAAAAATAAAATAGAAGTATTTTGTATATATATACAAGGAGATAATTAAAGAATCATACAGAGTGTGCATATTTATTTTAACGCCATCTATTAGGAATCGGACGAATTACAGCTGTAATTTCATAATTCTATAGTTACATACATTAATAGTTCAATCTAATAAAATCAGTAACTTTACACTTTTTAAGTAAACTGTATTAAAATAATAAACTCTTACACCATGTAAATAATTTAATTTGCTTTCAAGAATATAATATTTTTTCTAAAAATCATAGACAATATACGGGAAAATAACTAATTTATCATTCGTTGAACTCTCGAAGGTCATCCTTTCCCGCGTTTATAGCTAGTTCTGCCAACCTTAGATATTGAACTTGTTGTTTCGGATATTCATCTAGAAAATAAAAAAGATAGCTTCTATTATTTATTTGTTGGTGATATAAAATTATTTCGATGTTATTTTAATTCAAAGTGGTTAGACAGTTTATGTGCTGTTCTTATATACGAAGGCGTGTTGAGGATGAAATCATGTAAATAAAATTTCTGTATATTTGCTTATTATGTCTCCTGTACTATAATTTATATTTAAACTTATTTACTACATTTACGGGGGACATGGTTACATTTAAAAAATTACCTATTAGCTGATATAACAAGCTGATCATTTCGAAATCCTTAAATTTTTTATGGTGGTCATAACAAAAATCGAGAAACATCATCTTTACTTAAAATATAATCAAATATTACCGAATTGCGGCTTTTTTAATTATCCAAATGTTCTTAAGATAGCCTGGGAACCATTAGTTTTTATTCTTTACCCATCAGTATTTTCATCAACAAACACACCTAATTCCCGATAGTAACAAGTGGTAAGTATTGTCCTCACTGTTATTCAAAAGATTTATCCATGTTTATATTTAGACAAAGAAATAAAATAATATATTCAAAACTCGTATAATATTGGAAGGGGAAGGGGACTAATCTCTTGGTACTTTCAGCTTATTAATATATATTATAACAGGTTATTAATATATAATACAGAGATTTAATGAAGCTTATCAATAAAAGGGTCACTTGCACTCTTTTTATCATAATTAACTGTGGAATCATTGAATTTTACAATAATCCTCATAAAGCTACAACTTTACAAATTATCCCCGGAATATAATATACGACATTTTTTTGTGTGCTGATAATATCATTTCAAATATACTATGTAATTATTTTACAATAAAGAATTATGAAAAAGATTATTGTTTGTTTTTTTTTCGAACTGAGTACGCTATTGACCTAGCAAGGTCTTAACAGCTTCACCTGACTAGGCTAAAAGTGTTTTGTATTAATAACAATTATCATTCTAGTGTGTATCCGAATTGCAACTATATTAGTATAATGAAAGTGATTTTTTTTTCATTTATGTGAACTATATAATGAATAATTTTACCAGAAATATTTTAACCTTTAGATAATATGTTAATTAAAAATTTTGCAAGATGTAATATTAGCATTTTTATTGTAAAAAGAACGCTAACCGATTATAAACAATGTAAATTATTTATAACTCTGGCCAAATCATAGAATGAAATATTTTTTTAAAACTATATTTGACAATAGACAATTTCTTGACGTCCGACGCCGTTCTTTCTATTCGCGTTATTTTGGCAGCGCTGTTGCTAACGCCATTTTTGTTATACACTGTAAGCTCCATAAGGTGATTTTATTTTACTCATAGGGACATTACTAAAGTGCGAAAGAGAGATCCGAATAAGATTTTCTTAGGTAGCTTCTAGTAACCTGAATATTTTCTTCAAAGCTTATTTACGACGTTTCTCATTGTCTATGCTGTAGATACGCATCCAGAGCGATACATACGGTGTAAAGCTTTTAGTAACAAATGTATAGTAAAAATGAAGGAAAACGCCGTACTTAAGTGGCAAAAAGTGTACAATCCTACCGGCCCTCAACCCCGACCCAGACATGGTCATCGCGCAGTCGCCATAAAAGATTTGATGATAGTTTTCGGCGGCGGAAACGAAGGAATAGTTCATGAGCTGCACGTCTTCAATACGACTACAAACCAATGGTTCGTACCTGTTACAAAGGGAGAAGTACCTCCAGGATGCGCCGCCTACGGCTTCGTTGTCGACGGGACACGGCTCCTCGTTTTTGGCGGCATGGTTGAGTACGGCAAGTATTCTAACGATTTGTATGAACTACAGGCTTCGCGGTGGGAATGGAAACGTTTGAAACCACTGCCGCCTAAACAAGGTCCCCCGCCATGTCCGCGACTCGGTCATAGCTTCACTCTCCTGAACGGTAAAGTGTACCTATTCGGCGGCCTTGCTAATGAAAGCGACGACCCCAAGAACAATATACCCAGATATCTAAATGATTTGTATACTTTAGAGCTTTATCCTAATTCATCGATGACTGTTTGGGACATCCCGTTGACTTTTGGCCAGTTACCGCCGCCTCGCGAATCTCACAGCGGTGTCGCGTACACTGATAGAAACTCTGGTAAATCATCACTCATCATCTACGGTGGTATGAGCGGATCACGTCTCGGAGATCTCTGGATTCTAGATGTGGACAGCATGTCCTGGTCTCGGCCTGAAGTTGGAGGGCCTCCACCTTTACCTCGTTCGTTACACACTGCAACTGTTATTGGTCACCATATGTATGTATACGGTGGTTGGGTCCCATTAGTACCAGATGAATCTAAACTTGCCACACATGAAAAGGAATGGAAATGTACTAACTCGTTAGCTTCACTTAATTTAGAATCCATGACATGGGATAATATAGCCCTGGATAAATTTGAGGAGTGCGTACCGAGAGCTAGAGCCGGTCATAGTGCTGTCGCTATTCAAACAAGACTTTACATATGGTCCGGTAGAGATGGCTATAGGAAAACTTGGAATAACCAAATTTGCTGCAAAGACCTATGGTATCTAGAAGTTGGAGTACCACCACAAGCTGGACGAGTAGCTCTAGTCCGTGCAGGGACTACGTCACTCGAGTTGTGCTGGCCTGCATTGAATACAGTTACAACTTATCTCCTCCAAGTACAAAAGTGTGGTAAAGTGACTCCTACACGCTTCCCCTCTGCTGCAGAACCAGTATCGGCACAACCGCCTGCATCACCAATTTCTAACCAAAGTGATGCAGCAAAAGCATTTGGATTAACTTCACCGTTGCCGACACCTGTTCCAATCACTCCTGAGATGCCTTCACGCCCAGTAGCAGCTGTTGTTTCTCCGGTAGTCACACCAATAGTAACTACACCACAAAAAGTAACACCGGGCACTATCAAGATGGCCGCACAGCCTGCAACAGTTAAAATTCCCTGTGGTCCGAATGTGAAACAACAGACTTATCAAGCGAAAGCAGTTATGAAATCACCAGTAACACCGGGCTCATCTCAGCAAGTCAAGGTGGCAGCTGTCACACCGCAAGGTGTAGCGAGAATTGTCAGTGGCGTCACTACGCCGGCGACAGTCCGCGTGTCAACAGCACAGTCGCAAATCGTGCTGAGCTCTCCTGCTGGCGGTACAGGCACTCCGCGCTTCGTGCAAGTGAAAACAGGTGCAGGTGCTGGCGTGCCTGTCAAACTCGGCGCCGGCAACGTTCCACTCAAACTTGCTGGTAACACTGTGCCTCTGAAGATAGGCGCTGCCAATATCCAGGGTAAACTACCAACTAACAGTATACACAAAATGGGGCAAGTACCCACTACAAACATGCCTTTGAAACTGAGTGCAGGTAATATGAAAATCGGTACAAGCAATGTACTTGTAAAAACTGCAGGTGGTATGCCAATTCAAGCTGGAGTCAACTTACAAACGAAAGTAGCGGCAGGTGTACCCGTTAAATTAGGAGCGGGTAACTTACCCGTTATAGCGAGCGGTGGTGGATCTATTCAATTAGCGGGGCAAATGAAAACTCCAGTGTACAAGATCTTGACTGCGAAATCGAGTGAACAAACTGGGACAGTAGCCACTACTACAGGGACGATGGCGGGGGCGACAGTTTTACGGCAAGCTGGCGGTAACCCTGGAATACCAGTTATCATCAAGAAAACACCGGGCACCACGGCACAGACCAGTAACGCACCACAATATGTGACCCTAGTTAAAACCTCTACTGGTATGACTGTAGCGACAATGCCGAAGGTAGCAATGATGAACAGGACTGCCATGCCAACGACGGCTGGACAGACTCAGAACATTGCACAAGGTGCGACTATTGTGAAGTTAGTGTCAACAAACACAGTCGGTGGAAACAAGATTATTACATTACCATCTAATATGCTGCAGCTTGGCAAGTCTGGTGTGGGCGGTAAACAGACAATTGTGATCACAAAATCGGCTAACCAAGCAACACAGTCGAATCAGCAGCAATGAGCCATGCGTTGAATTGTCTGGACTATGGTGTATCCTCAGAGTGCCCTTAAATGCTGTGAGCATATGCAGTGTATATGAAACAAATTGTACAGGTCGATAGGAAGTGAAATATTCAGAATGTGAAGTTTTAACTCATCACCAAGTGTGCTCAGACAATGGAATTATTTTTAACTATTATGATATAGTTTATGTGTTTTGTATGTTACATGGGTTTGTAGAGAAAGTACCTATAGGAGTTTTTACAAAATAAATATTTTATCTACATAATATAAATTAAAATAATATAAATATTAATATTATCTGACTAACACACAGAGTCCTGTAAATGTTATATTATATTTATGTATTGCAATTCATAGTTTTCAAATAATATACAAAATCATACCAAACTTATGTGGCCTGGATAAATCATATTAATGTGTGTGTATATGTAGCGATTCATAATTGAACTGTTGTCGACTATAGATTAATATAAATTTTATAAATGACATGGCCACTAACAGACACAAGTTTATTTTGGTAATATTAATTTGTAATTCCTGTATTCAGTAATTTTACTATCATTATGTGCTAATGGTTTGTTTTATATGTATTCCATAATGTGGTTTTAGTTAGAAGTATTAGATTTTGTCTTCCGTAAGACCATCTTTCATTTTATTTCACATTGCAATCAGTTGTGTTTTTAGTACTAAAATATGTTTGCACTTATAAGATTCACAGTCAATTGCCTCTTGAAACTTGGCTAGTCTTTTATTGTTCATTTGCATTACACCGTTTATTTATTTTAATCACAATTTAAGTGTTCTTGTTTTGTGGCATTTTGAGAGTTAATGAGGGACAGCGGTGAGCCTATCCCCGAAATTAACAAATCTGAGGCTAGGACAGTATTCTTGCACTGCACCTGGAATTTTTATGCAATAATTGATATGCCTTCAAAGACACTTTGTGTGTCCCTTGTTGTTCGTTATTTTGTGCACTAAGATATCTCTGAAATAGATTCACAGGACAATATTATTGATTCACTCAATAATTTGTTATTTATAAGGTTAAAAATATGACATAAAAATGCAGAATAACAATTTTGGCGCGTTTTTTGGGAATCACATCCATCTTGAGGTATACTTTTTTTTAATAAAAACACGTGTCTTGTATATGTATGAACTAATTGTTGTTAAATTTTATTCTGCATTTCTATTCTACGTTAGTGTAAGTATATTAGGGAGTATTTACGTTAGAATAATCGATATATTTAAGTTTACAAATGTAAGGAATGTAAATATCATAAGTAGTTAAATTTAATGTTATACTTTGTTCATATTATTATGTTCATTTGCTTGAATAAACGATTTGGATAAGTGTGATTTTTATTTTGGAAATGGACTGATTGAACCAAGCATTTACTCGTGTGTTATTATTTGCTAAAACAAAAAAAATAGGTCATTAGTACATGTGGACGCGGTAGAAAAATGCCACGACAACGAATTCTTTATGAAGTAATTAAATTTTACTGTCTTTATTATTAAATGGAAACAAGTGTGCTGTTGTGTACACATTAAACATGGTCGGAAATCTGTTTTGTGTTTTAATAATATTTAATAAATTTCGAAATATGTACATAATACTTTGATTACAAATATTTTATATCAGCGCCATCTACGCGTAACTTATTAAAATATTTAAGATGGTAATGTTGAATTTTCTTAAGTTAATTATTTAGTTAATAACATTAGCGCTAGATGTCGTTATAATTGTTATTTGTACCTTATCACTGTTTCCCCAAACTTATTCCGATGAACAGTATTTTTTTTTTCACTAAATTACTGATTAGGTATATATTATAGTAACTTTCAGGTTTTGACATAACCCAGATTTAGGTCAGAATAAAAAATCGGAATGGATAAAATAATGTAATTAATTGAATACTAATTATTATTTTAAGATATAATATCCTGTTGTGATTTTGTAATTTATATCACCCATGCAATGCGCTAAACGTAAATTGAACTGTAATGGAGATGTAACAATATTTTTAAAGTGATATAAAAACTTTTAAAATTGATTCTTATGTAAAATCCCATTAGAATTAGTCGAGCTGTTCCAAACTGAATGACATAGAAAAGACCAAATAGTTTATACGTTGATATTGGTGTGATTTATTTAATTCACAATTCTATGTAATACTTAGTTTTGCATTCTATTTACAATAAATTTACGGAGATTAGTTACTTCGAAAAATTTGACTTATAGTATATAAATTCGATATATTTTAGAAACTCTACATAAATAGACAAAAAAACAGCAGACTAAATAGTTTTCACAATCTCATTTTACCCAGACTGAATTTATGCGAAATTACGAAACCAAACCAATTTTACATAGGTACTGTCATTGGTCGTGTTAAATTACCAAAGGAAGCGTTTTAAATTGTACATAATAGATGGCGCTATTACACGTTTTGTGTTATGCCATAAATATAAGTTTTTCATTTCAACTTTAGTTCGGCAATGTTAATTATAATGAACGATCAAATTAGTCTAGACTCGTAAAGTTGTGAATACGTGATTAAAATTTAATTCTTATAACTCGGGGGAATATTTAAAAGTTATAGAAGACTACATGCTCTGATTCATAAGAAAAGAGAACCGTAACGAATTAACTTTAGAATAACTGGTAATTATGGTAAAAGTATACAGTTTTATATTATGTTAAAGCATTTATGTGAAACTGGTTTTTGTTCGCGTCTTCGCTCGTGTTAATGTAAATTTAATATACCTTTTGCAAATGGTATCTTATGCAATTATTTCTGGATGAGAGCTATGCTATGTCTTTTTCTGCACCTCTCACAATATATATAGAAAATGACACTATGATCGTTTATTTACTTAAGGTACGAAAGCGTAAGACATAAATAAACAGAGTCATATCCGTATTTATAATATTAATAAGGAGTGTAGACATAACAAGTGTGAACTACGATGAATAGAGATTTCAAAATGAAGGCACACTCGTTGGTGTGATGGAAGATAAAACTCTTTAATTTTTACTCTTTAATAATTACAAAACGAAGTTTTTTGTGGGATTTTGTCTGTTATGTATCAGTTTTTATATTGCACTCACAATTTTGTGTCAGATGACTCTATAATTTGTAACTAGCTGTACCCGTGATTCCGTCCGCCTGGGACGTAGTGACGAATTAATGTTTTAAGTCCATTTACTTCTCTACTTTTTCCCGTGCTTAAGTCGCGATGTCATTAAAATTACAATAACTTTTGACAGAGAGAGAACCGATTTTAATGTAACCATGATTAAACGATGCTTGAGGATATGTTTTATGATCTTTTTGAAGAGGTTTATCGTGAACGCAGTACTTTAGCAGTGTTGCATGTTCAAACAACCAGATAGGCAGATAGATATTTCTAAAAATGATAGAAATCTAGTTTATTATTTATTATACACACCGGCAACATTTTTTTTCCCACAAAATCCAAAATAGTACGGACACGTTGGATTTACATTCGTATTAAATGTATAGAAGATATTGGTAGTGTTTTACGTAATTCAGTTATTGTGCACAAGTGAGTTGGATGGGAAATAATACGATGGAGCATGTACTTACGGTTGTCGCTATTTTATTAGGTTTTAGAGTGTGTGTGTGAGCAAATAGCCAGCGTGGGGAAATGTGAATTTGGAACGACGATGAGGGCACTATGTCAAATTGTTCTTAATATAAAGCTATGGTTTCTTCAAGATACCCTTCATCGAAAGCTTCAGCTCCTAAATACTGAGCCATCATCTCTAACCCCATTGCAGATTTATTTTTACTGTTTCTCTTCATATAAGCTTTTGGTGTCTATACCAAAAAAAATGGCGTGTAACCATCACACGCGTTTGAAGTAAAATTTCGTTGCCGTTATAAGAGATGGTGATTAAGTTAAAAATAAACACATCATATGAGAATTTAAAAAGGCATTTATTGATGATGTAACACTAGCAATATATACATTTAATATCATCGACCACTATACATTTTAAAACAATAATTTAATTACTGTCATACTTCAAATATGATATGATTGGTTTATGATAACTGAAATGAGAAACATAAATTCTACTCTGCAAATGAATGAAGCTTTGATATAATTTGTTACTTATTTACATTGAAACCAGATGGCAGCACGGTCGCGCGCCCATATATATATTATATTGTATGATTTTTATTATTATTAAATTTGATATTTTTTATTAATTTATATTTTTTCATTTTTTTTTATTGATTTGTTTATGAACTATTCATTGACAAAATCGAAAATATTTAAAAACCGGATGGTACAGAAACGTGCCGCCATATTGCCGTAACGGATTTTTGTTGTATTGTCGTCCAGTTACCTTCTAGTCGCGCCTAAACACGTTTAACTTCAAAAAATGTCCTTGGACACCCTATGGCCTTATAAGTATTTAAAACGGAGGATGGAAATCGCTGGAAGGCTATCATAATTAACCCCACTGTTTACTTACAGCAATCAGTGTGATAACGTATTAATGCGTGTTTCTTTTTCCCACGCGTCTATGACTCATTTATTGTTTATTTGTAACAATGAGTTTGTTAGGGCTTGTTGTATATCTTGAGATTATTCTGGAATGAATTAAAATATCTTTCCGGTTCGGATGATATATATTTTGAAGTTATACATCTCTTGGCGCGTTAGGGAAAAATGATGAGAGTCAATTTTTACGATGCGCGCGCACATCATCACGAAAAACCGACACCCTGAAGTTAGCTATAGTCAACTTTTTCTATTGTTAGTGTCGTTTTTTCTACAAACGTAAGGCGAAAGCTAAAATTATTGAAAAGATTTTTTTTTTCGAACCGACTACGCTATTGACCTAGCAAGGTCTTAACAGCTTCAACGGACTACGACGATTTTTGTCTTGTTACGCCAAAGAAGTATAACTTCTAACGGGTGTACATAAGTACACACACACACACTTTTTTAACCAATAACACTAGAATCATACAATGTAAAGCTGCCGACTTTGAACAAAAAATAATATTAAATGCTGTTCTAAAATATTCAATGAATTACAGAACCATCAAGTTCATATTTTAAATATTTCACGTGACACAGTATTTCCTCTGTGTGACAGATTATTAATCAATTGGCATATTTATATCTCAAAGTCAAATGTCTCGCCGCGGGGTTCCGACCATTTTTTTATTACATTTAAGGTGACGGCTCTCAAATCAAATATTTGCAATTTAAATATATAACGTTTAATTTAATTGCTACATGATAATGCGTTGCTTAGAATCCCATGAGAATGTTGGTGAGAATAGTTTGTTACGCTTTCACGCAAAAACTAGTTAACCAATTTTAATAAGATTTGATATGGTAATATTTATATACTGTAATAACATATTGAATAACAAATAGGATGTGGCAGTATCACAAGTTACGAAGGTCAGAGCCGGAGGATCCAAAAAAAACCAAATTACTGTATATTAATTTATTAAACGAAATCACATACTGATTCTAAAACTAGAGATTGTCGCCGATGTTAGGTTAACTCTCACACTAAGCCTAAACTAAAACTAATAGAATAGTGAATGCTCACGATGTTAAGTTAACACTGTCTTTCCGTTTTTTTTTTCTTTTTTTTCTCGAACTGACTACGCTATTGACCTGGTAGGGTCTTCACAGCTTCACCGGACTACACTGTCTTTCCGTTGTTTTCGTCCAAGTATTTATACATGAACAATGTGGGAACGGAGGTGTCGGACCACCGAACGTTTCCAGTAACTTTGTGCACCATTTGTGGAAATTGCTGACTCGCATGCTTGAATGCCTGCCGCAACTCGGAACTGGGAACTCGGTATTCTTCTTATTCATCGATTGTGTTGTATAGCGATGGCGTAATACTTGGAATACCTACCGCATCGTGGCACTGGAACTCTTAGTCAGCAATCGTGGTGTGTAGCGATGGCATAACACGCATATAAACATTTGTATAAACAAACATCTGTAAACATAATGACAACGTATATACTATATATAGCATATATATACTGTGAACGGAATCAAAATGAAATATAATTAATCAGAATTAATTTTGTATTTTCATATGATTTAAATTTAAATTTTATATTAATTATCATGTAGGTAACCAGAGAGTCTTTCTTTCCTAATACATGTAATTTATAAATAGACGATTAATGTTTTCCTGAAATCGTAACCAGAGTGTCAGATATATATATTCCGAATGCGAGCAACAACGATAACTAATAGATACTACGTTGCTTCTCGGAGAATAGATTCGTTGATAATGTGTGAGAACCGGTTAAGTCATTGATATTGAATTTTAATACACCTATGATTTTTTTTAAATCACTATTACATGAAATTCCCAAACGGGCGTAGTCGCGGGATCAGCTACTAGTATTATATATTGTATCAGTATAACTGTGATTGTGAGTAGAAATCATTTTAGCGAATATAAATAAACCTCCTACAACGCAACCGAATCTGTAGACAAATGTCTACGTTTTTTATCCAAAGAGATAATCTAAACAAATTAGCCGGTATGAATTAATAATAATCAATACATAAAGTCAATTTTCGCGTCAATCGCTGTGTATCTACTAAATTGCGTAATTGATTTTCACACACTTTTCAGTATTATTTAGAGGATTTCCTCTGAAAAGTTTACGTATATAATTAATACATATTATAATGATATATCTATACTAATATTATAAAGTTTGTGAGTTTGTACGTCACACGTCTGGCGTTGTAGGGGGAAATCTCAGGAACTACTGGTCCAATTTGAAAAATTCTTTGAGTGTTATATAGCTCATTTATCGAGGACGGTTATCATCATGCTAAGACCAATATGAGCTGAGCACCAATGAAGAATATTTCTAAACCGGGGTATTTTTGTCTTGAGAGCTTCCGCTGCGTGTTAACGTTGGCCCAAAATAACTATTCCACGCGAACGAAGTAGCGGGCGGAGGCTAGTAGTAGATATGAGTTGAAACATTGTTTTGCGAGATGTAGCAGCGTAACTACCACGTTGTTAATACCAGAAGGATGTATAAAGATATACAAAATATCTGAATCCGATTTTGTAGACTAAATGCTTTGATAGCGGGGTTACGAATCCTCCTTTATTGAGCCGAGCAGGCATATTTAAATAAGACAAAAATACAGTACGTTTTTCACAGATTTGCACAGCTTTTCAGATATCAACCCTCCCTTTTATGTGGTACATAAGACCACAGAGCGTCCGTGGACAATCCTTTTCTATAGAAAATGAGTACTTGGGTTATACCCCAAAAACTTTCGAATCTACCACCTTTAAGCTTAAAATCTGTCGGCAAACGCCTATGAGTATGTTCCGGAAGCTGCACTTAAGAGCCAGTCTCTCCAGGTATAACACGTTTATAATCTTAGCCCATATTGTCATTTAGTATCAGGTGAGAATGTGGTCAAGCGCTAGAACGATGCAATAACCAGATAATGCAGAATTTTCCGTAGCTGATTCTAGGCTATTTATTTTTTTATTCGTTTCAGGCTTTGGCGATTTTTATGACCAAAAAATAGGGCTAGTATCAGCTGATGAAATATAATATATTTTTATTTTTTTATTCGTTTTATTTTACAGTAAAAAAATAATAAACTTAATCTTCTACAACATTCGCACAGTGTCTTGTCATTCCAATCATATCTCAGCCAATTAATCCGCACGTAATAACGTTGATGCAACTTCTATTATTTTTCTCAGGCGGTGCTGCAACGACTCTTTTCTTCTTCTTCCCATTCGCGTCGTATTTCTTCTCCTCCTGGAAAGAGTTGTAAAGAGAATATGTATTAATCCGGTTAATATTGTAAACAGGAAAGTTTGCGATCGTCGATGGATTGTTATTTTTTCAATTAAAAACTGTTCAACGGATTTTAATAACACTACAGTAATATAGCTTATACATTTTGTAGCTTTTGTAGGTGGTAGAGCCATGCTGAAGCTATTACTGGTTACAGCATGAATGGGTCGGCTCGCCCGGGTAGTACCACCTTCTCACAGAAAACCGACGTGAAGTAACAGTGCTTGCATTGTTGCGTCTCGTTCGATCAGTGAGAACGCCGGAGACTCAACTTCCCTCCCTCTCCCCTCTTCCCCACTCCTCCTTCTCCACAGGCTAGCACCGCACTTGCGACTCCTCTGGTGTTGCTAGTGTCTATGGACGGTGATGATCACTTAACATCAGGTGACCCACCTGTTTGTTTGCCTCCTATGATATCATAAAAGACCTTGGAATAAAGCATAAGCTAGGATATATTTTGCCTAGATTTTATATTTTATTCATAATCTTGTGTTATTTGACTTTATATTTTGTAATATATTATTATATATATATTTTGTGGTGTTTTACGTAATATAGTTTATTTTTTATTTTGCAGAAGTGAAGTGGCTGAGGAATAATACCATGGAGCATGTTTTCTGAATAAGTAAAACTAAGTCCTAACAAGAGGGCCACCATCTTGTTTACGTTATATTTACATTTATTTATAATTATTTAATCACTTTTCTCTCGTACTTAAGTCGCGTCGTCAGTAAAATTACAATAACTTTTGAGAGAGTGAATCGATTTAAATGAAACCAAGGCTGAATGTTACTCGAGGATATGCTTTATGATTTTTTTGATGAGGTTTTATCGTGAACTCAATACTTTAGGAGTCATGCGTGTTCATACAAATAGACAGAGAGACAGACATTTCTAAAAATGTTTGAAATTTATTTTATTCTTTTTATTCAAAAATCTAAAAATTTAGATAGACGTTAGATTTAAATTCTTATTATATATATAGATGTGATTATATTTGTTAGGTCGTTTCATGTCTTAATTACTTAGCGGATTATTATGATCTTTGTATATGCACTGTGAGAGGTACAGGAAAGGAAAAACATAGGATATCTTTCATCCATTTAATCTACATGTAAAAAATGAATAAGTCTGTAAGACAGAAGATAGTTAAGAAGATAGATTGATGTTCAGTTGCATAGTTTCATTATAAAGTTCGTACTATGAAGAGAAGATTTTCTTCTTTAGCACAACCGTGTAAAGCCGCAGCGGATATCTAGTTTAGAAAATTAATCAATACCTACTATTATAAAGCTGAAGAGTTTGTTTGCTTAAACGCGCTAATCTCAGGAACTACTGGGCCAATTTGACAAATTATTTCAGTGTTAGATAGTTCATTTATCAAAGAAGGCTATAAGGCTTAGGGAGTAAGGGGTGTCGAATAACATTATAAGACTTGAGACACCCAAGCCAACCTCACCTGCACGTGGTGCACCCTGCTGGGTAACGAACGAGGCAAAGGCAATAGCGGAGTGGTAGGGTTTTACAGCCTGACTGGGTCGCAACCACCATGTATATGGCGAAAAAGCCCGTAATAGTGATTCGCTTCTGCGGGTCGCGTTTCGGGATCAGCCTGTGCGTATCCAGATTTTCGCAGGCCGCAGCGGCGACCGGCGATGGATATATTCTCTGTCGGTGGTCACCATTGTTTTTGGATTGTACTGTGCTTACCATCAGGCATAGTGCAGTCATTTTGCCGAGCTACAATAAAAAAGCTATATAACATCACGCTAAGACAATAGCAGCGGAGTACCAATGAAGAATATTTCGAAATCGTTTTTTTTTTCCTTATGAGAGCTTCCGTTGCGTGATAACGTTAGCCGATAGTAACTATTCCACGTGAACGAAGTCGCGGGCAGATGCTAGTCAAAATATATATTACTAAAGAATACTCAAGATTAACAGAAATAAATACGAAATATTTATTTGAACCCTTTTAAAATAAATCACTGGAAGCTTTCCGCTTTCTCTCAGTCGTGATTCTAAATGAGAACGCTATCTGGACGTTATCTCGATTTCACTGACATTTCTCAATACCCCTGAAAATGTATTTTACTGCTACTCTTAGTTTTTGTCAGACCTCTAACAATGATAATGGGGTGTATACGATGTTAAATACGACAGAGACGACAAGGCTTTGTACCCAACTAGTTATTGAGGACTAGTAATTACCCGCGGTTTGTGACGCGTTTTCTAAGTTGTAATTCTTTTCGACTCTTTGTGTTATATCTTTTCGAAGTAAAACTTCTTTACGCATGCTTGACTTGAGTAAGCTGGTGAATGTATGACGAGAGCGTTACGAAAGATGTGAAATAAAGTTAGTGAAGATAGAAAGAGAGAGCGAGTTACGTTTCTTATATTACTGTAGGGACGAGAGATAGGTGCGAGCACACATTTTCTTTCTCTCATAGTCACGTTAGAAATTAAGTTTTGTATATTTAAGACACAGTGCAGGCCTATTTTCTGTATCACACTGCAGGAGCAAGAGAGAGCAGTGCGTGCGCACATTTTCTTTCTCTCTTCCTCTCATAGCCAGTGCATTAAATATATATATATATATATCGACGGGAGAAAGCGGAGATTTCGTAACTTGCATTTTGGGGTAAATCACTTTTTCCACATTCTTGTATTAAAAAAAATACTGCTTCGAGAGGTCTGGGTTTCGCTTTCCTACGATTCAATTTTTCATCAATACGGCCTTGTTATTATCAATAACTTTAGCACTACACATAAAAACATAATATTTGAAATAGTTTATTGGTTCTGGTGTAAAGTTGGGATTTTCCAGTTACCTGGTGTTTACTGACGACATGGTCTAAGGTGGTAAACAGATTTTCATGCATTTGCATGGCGACAGATTTTCAACATGGGGCTAATGGTATGGTATGGTAATGGGGGTGGATGGTAGCTAGCGGGCAACGGACTTAGAAAATGGTATGGTTTCATTCGGATGTATTCCATCACCGGAGGATCAGACTCCTGTTGCAAGGATTCGAATCTACGTCCATCCACGTTCTATCCGAAAACGCTATCAACTAAGCCACTATCACTTCAATCTATATAAAAGAATAACTGACTGTATTTATTATCGTATTTACAAAATTACTTTATCCAATTTAGGCCCTAAGTGTACGTCCAGAGTGGACGCTATAATCGAGCGACGAGCGTAGCGTCGCGTGCGGTGCGTCCTGCGTCTAAGAACGATGCTCGCGCGCCACTCAGGACACTCACGTATTAATAATGCATCTGTTTCACACGAACACCGCACGCGACGCTCCGCTCGACTCTCTATTATAGCGTCCACTCTGGACGTTAAAAAGGCGCTTGTGAACGTCAAATCACCCACCGGTTCGAAAAATTATTCAGTCGTCGAGAAGAACCGGCAAGAAACTCGATCTGGCTTATGTTTTCATGATACATATTTTTGGAAACAGATAGTTACATTCGTTTTCGGTGGATGCACAGAGAGGGGCGTTCTTTCCAGACGTCACCGTCGTTCACATATTGATCTACTCTATAATAGTATTTAGACATTAAAACCCGCTTGACATGGTGCTTGAACTCACTATCCAGTAAATCTGTAATTTGCTTTAAAACTTTGTTATAAAATCTAACAACAAAAAAAATATTTTTGGTCTTAGTGAACCTGAAACATGGAATGACCAATTACTAAATCCAGCTTATCTAAGTTTACTACGTTTACATAGTCGAGTGCACAAGCTGAAGTTTCTAGTCTTGTGGTGTAATTGCCAGATGCGGTATAGCAGCGACGACACTTACGAATAGTCGCCGACACCCACTCACAATAATCAAACGATTACACTGTTATTAGGACTGGGCTTTTGTTTTCTTTCAAACGGAACAGTAGAATGACGTGCGAGAGTAAAATTCATTACAGAGTTCACACTGTAATTCCAATTTCATCTCGATACATAAGGGTTAATATACACCGTGACTGTTTAAAGTGTCACAACCTTCAATTGTGTGATAGTTCATGATCACATTTAACATATAAAATAATAATATTAAAAAAAATACTAATAAACAACAAAGAGAACCTAAGTTAGTTCTATGACTCTCAAATGACCGATAACAAAACCTGCTAGCGGCGTCCCAGAGTTTATAACCTTCGATGATAATAAAACGGACAGTAAACCCTTTTGTTTGTTCAAACTTCGAAAAATTATCCTGTGTTAGTTGGTTGGGTTCATTTTCATTTCACTATTTCACGGTCATTGATACTGTGCTTTAACATAGACAGGTAGAGGATTGACTATAATTTTTGTATTTTCTAGATAATTAGGTCAAATATTAAGCCCCTTTTTTATAGATTTAGAACGTGTATCAAGTACTGCGTATCCTGTAAAAATATTGCTAACGAGTAACCAGTCACCCAGTATAGTAGAAAATAAAGGCGCTATGCATACTATCTGTGTTTTATTTCTTCCAAACTGCCGCAACAGTTCTCACGGATACGATTCTCACAAACATTTATGGATATTTTATTATAAGAAACAAAAGACATGCGCTTACATTGTTAACATTGCTTAGGAGTTTTTGGCGGGATATTGGAATGTCATATATTTTATTTATAATATAATCTTGTGTTATTTGGGTCTTTGTTTTGTAATATTGGTGATGTTTTACGTAATATAGTTTGGTTATTGTGGACAAGTGAACTGTATAGGAAAATACCACGGAGCGTGGATCCTGACTTGCTACAAAAACTCTCTGGAATATTCTAACAAGAGGGCCGCCATCTTGTTAATTCATAGACATGATCGAAAGACACTTCTAATAGAAGATCGGTTACCAAAAATATAATATAGGTAATAAAAACAATGTTTATACCGTGCGAAATACATAAAAAAATATAGTACGGAAATGTGTGTCCAAAAAGTCCACAAAAAGTATGTAATTGTGTATGTGTTGTGTATGTACTAAGCATAATGTGTAGTAACCATTTTTATCTTCCTTTATAAATAAAATAAGGTTTGCCTTTGTGGGCGCTTAGCTCAAAAACTACAGAAAAGATTTTGATAATTTTTTTAATTTTAGTTTTTAGACACTTGGTCCTTATCTAAAAAAGAAATTATCACAATATCTTCATTTAAGATATAGGTATTAAAGTTATAAAAAAAACACAATTTTTATAAGCAACACACCTTTAGCTATATCTGTTTCCCTGCGCGAAGAAGTGGTGCAAGCGGTGTGCTATTTACATTTTCCTTTGTATATAAAATTATTATGATAATTAATAACGCAAAGGAAGTCGTAGATATCAGCTAGTTTAAAATATAATTTAATTGTCATATGGAGTTGACACAACCAACAAAGCCCATTGAAATAAAAGGTAAAAAAGTTAAACCGTTTTGGGAAAACTCTTGTCACTGAGATAAACCAATGAGAAATATTACCTGAATACTCTATTCTATAGCATTCATGTGAAAATTAACAAAAGGAATTTTAGATTCACTCGAACTACAGGTTAGATTTAATATAAGTGTTCCTGTAAACTTCTCTAGGGCATGTCGTTTTAATATGTTTGCTAGGAATTATCGCCGAACGTATTTGTTGCCTTTTCTCTCCATTAAATATATACCACAATGTAATGTTAAATGTAAAACCGACCTAGATATCTTTACAAAATCTTACGAAATATTCAATATATCTGCTTAATTAGATAAAATATACATACATTCTTAATTTTTATGTACATAATTTGTATGTTGTTGTATTCTATTAAGATTAGAAAAGAAAAAGTTTGTATGGACGGATGGATATTTGTTACAAGTTCATGTAAAAACTACTGAACGAATTTTAATAAAATTTTAAACTAGCAAAGTTTATATAGCAAGGCAGCATGTAGGCTAAAATTTATAATAATATATTCTTTAATGGGTCGAGTATAACTATAAATATCAAGTAGTTATAAAGCATTTTTGCATTTGATTGGTTGCAAAAAAATATAGAATAAATATAACAATGGAGGCTCTCAACATAGTCTTACTGTGATTCAGGAAAATATTCATTATTGTTACCCCAGAATATTTTCTGTTCTCTCGCCACAACAGCCGAGTGGTTTGCGTACATTAATCGTTCGACGTTCGATTTTGGGGTTAAGTGACATATTTATATTATATATTATTCAACGAACACATATAACAGAGTATGCTCTACTTATATACACAGGTTGATTATAATTTCAAACGTACATTTTCCGTTATATTTTTAATTTTTCTAAGGTCGTTTTTATTTCTCTTATAACTTTTTCAGATCTAAGTTTTTAAAAAAAAGTTTTTTTTTTTTTTAGCACGATATATTAATTACGGTGTATCTTATGGCGAGCACAGGACAACTTAGAAACAAAAAGATATTCAATCTATTTCCATTTGCAGCTTTTATGCATGCTCGTGTGCAAAAGAACGGTTTTGACATCAGTATGGTCGGTCGTGTACAAATCGCTGCCGTACCGCAATTATAAACTTAGTTTAATTCCAACACTGGTTATATTGTAGTCGCAACCATTCGGATTTAATCCGGTTTGAAAATTTATAGGTTGTATATTTTGAAAATTTGTATATTAGCAGCCTTTTTTAATTGACTACACGTTGTTCAAATAAAGCTTTTGTGCCTTCAACAGGTTTGTTAGCGAGCGCAAATGACACTCCGCCGAAATGGCTACAGCGTAAATATATTAAAAGCTTTCTTGTTTTAAGTTTATCTTTAACTTTTTTTATTTCCAGGAGCGAAAATTTTAAAAAATCCTAGAACCCGACTATAGCCACACCTACCGAGTCCAATTGTGATTCCAAGCTATGCTATATATATATTGATAAGAAATGTCTTCCCGGTATCACTTCTGAGTTGTTTCTCTGGCCCTCATCTCTGCGTCCCATTGACTATCCTCGCAACAATGCAATACAATTTTCTAAATCGGATCAGTAGGTAGTATCAGAGATTATCCCGAACACCCAAAATCACAAACTTCAACATTAACTTTTTAATATTGGAGTCTCATAAATACGAATTCTACCAGTGTCAAGTCATTTTATAATAATTATATATGCTTAGTCTGGCCATAAATACTGTTACAATTAAAAATAAACAAAATATCACATTTGAATTTGGAATCTGTCATTTTTACATGATTATTCATTGATTATTCTCATTTTGGCGCCAATACATTGTAAAATATTTTGCGATATTAAAATGGAGTGGGGTGATGAAGAGAAAAGATTGCATTACACAAAGTAGGTATGGAGCTAAATGCAATATTTAAAACTCTCCATACGCTTGGTATTAGTAAAATGTTTGTGTACCGGGATATTAATAGGTAGAATAAGACCTCCTCTGTTTGTGACAGAAAAATATCTGACCGTCCACGTAGTGTTCGTACGAAAAGGTGGTCAAAGCAATAAGGGAAAGAATTCGAAGAAATCCTGCCCGAAAGCAAAAGATTTTATCTCGAGAGATGAAGATAGCATCTAGAACCATGTCGCGTATTTTAAAAGATGACTTAGGACTTGCAGCCTATAAGAGACGTACTGGTCATTTCTAACTGATAATTTAAAAAAGAATAGGGTGGTAAAATCGAATCAAATACTGAAGCGATACGCAAAGGGAGATCACAGAAAAAAATTGTTTACGGGTGAGACATTTTTTGCAATTGAGCAACATTTTAGCAAAAAAATGATACTATTTGTGTTCAAAGCTTTAAGGAAGCATCCCAATTAGTCAACAGAGTGCAACGTGGGCATTATCAGATTTCAGTGATGGTTTAGTGGGATATTAGCTATGAAGGTGTGACTGAGTCATACTTTTGTGAGAAAGGTATAAAAACATCGGCACAAGTGTATCAAGATACCATTCTTGAGAAGGTAGTGAAGCCCCTTAACAACACCATGTTCAATAACCAAGAATGGTCCTTCCAGCAAGACTCGGCGCCGGGTCATAAGCTTGGTCTACGCAGTCTTGGTTGGAAACGAACGTTTCGGACTTCATCAGAGCTGAAGACTGACCGTCGTCTAGTCCCGATCTTAATCCGCTGGATTATGATTTATGGTCAGTTTTAGAAAGTACTGCTTGCTCTAAACGTCATAATAATTTGGAATCCCTAATGCCGTATGATTGTCAGTGAAGAATTTTACCATGAAAAGAGTGCGTGCTTCTATTGATAACTGGCCTCAACTTTTAAAGGACTGTATTGCAGCCAATGGAGACAACTTCGAATAAGCTTTTTATATTTTAAATTGTTTTATATTTATGTATTAAACTAACACACTGTAAAAGTAATAAATATTATTTGCAATAGAAATTTCTTTTTTCTTTATTTCAGTATTTATAGCAAGATTAGGTATAATTTTTGGCTCAGGAACCATCTCGGGCGTCCCCAGAATACCCTTACCCCTTACCCAGAACACAATTATTATCACAATCTGATCAGTGGTTTCGGTGTGCATAGAGGATAAACATACATTGATTTTTATATATAGAGAAGATATACACAATTGTTTTGCAGTTAAAAATAATATAATAGAAAACACTATCCGGTTTATCGGTGTGTCCTTTTATTTCTAAACTACGCAACGTACTTTGGTACAGTTTCAACTGTCTTTTTGATGGCATTATGCGAGCGAAGTCGTGGATAAAAGCTAGTTTTGAATACATTGTTGTTGTGTAGATATATTTGAATAAATAGTAGATAAAATTAATTTACTTTATTTACATTTATTGCAAGCGTTCGCCTCTAATTGCAAAAATAAAAAGGTCACGTTACGTATTCATATACGTATACAGAAATTAAATAACATATATTAATATTTTGTTCGTTAGCTACCTCAACGAGTTCTCCGATCTTGTATTTCGTCATTATAGTTCTAGCGTCAGATGTATGCCCGACATCATCGAATGCTTTACTCGCGTCGGTTCCAGCTTCCTCCAACACAGGTGAGTCGCCGCCTGGATGCTGAAAACCAACATTAAAGTATATCGTAAGCATAGCAGTCTCTAAGGTCGTTAATGAGGTCGTTGTGATCAGTCCTGTGGTAAACTCTTGTTACTGCTAACAAAAGGAATATAAACAGACACAGAACAAACGCTACTTAGGTCAGACAAGGATTATATGATCATAACTAGATAAAGTCAACAAAGGAGAACCAATCAGACTTACTTCATGAACGTATACAGTGAGATCATATACAGAATCTTTGTATACAACCCAAAGCGGTGAATTGTTGCGGCCGTTTCTCTGTGCTACGTCTGCGAGTGTGTATCTAGTCACTTCACCCATTTTCCTTGGCTCTGTAAAATATATCATTCATATATATATACTTCTATAGTTTATCGGTATTTTTTGGCGGGAGATAAACTTATGGTTTCGCGTCACCGCAACATGCTAATAACCGTAATCGACTGTATTGCGTTTGTGTCAGACTACCGACGAGTATTACAGCGGCCTATGTACATCTAAAATTTATATTTTGTATGTTTGACTAGCTTTTGCCAGCGACTTCGTCCACGTGGAATAGTTCCTTTTGGTTAACGCTAACACTCTAACGCTCTCAAAAGGAAAAAAATCCCCGATTTTGAAACATTCTTTATTGATGCTTCGCTCCTATTGGTCTTAGCGTATATTATATCGTCTATAGCCTGCCTCGATAAATGAGTGATTAGCGCGTTCAATCAAATAAACAAACAAACCCTCCATCTTTATAATATTAGTATTGATTAATTACGAGGCTGGCTCTCAAGTGAATGTACCGGAATATAGGAGCTTGCCGATAGATTGTCAACCTGAGAGAAGTAACTGGCCAACCTGAATAGTATCTTGATACACTCGTGCCGATGTTTTGATACCTTTCTCACAAAAGTATGGCTCAGTCACACCTTCATAGCTAATACCTCACCAAGCCATCACTGAAGTCGGATAGTGCCCACGTTGCACTCTGTTGACTAATTGGGGTGCTTCCTTAGAGCTTTGAGCACAAATACGATCATTATTTGAGTAACCGCTTCACATCAGGCGGCCCGCATGCTTGTTTGCTACCGTCGTGGTATAAAGAACCGTAACTGGCCAAGCAGGCATAGAAAAAGGTAATGGATTCTTAAAATATTCCCTTTACCTACATTCGTAATGATTTGAACTTAAATCGATCCTCACGATATCCAAACGTGCTAACTATTCAGACACTGGCTTAAATATAAAATCTGGCACGTAAACCGTTTCAACGCAGTCATCAGAAGGAGCAACTTATTATAACGGGCCTTAGGACTGGTGTCTTCAGGTTGTAGGTTTAGCGTATTTAGTATCTTAGAGCATGTTGTCTTTTAACATCAAACGAGATATATTAAACGTTAAAAACCTATTAAAAATACAAAGTATAGGTAAATATAAACTAATAAAAGCACTAAACGACTAGAAGCACTAAGATATTTGATTGACGAAGACTTTACGCTAAAGCATTATTAAATACGTTACTTTGCACTTTCAATAGAATGAAAAATAAAGTCCACCCGAATATACCTACAAGTACTATGATTTGGTGGTGATCCTGCAAACAAAGGGCAGAAGGATTCAAATACACGAAAGCGTTTCACATGCTATATTGGCAATATCCAGACACACCGACACCTGTGTCTACTATACCGACTTGGCTGACGACGCAAATTGTAGGTTCATCCATTTAGCCGTGGACGCTCCGGCGCGGGACTTTGTGGATTACAGTTTAAAAATGGCAGTAAATTAATGATTAATGTAAACTAACATAACGTAGCAAACGTATAATATTTAATAGTTAAGTAAAATAATAACACATATTTTAAATGATTTTTACCAAGACTAATTGTCTGGGGGTAAATTTCGCTCCCGCACACCAGACTAGCCCCCCCCCCTCGGCAGCAGCTCAAGCCTAGGTCCGTTCCCTCGGCGTGGAGCCCTTGAGTACGCTGCTTGCGCGATACAGTGACACAAAATCTTACATCACTGCGACAACATTACATATATCACCTCCACACACGTGCACGCATACACGCTTACACATGCAAGTGGAAGGGTTTTATTTTTTCCCTTATGAAACTGAAATAGTTTAGAATATTATCCGATACGAAATATATATAAGGGTTGTTGAGGTATGTATGCTTGGTACACATATATGTTTCAACAACTCATATATGTATGAATAGTTATTTTAGCTTAGGTTAGCTCACATAGGTCGCGAATTGCATGTATCAGGCAACAGCCAAAGCCGAGGTGTGCCGTGCACCCTTGAGCTAGTTGTCAAAATAAAATCGGCTGAGTGCCTTAAGCGATCGCCTTAGTAGTCCTGTGAAGCTGTTAAGACCTTGCTTGGTCAATAGCGTAGTCAGTTCGAAAAAAAAAACCAAGTCTTTTAAATTAACGACAGCAGAAAAAAGGTACGGACCAAAAAAATGCAGAAAAAAGAAAAAAAAAAGTTAGATACGGTAATATATATGGAAGTGATGCTTTGAAACTTGCACGGGTTTCACCACAGTTTAAATTACACTTGCATTTAATAAGTCTGGCACAGTGTCTCAAATTTTTTCCTTGCGTTTTGGTAACCGTTCAAATCTAGACACTCTTGTTATCCGATTTCAACAATCGGAATAATATTATAACTACATGTTATAAAACTAAGTCCTCTACCACGTCTCACTGTCTGTCTGCAATAAATTGAAAATCTACTGAACCGATTTTTATGCGTTTTTTACCAGTAGTTAGTGATTCTTGAGAAAGGCTTACGTATATAATTTATCAAGGTGTTTTTTTTTATTATCAGGGCGGGATACCGTCCGCCGGGCCCGCTGGTATGTATAAGTCTACCGGAAAGATCTGTCTGTTTCTATGAAATCAATTTTCGACACGTAATTACTTCATTGGTTGACGGATATTTGGCTCAGTATTTTTAATATTCGATGTACGAATACTGACGTAGCAAATGAATTAAGTTCATTCAAATTAGAGTTGATTGTGAGGCGATAGTATATATATGATTAGTGATAAAGTTCATTAACGCCATTGTATTTTATAAGAATTTCAACGAGGAATAAATAATAATAATAATATATAATAAAACTCTTTATTGCACACACGTTGAAAATATACAAAATTAGTCATCAGTTTACAATATGTAAGTTAGGCGGCCTTATCGCTTAGAGCGATTTCTTCCAGGCAAACCTGAGGAGACATTTCATTTTCATAACTACCGGGTGGCAATATAAATAGACAAAAAAAAATTAAAAAACTATAGATAAAAGTAAAAAAAATAATAATAACGCAATATTATAACTATTACGAAAGCGAGAGGTAATGCCGGTGGAGATATTTTTTAAATAACGTCACGGATCTTGCCCGCCTAATATCACAAGGGAGTGCGTTCCATAGGCGTACAGCTTGAACCGCAAATGATTTACTGTAAAATTTAGTGTGACAGATAGGGAATTTGAGTATATGTTGAGAGCATAGAAGGCGTGATGAAGAATCTCTGCAACCTAACATCTCGAATTTAAATTGTAGGTAGGGAGGCGAATTGGAATTATTAATAAATGTTATGTAGAGGCATGTACGTGATAGAACTATATTCCCCGGACTAAGTTCCCTGTGACTTGCTTTTGTTTTTAAAAACATTTTTGAAGGTCAAAAATTGAAAAATGGGAACAATATCAAACATGCGTTGATTATTTTTTTGTATTAAAAGATAAACGCTTTTTCAAAAATGGTATATTCTAACTACTGACACTCACATTGACAAGTCATTAATATAAATGGCTATTGTATTATTTAACTAGCTGTGCCCGCGACTTCGTTCACGTGGAACCTGATGTAACAAACAGTAACTTACAAAGTCAATTGAACGTATTAAGTCCATTAACTTATCTACTTTTCTCTCGTACTTAAGTCGCGTCGTCATTAAAATTACAATAACTCTTTAGAGAGTGAACCGATTTTAATGAAACAAAGGCTCATGAACGGTACTTTAGCAGTGATACGTGTTCATACAATCCGACAGGCAGACATTTCTTAAAATGATTGAAACGTATTTGATTACTAATTCCTAGACACCTGCAATATTTCCTATATAAAAATCTAAAAAGTATTTACCCGTTATATTTACATTTTTATTAAATGTATAAAAGATTTACTGACGGTAAGATAAATATATTGTTTTATACCAAAAACAGGTTAAACTTTCTGGTGGGGCTATTATAAATCAAATTATAGTGTTTGCTGGTTACGTGGTTAATTTCCAAAACGGTTGAACTGATTTTATCAAGACATTTGCTGTTAGAAAAAAAATCGCACGTTTATCTAAGCTAGATATCTTCACATTTTTCTGTAGAGGCTTACTGACACAGACACACCTCATTCTCGTATATTATACTAACGGGCCAGAGGGACGTTATTCTGCCTTGATAATTAAAAAAAATCACAAAATTTCACCGCAACGTCACCTATTAGATCTAATTATGAATGTACATAAAAAAATGATCAAAATCTCTCCAGACGTTTAAGAGGAGTTCAATCACATACACACGGACAAAAGAATTACATTATATAAAAATATAAATAAAATGATAGAGTTGTACCATTAAGAGAACATCACTCCAAAAGTACTGGAAACATTTAAAAATATGTTTTTAGTTTTAGTCACTCGGTAATCATCTAAAAGAAAATTAATCATATAACTTTATTTACTATAAAATTATTACAATTATAAGGCATTCAAATTTTAGCAATGTGGGCTTTCTTTCCTTTACATATAAAATATATTGTTAAGATAAGAACCAACACAGAGAAAGGCACGGATATCATCTAGTTTAAATAAAATGAATTAGTTAACTCACTCTTTGTATTATATTTCTCCGAACTCGATAACACACAAACACAACAATCGCACAACTGAATATATACGAGAAATTCTTTAACTAATCAAATCAATAGACGATAAGATTCAGTTTCGGTTATTGATAACAGAAAGTGTATTTATTGGCGCGTGTCTACCCCTTATCACTTATCATAACGGTGCAAAGTGACGTTTGAGATCCGTGTGAACTTAAATACAACCGAGTAATTGCTTCTAAACTGCCTAAATTCAATTGTTTTAACATTTCACCACAACCTTACCTAATATTCATTGATGACTTGGTCTAAAACAAACGTCTATTTTTGATAACCCTAGTAAATGCTTATTCCCGAAACTCTCAACGAACCCGACAAAATTAATGATTTTTTTCTTGAGCTTTCAGATATATGTAAACCTGACAATGATACTTTAAACTTTTTTGAGAGTTCTAAATATAATAGTACATTGCAGTTTGACCTTGAATTAGTGACGGAAATAGATATATTAAAAATTTTAAATTCTATAAAAAGTAATGCTTGTGGTCATGATAGTATAACTATTGATATGATTCAGTTAACTATCGATATAACACTTCCAGTAATTACGGCAATTATAAACAAATCTTTAAGTACAAAAATATTCCCAGATACCTGGAAGTTGTCAATTGTAAAACCAATCCCCAAAAGTAAAATAGTAGAACAAATGAAAGATTTACGTCCCATTAGTATTCTTCCAGTCTTATCTAAAATTATAGAACGTGTGGTCGAAAAACAGCTTAAATCTTATCTAGAACATAATAATATACTACCTTTGCTGCAGTCAGGTTTTAGGTCTGGTCATAGTACAAGTACTGCTTTGGCTAAAGTGTGCGATGACTTAATTTCTGCTTCCGATATTGGAGAAAGCTCAGTTTTGGTTTTACTTGACTTTTCTAGGGCATTTGATTGCTTAGATAGAGAATTACTTATATCAAAATTGTCATACTACGGAATATCTGAGTCAACTAAACTCTGGTTTATATCATATCTGACTAATAGGAGTCAACAAGTAGTTACCGAATTTCAAACGGGTGAAAGAAAAATGTCCCGAGTGAAATATACTACTCGCGGTGTACCTCAGGGTTCCATTTTAAGCCCCCTCTTATTTATACTTTTCACCGCTGATCTCACACACGTTCCTCAGTTTAGTAATATCCATTTATATGCTGATGACACCCAGATTTACAAATCTTTTTCCGAAGAAAATGCTAAAACAGCGGTGGAAAATATAAATACTGATTTGAATAAAATATATGAATGGTCTGAAAAAAACTCTCTGAAACTAAACCCTATAAAGACTAAGTACATGATTTTAGGAACTAAGTCACAAATTAAAAAAACTGTGGATAAACAATTTAACATCATCATAAAAAATGAAAGTATAGAAAGAGTATCAGTTGTTAGAAATTTAGGATTAGTTTTAGACGAAAAA
>MU158723.1:1049998-1066552 GCA_015888305.1 Antheraea pernyi | reverse complement strand
AAAAAAAACCTTAACCGTAAAAAAGTAAAACTATGACAAAGAGACCTAGCGTCAGCGTATTGCCGCCTTTGAAAACAGCGCTGGTTTTCAGCTAGGCCTCAAAATTTCCCGGCTGAAATACAAGTAAACATTACTTATTATTTCGCGCCCAAGTCGTAAACATAAACTTAAAATATCTATCTATTGCTATACATATAATTAAATTAAATTAAGGGCCCATACAAAAATAATTTTAATTTTAATATGAGAGAAAAAGATAAAAAAAGGCGTTGCATATTGTTAATGATATTGTGAATTATGCGTCAAATCTTTTATATTAGAAAGAAAGAAATATATTTATTGCCATAGTATAAGTGTACAAAAAAAAACCTTAACCGTAAAAAAGTAAAACTATGACAAAGAGACCTAGCGTCAGCGTATTGCCGCCTTTGAAAACAGCGCTGGTTTTCAGTGGCAATAAATATATTTCTTTCTTTCTAATATAATAACATGTTAACTTAAAAGACAACTGACTCTAAGTGCAAAAGCTGAAACATATAGATGCTATTATTATGCTGAAGGACAACTAACAGGTAAACAGCACATCTGATGTTAAATGGTTACTATGGTCTATGGACAATTGCAACACCAGGACCATTGCTTAGTGTTCCTAACATAAGAGCGGGTGTCGGTCCTTTTTTGAAAATGTTATCATAACCTTTTTTTATGAATGGAGGGAAATCCTCATGAGCATGCCATACTCCCGGGCGAGGGAGTGGGTATTGTGAATCTCGTATTCACTAAAACCTCACGGTGTACCGGTTCCCGCTTTGGTTGGGGTGGCATGGGACCGTGCAATTCTATGACCATGCCACCCCAACGCTAGCCTGGCGAAATGTAGCCGCAGAGCCCTGTTCTAATAGGGAGGCGGGTATATACCAGCCGCCTCCCTTCGTCAGACGAACCTGTGTAATGAGGTGACGGGCCTCCGGTCAGCGACAAATCTTACCTACCGCCGCAGTCTGAATGCGACGCTGCCCTCCCACGCAGCACACTCAGATAGTGTGTCATAACCGTGGGGGAACATCGTGCCAGGTAATTCATTCCTCGACGCTAGCATGCGCATAATGTGGCTTCTAGAGAATCGTAAATTTTTTCATATAGGTTTTAGCGTCTGAAGATGAGCAACCAGACTTGTGGGATGTGCGAGCTTGAAACGGCGATGAGGGCTATATATCAAAAAGTGCTTCAGAACATTTTAACTGATTTACCTTTTTTTATACCATTGTCTCCTGGTCTCCTGATAGTAAGTGATCACCGCCCATGGACACCTGCGACACGATAGTAATCACAGATGCGTTGCCGGCCGTTGCTACCTTGGCTTTACGGGAGCAGTTACGTATTTATCGCACTCAGGCAAAGTACGGGCAGGGCAATAGTCAGATATAGAGCTGTTGATCCATTTGGTAATAATTTTACAATTTACTAGCTGTACCCGCGACTACGTCCGCGTGACATTCCAATTATAAAAACAACGATTAATAGAATCATAGTATTGTATTGTGCATTGAAACTATTATACACGTATACACGAATATGATATATCTATATATTAATAAGTGAAGCCCAAACTTTGTACCCCTTTTTGAGAGAAATGCGCGAACGGATGAACGTGAAACTTGGCATAGTCAAAGTTTATATGGAGAAGAAGTGCAGAAAGCTATTTATTTTATATAAAATGCATTAGAAGTACATTAAATTAATTAAAATATGCATTACTCACACTACTGCTTCAATTTTACACAACATATACACACATGTAAATAAAAAAGACATTTTGACATCTGTCAATAAAGGATTTAAAAAAAGGTTGTGAAGGAGGTTGCTATGCTCGACTGTATGGATTATTTTACTCTTACGTTCCAATTACCCTTTTTCATTCTACATTCAACTTAAAAAAATCAATGTACTATGGTCGAATGTCGACCACTGGGCGCCCACTAATATATATATATATAAAATATGTTACCATGGTAAACTTCATCAATAGGTACAACGAAAAAGAATCAATACATCAAATAATTAAAACAATCTAGAAAGATTAAGATAGAATTTGTGAAAATTTTAAATTATCAACGTACCACATACTGATAAATAATCAAATTCTATTGTAGTACTGCTTGCTGATAAATAAACGAATTCTATTGATGTACCGCTTGCTTGCAAATTCCTATACAAGCGTATTTAGTCTATCGTAGCTGTCTGTATTAATTTTGTCTGTTTAACAAGACTATCTCGTGTATGAGCGTACTTTTATATCTTTTAATCAGTATTGTCAACATTACTTGTTTGCGATAACTATGAAGTATATAAATAATAATCAGTGGCGTGTCTAGCATTTACAGAACAGAACAGAGATTATTTTAGATTTTTTTTTAAAATAAAGTTTCAAAATAATATCCTTTCTTTATATACAACTTCAATAATATTACCATGTCTTTATTATTTGTGATTCCATTCTGTTTGATATTTAATTCTGCGATTGCAGGCGATTAATTACGATCGCATGATGATGAAATGGTTACGTCATGACATATTGCGGCTGCCCCATTTCAAAACCTAGTAAGGGGTTAAAACTAAATTTTACAGGAGAGCGTATAAACATAATATTTAAGTTATGTAAAAAAAAACTGGTTTTATAAAATATTTTATTAAATAAACACATAGTACTACCTATATTTTAATTCGTAAGTTAATATGTTTGATAATTGACACGAGATAGGTTCATATAGCAACCAATTTCATAATATAGTAAGAGCACTTGCTAGGTTTTGTTATTTATTTATTTATTTCGTTTATAGGAAGACCAACAGCACTAATTACAAGAATTACTGTGGATAATAAGCAACAGAAAACCATTTACAGGTCTCCACGAATAGGCATCTGGATACTTAATTACTATGTGGATAACAGTTTTCCAAGCACACTCAATCAACGCTTATTTATATTTAGAGAAAAAGTCAAGGCTGAGTACCCGTCTCACTGACTCTGGCTTAATACAAAATATATCGAAATCGAATTTATTTGTTTGTTTGTTTAAACTATTCCCTGCCCGCCACAGAAACGAATTTTACCGATAATTGGTGGACACCAATGGAAGATGGATCGGCGTATAGTGTCTCACAACCTTTGTAGGAACATTAAAACTAACATTTTTAAGAAGGTCCGTGCAGACCGTTGCGCCAGATATGATACTCGTCATATAAGTGATGTCAGCTATTTCACGACGTGTAACAAGGGGCAGAATGTGAAATTTACCGCATAATTTAAAATGAAATGTTATGGCTTATATCTTATGGTACTAAGTATACTGTCACAGTCACTGACCAAATTCTAGTAATTGCTATATAGGTATGTAAATAAATGAATAATTAATTGAATAGAAGAGCTTATTAATTTAAAAAAAAGCTATTCTGTCAGACGTTTGCCCATCATTTGTTAAATCGACAGCAAGTAAAGACTGGTAATTATTCTATAATGACTCTTGATTCAGGTATCAGACGTACCAGTTTATTAATAATTTCTGATTTTTAAAATATTATATCGGACATTACTTTTTTATTTTCTTCTTTTGTATTTTTTTTAATGGCCCTTGGAGTGACAATACTTTTAGGAAAGACACTGCAATCAATAGTTCCATTAGAAAATCCCATTCCTCAAGTGGAATCTTGACTTAACAAGGAAAGACACTGCAATTAATAGTTCCATTAGAAAATCCCATTCCTCAAGTGAAATCTGACTTAACATTGTATTTGAATAAATATAACCGTATCTTACAGAAAAGGTTGCTTGATCCAGCGATAAATTAAACTTGCACAACAGAATTAAGATTAAATTGTTTTAGTGATTCATTAAGAGATGCTGCTTTTGCTCTTTTTTTCTTATATCTGCAAGTGATTTCAATAGTTTTTATATTTTTCCTTGATTGCCTTGATTATCTTTAAAATCATATATGTTTTTGCCTCCTCATTTTTATATTGATATTACCATGAACAACATCCGGAGACACGTGAGTTTCTTTCTTTCCTTTTGTTAGATAGTTAATCATTACCATTTCAAGGCTATTCCAGAAGTCGTTGGCTATCACAATTATTGCTGTGTAAAGGGTTCAATTCTTATTTTGGACTGTACAATTATCAGTCCATATATATAAGTGCTCCATAACCCTGTTAGCTTGCGTAAGAGCATATATAGCGTTCATAATATCACTCACCTCTCGTTCTGCTTGAGTTTCGTGCAAATCTATTGATATATACTTAACTTTATTAGAGTCTTTGCTTGTTCCCTGCAATATATACCTTTGTAAAGCAGAGTCAGCTTTCAACTCATGATTTTCATATTTCACTCTTATTTCTTCAGGCATTGAATTAATGACACAGTACTTCTTTAGTTCTATCGCTGTTAGGCATGTAAATTTATATTTTTGTTTCTTTTATTCCAATTGCTTAGTATTTCGTTCGCGCGTCCACCGTCATTATTTGGCACCGAGTGAAACGAACATACATGTGACTCGCTGGGTTCTTCGTTTTCGGTCATGTTTTCGAAAACCTAGTAAGTCTCTTTAACCAATTAAAAATCTAGTAAGACTCAGAGACGTACTTCTTCTTTGTACTTGTTTGTCATGTTGTGGTATATGATTTGGCTTTATTTTTACGATCGGCTGCCTGCCTGACATCAACCTTCCTTGGGATTATTCTGTTGTACCACTGTATTTATGATTATTATTATATAGTTACGAAGTCTGATGGGATCTTTTAGCCTTACAATTTTTCTGTAGCCTTTAGCTTATTAGGTAGCTTATTATTAGCTAGGTAGGGTATTTATAGTGCATGCTTGAGCGGCACCACCGTTCCGATTATAAACGAAGTTCTTCAAGATTATGGTTTGCTTGCTATATTGCCATTTTTATGTAAGAGAAAACTAGCCAACTTTAGACTATTCTCGAGGACTGCATTTTCGGGGTTTTTTCCAGGATTCGTGGTGTCAGGGTTTTCACAGTAATAATAAGACGAGACGTACCAGGTTTTGAAATTGTTAAAGTGACTTTCTAGGTTTTTAAGTGGTTACGAGGCAGTGAATGGAGCACTTACTAGGTTAAAAATATCTGTTTATTTGTGAGTTTTCAACGCTGGTATTTTTGTATTTGGTAAAAACTTATTAGCATTGTAAGATTATTCAATAAATCGATTTTTGCAAAAAGTGTCAGCCGAATGGTTTCATGTCAAAATTGTTTACTTTTAATTGTTTTGAAATCATTACTTACTTTATACATTCTTTAATTTTTCTTCTCCTTAATATTTATTATTAAAATATTCTTTAAGATGATAGTAGTTTACAAAATCTAAGCGTCGTATAAAAATGTTTGTTGAAATAAAAGTACTTACAAAGAATACTATTCTTGTTAAAAATTAAGCCCTGGTCTAAATATTTAATTTTCGCTGTACCTCTCATACTTTATCTTCAAAACTTGACAAAACGGAATGCTATTTGACTAATAAAGTGTGTGAAAACTAGGAAAACGTAACTTTAAGCAAGAAGTTGAGTTCAAAATTTCTTCAGCTATATCAAAATCCTTCAGTTTTAAAAGAATAATAAACTTTTAAAAAATGTAGTATATATTTCTCACTCTATAAGCATTTCGACCTATTCAGCGTTCTATTCGCATCTAGTCCTATTTGGAAATTGTCCCATTCACATCATGTCCTATTTAGAACTCGTCCCATTCGCATCACGTTCATAGTCGATTCAAGGAAAGCGGAGTCTAAAAAAATCCTCAATTTGTAAATTTTTAAACAAGCCGAATCACGGTCATTACTTAGTTAATATTTAATATCTTCATTGAGGGCAAACAAACGATACCCTTTGTAATTATCTCAACAGCCGCGACATAGTCTGACGACATACGAGCGTAAACTGGCAAATAAAACATGCACTAAATTTAATTTAACTATTTGCACTAATTGATTGAACACTTCGTTTGAGCCATTATTTTTTTTATTGTCCTTTAACTATCCATGCCCGGTGGGTGCTCTTGTATATTCTTTAATCTATACTTATTTTTATAACAAACTAGCGGACATGACGGACGTTATCCCGCCCTAGTAATAAATAAAACCTTGACAAATTACCTAAATCTTTCTCATAACTCATTTTATCTACTTGTGATGACCGCATGAAAATCCGTTCCGTAGTTTTTGAGTTCCTCGTGAACAGACAGACAAACGTGGTGAGGGCTTTGTGTCATAACATGTAGTGATGCTGAATAACGTAGTGCAACTTGTGCAAAGCGCCATCTGTTATACCTTCAGCGAAGTATTTTACTATCACAGTTATTTATAGCGTACAAGAGTAATTGTACTATATCTTTATGAACAAACATAATAATAATAGTCATTTTTCAAAATATATACTACGTTTAAATCTACTACAAAAATCTTACTTCATTTCATATTGCTACAGTTCATTTTATAAATTCTTACTTATGTTAATACGAAAGTGAGTCTGTTCATTTATTTGTTACGCTCTTATGCCTTAACTTGCTCTTACTTACTCTTACTACTACTTAACTTACTCGATCATCATAAAATCTTACAAACATATTGCTTGCGGCATAGAAAAGGGCACAGGAGAACCTTTTATCTAGAAAAATACTGTTCGCGAGAGATCGTTACAGTTTAAATCAAAGCCAGCGAAAACAATAGCTAGCTATTAAACTCCTCTGCTTAGTAAATGTTGAACTTTAGTAAACACATATCATATTTCACACAATCCATCCATACCTTTTCTGGTCTTCCTCTACCCCTATGTCCGACCACCTTCATAATTAAAACTTTTATAGTTACATGACTTTCATCTCTCCTCGTGACATACTTGTACCATGCTAATCTATTACTCTTCACCTTCTCTACCACTGGTGCTATTTTCAAATTTCCTCTGATATACACATTCTTAATCTTATACATTCTAGTTACACCACACATCCATCTTAATATACGCATTTCTCTCACATGTAATATTTTCTCATTCATCTTTTTCATAGGCCAGCACTAATATATATGCTGCCACACGTTACTGTGGCTCGGTTATTACATGTTTAATTTAATAAGACACGTGTATTATAAAATAAAATGTCGTTGATAAAGGAATACAAATAAAAAACGTGGCGCCATCTATACAATATCCACAACAGCCGGTCCTAGAGTTTTCTGTCAATAAACTAATTTAAAGCGCCATCTGTTCGAGAGTGGTGAAATTTAGAATTAATATCAATAATCAACATTGACTGTCATTTAATTTATAATTTAAAAATAGTGAGGCCATTAATCGAAACATAAATTATCCTATCTCTCAAGTTGGTCCAAATTATACATAAATGATAACTTCCATGAAGGTCGGTTGAATAGTTTCGCAGTTCATCGTGGACAAACTTCATGACACTGGATTTTTATATATTTAGATAGTCAAATATTGGACATTAAAAGCCGAGTGATAAAGTTAGTGATTAATAAAACACGACATAACTCGTTAAGTGTCTTGTTAATTTAATGAGTTATTACCGCGGTTTATGACTTGCCCATACATACTAAGACATCTTTATTACCTCTTATACTGACGTACTTGGGTTATGTTCACGGCATTCTAACGTTTAAAGGGTGAACATGAAGCGTTGTTTACTTTGTATTGAAATCTGTTGAACATCACGGCGAAACATTTAAAGAGGAAGGACTTAAGTTTGTATGCTAGGATATATTCTAGGAAAGTTCTAGCAACCACGTTTAAAATTCAAATATTTATTATACTAGCTATTGCACTCGGCATCGCTCGCGTTATTGTAGGCTTGATCGCTCATTAGAGAATAGTACATTTCTAGAAGATAGGTTCCCTTGTTCTTTTACTAACCGCAGACAACATTTATATGAAATGTCATGACGAGCGGTTAAGAAGTTAAGACGTGAAAGTGTAAAAACAGACAAACTCACTTTCACATTTACAATATTACTAGCGGGCCCGGCAGACGTTGTCCCGCTCTAGTTATAAAAATATCCTTGACAAATTATATACTAAAACGTTCCTCATTAATCACTTTATCCACAGGTGAAAATCGCATGAAAATCCGTTCAGTAGTTTTTGAATTTATCGCGAACAGACAGACAGACAGAAGCGGTTGGGGACTTTCTTTTATACTTTACGTATCACTAACGAATAAATTTTAAAATTGGAGTTTGTGGCGGGATCTTTGTCTGTTATATAGTGGATTTTATATCTCATTCATAATCTTGTGTTATTTGGCTCTAGTTTTCGTACTATTTATGGTGTTATAAGTAATATACCTGAGTTCTTATGCACAATTGAAGTCGATAGGAAATAATATCACGGAGCATGAATTCTGAGATGCCACAAAATCTCCATGGAAATTCCTAGCAAGGGAGCAATTATATATATACCACAAGAAACTTGTAATATATTACCTACTCGAGAATATCAGTAATAATGTACTAGAAGATTCATTCTACTCTAAGATCTACTAGAAGAAAAAAAAGATTTCGAATCCACGAACAACGGATCGAAATTTCACCAGCGCGAATAACATCTTTGAGGGACACTTACGGAATATCTTGTTGAAGGATTAATAAATTACTCCCTAAATTAGAATCCCTCCAGTTCTTTATTGAAATTGTTTAAAATCAGATCTGTCATCGGGTTTGAACGAAGTTTATGGTATTAATTCCCTGTCATTTTGACCCAGTTCCTTAGTATAAATTGGGTCATTCTTTTTAGATATATTTGGGTATAGAGTTGTGTATAATAGAAAAATTAAATGTTAGATGTACTTTTTTTTTATGTCATAACTGGTAAACGAACTTGTCCCTCAGCTGATGTTAAGTGATCACCACCGTCCATAGACACTAACAACCCCAAGGGAGTCGAAAGTGCGTTGCCAGCCTGTGTTTCGGGGAAAGGTTGTGAGGGGGAGAGGGAGAGGGGAAGGGAGGTGGTCCTCTGGCGCTCTCAAAAAGTGAAGTCGTGGCGCAAAAACCAGTAGGCCTAATAAAAATAATAGTAGGCTTTTCGTTAGAGAGGCCTGTAAGAGACCCATAGGCCGTTTCCCGGAGAAAAGTATGGGCATAGACACCACCCCATCTGTACATAAATTAATCAGAATATTAAGTTTCACTTCTACCATGTGTGAACTAGCTTGGCAAAATGACTGTACTATACATGATTTAAAGTACAGTAGAGTCCAAAAACAGCTACTGTCGGTGTTAAATATTAAGGGCAGTCGTTGCCATCATATCAACTTGTGAAAGTGTAGCCCCAAGTAACTATTTCGCGCAGACGAAGTCGTGGTCAGAAGCTAGTAAGAATATAAATTCAAACAAAAAGTAAGAATAAGTTACTTAGTACTTCGCTGGAGTTTCGTTACTTGTTGGGCATATAGGAGTAACAGCGTCGCAACCTGCTAGTCGACTTTCTCCATGATAGTAGCCATCAGCTTTCGTAATCACTGTTACCCACAACCATCAGACACCGATGTCTAGACTCTGAATAGAAGGATAAATGGTAATCAACTCGGAATGGTACCTTCGCTTAGGCATAAGCCAGGTACCTGCAACTAAATCAACACCACTTATCTCTTCTCAAGGTCCTGCTCGGGGGAGGAGAGGGTGGCACGGGTACTGGGCAAGCCTGTGTTGCCAAAAGTCATATATCCCAGGCGCAGTAGCATCTGCGAAGAGGTCACTTCGCCCACCTGCTTTGCAAGGGGAAGACTACATGAGATGTTTTTAAGCCACCTATTAAAGTGCGGCCAGAATGGATACCTTAATCATCTGTTAGAGATGAAAAGGTCTACAATACAGTACTTCGCTGCTGGTCGCACTTGCATTCCTGTTACGGTCCCAAATTCTTTCCTTCTACTGCTTTTGAATGAGATCCCAGTTTCTAAGATGCATATAAATTTACAATTAAATGAATATGAAATTCCTAAACATTAACTGTTCAAATTTTTAAACTAAAAATGTCTCTGTATTGAGCAATTACCGCTTTAAAATACAAGAACGGACTTCACGCCAGTTCAAAAGGTTTCAATGATTTAAAACGTCCAGGAAATGGTTTTTTTTTTACTTTACAAGTCTAGCTTCCGACCTAAATCTCACCAAGTATTTAGTGATCATGCGATCGAAGTCCTAGACCTTTACACTACGATATGAAATGGTTACTGAACCACTAAACATCAATCTGTCAATTATGTCAATCTCTTTGCAGATTTTGTGTAAAGGGTGAAAAATACCTTCTAAGACTTGAGACATCCAAGCCAACCTCACCTGCACGTGGTGCACCCTGCTGAATAACGAACGAGGCAATGGCGAAAGCGGGTGGTAGGGGTTTACAACCTGACTAGGTCGCAACCACCATGTATATGGCGAAAAAGCCCGTCATAGTGATTCGCTTCTGCGGGTCGCGTTTCGGGATCAGCCTGTGCATATCCAGCTTTTCGCAGGCCGGCATGACAGCGGTGACCGGCGGTGGATACTGTGTCACTCGCTGGTCGCCGTTGTTTTTGAATTGTAATGTGCTTACCATCAGGCACAGTGCAGTCATTTTGCCGTGCTACTATAAAATAAAAGATTTCCCTACTATATTCTGGCAGATTTACTCTCTCAGTTTTTATATGGAACATTTTGTAACTCAAATTTTTCACGTTTTTAAACACTTTCTTTTGAACTTTATACTGAAAATTACAAACAACAAAGTATAAAATTAACCAAATAGGTGCAGCCTTTCTGAAGTCATTACACACGTAATTTTAATTTTTTTACTTTTATTTTCAATCTTATAACGTGCGAATCAGTACATTTGAATTAAAATATACTTATAAAATACTTTAAGAGTCAGTTGCCTTTCACAACGATACTATCGTAGCATAGAAACAAAATAATTGTGACCTACAAAAACAACTTTATGCCCACAAACGGGCACCCGAAACATATGTAAAATAAAGACTTGCTTCTCACCCTTATATTAGACATTTATTTTCTTGACTGTGAATATATAATATCTACAAAAAATGCTAATTCCAAAAAATAAACTACCATGCCTAGATTAATATCACCTGTTACAGAAGAAATGACGCCAACGCACTGACTGCTTAGCACACATCAGTGACGTCATCGCAGGCTGTTGTCAAAATGGGGCGGAGCGAGAGACGGATGCGCGACGAAGCTCCGCCCCCTCGCCCCCGCAAGCCTCGACTAGTATATAAACCACCATCCCTCTGTGGAAAACCAGTGAGCATCGCAACCCAGAGTCGAGCCTTCGTCGTAGCTTCGGAAAAGTTTACGACGACTAACACGGTGAGTGAGAAAATTATTTCTTTTTGAGAAAATTCCCTTAAAACATACATGAATAATAATGTTGTATCGGGAAAAATTATGAACAACGATACATTTCAGTTTCTATATTTAAAAAAAAATAGCTAAATTAGAATCAATACATAATTTTCCATCATAGAAATTGCTATAATAATTCTTTAAATGGTTTGAAAACTAAATAATTAGAATTAATTTTATTAATTTCGGTCTTGTACGGTGTGAAATTTCTCAATTATTTCAATAGAAAATTATTTTTCTTCTCAATGTCCTTGCGTTGTCAAATCTGGGCTGTGCTCAAAAATTTGAAGTCAGCAGCTAGCTCATCAAGAGGTTAATCAAAAAATAGTTTACAAGAAACCACCCGAAAACGGTACGAGTTATAATTTTTGATTAATATATGCATTTTTTATTAAACTATAATATAATAAGTGAACAAAATACCATTGATTAATATTCTTTAAAAACATATAATAATTCTTACATACACGTGTTATGAGCCACTATTAAAACTAGTGTTTCGGAATTATGTGACACTAAACAAAATCTAGCTTACTAGGATTCATTTTAGTTCTTAAATTAGGTAACACGCTGTTTGATATTCGTTACATTTACAACCAATTGTATTGTTATAACATAGCCATAGATGACTGCAGATTCATGGCGACAAGATGTATCCATATTAAGAATTAATGCTTATTCATTTGTTAATTTTGTTTGATATTACAAATAATAATTTTATCAGACAAAACTGTACTTTTATAACAAATTAGATTCGGCCCGCTAGTTATTTTGGGCTAATGCTGACACGCAGCGGAAGCCATCAAAAGGAAAAAGCGTTCCGATTTTGCAACATTCTTCATTGGTGCTCCGCTCCTTAGCGTAATGGTATATAGCCTAAAGCCTGCCTCGATAAATGACTTATCTAAAACTGAAAGAATTGTACAAATCGGATCAGTAGTAACTGAGATTAGCGCGTTCAACCAAACAAAACAATAAACTCTCCAACTATATAATACTAGATAAATAAAAAGACTTACGCTATGTAACTACGAACTATACTTAATTAGTTTATCCATTTGAAGTTTACAATACCATTCCAGAATAAATATAATTCACCCTAATCGATGATCGTATACGATAAGTATATAAGTAAGTTAAGTATTGCTGAATAAAGTGTACCTACATTATTACTAGTAACCGCCTGCACAATTTTTCTATGATTTTATACGTTGTTATATTATAAATTATGACATCGTACATTATTTTTGGGTAACTCTAACGTTTTGTACAGCGCACGTTGAGTTAGCTCGAATCCAAATGGCAGGGTCCTTTCATACTTACTTAATACTTATCGTCAATATCATACAGTCAATTCAAACTGTATCATTATAAATTATACCCTATGTGTTATTTAGATATGTAAGCTACATTCGTGTAAAGTTTTATCAAAATCCGTTCACTAGTTTTTACGTGAAAGAGTGATATATAATGATCTAATTTTTTCTTTACTAGTTGATTCCCGCCCACAAAACTAGGCATAGCATTGTATTTTTTCATCAATTGCAGTGTAACAAGAACACTATTATATCTCCTTATAAATGCTTCATGGTATTTTGAGTTTATTTTCAAATAAATTTGATTTTTTGTACCTCAAATAACAAATCAAAGGGAACATTATAACATCCTCTAGCTGCTAACAAGTTCCTTCGCTAATTGTTTT
The DNA here is from genome assembly GCA_015888305.1 of Antheraea pernyi. Lineage (NCBI taxonomy): Eukaryota > Metazoa > Arthropoda > Insecta > Lepidoptera > Saturniidae > Antheraea > Antheraea pernyi. The sequence continues at coordinate 1,053,421 of MU158723.1, read as the reverse complement.
CTAAAATGAATAAATGTATTTGTTAATATATACAAGTTAAAACATTCCCGAAAGTTCGAAATGCTTATCCGATACCTTCAAAAGGTGTATTATGTGTTTCTGGAAATTAGATACAGTGTCTCATTTCGTGTGCTTCGGAGCGAAAGTCCGGACGGAAGCACGCTTCGTAGCGTTTATGTAGCGCCTACGATCCGCGTAGCATTCACTACGGCGTAGTACCTACGTCATTGAGCTTATTAAGGTAATTTATATTAACCACTAGCTGTGCCCGCGACTCCATCTGCGTAGAACCTAATGTAGAAAAATAGTGACTAATAAAATTATCTAAATATATTAATTAAGTCTACTTTTCTCCCGTACTTAACTCGCGTCGTCATTAAAATTACAGTAACTTTTGATAGAATGAACCGATTTTAATGAATCCAAGACTGAATGTTACTCGACGATAGGCTTTTTGATTTTCTTGGTAAGGTTTTATCGTGACCGCAGTACTTTAGAACTGATGCGTGTTCATAAAAATAGACAGACATTTCTAAATGATTGAAATGTATTTTATCATTTATTCCAAGACACCTCAATATTTTTTCTCATAAAAATCTAAAAAGTTCAGACACGTTAGATTAACATTCGTAGGATCCGCAACTGATTGTAAATGGTTAGTTGTAAAATCCTCTGCAACACAGGGATCTCTAATGCGGATATAGTCTTAAAAAAATCTCACAACAAAAAACACGGTGGTCGAGTAATTTGACCGGTCGAATATCAATCCGATGACCGCAGGTTCGAGCCCCGACGTGTACCAACGAATTTTTCAGAATTCACGTATAATTACTAATTTATATTGGATACACTATTGGGTGACTGTGAATGGAACATCGTGAGGAAACATGAACCTGAGAAGTGTTTTACCAATACGTCGCGGGCTAGCGTGGTGATTATGACCATACCTTCCTTCGGGAAGACGCCTATGGCTTTGCAGTGGGGTATCTTAGAACCTGATAATGATGAAGATCTTAAGGACATCATCACGTATGTTTATTTAAATTATACAAATAAATATTGCAGTATCTGCTGTTCGTTCTCGATAATTTCCAAAACGGTTGAACAGATTTTGACGACACTTATAGATAAGCGACTTTCCAGAATATTCTCTGGGATATATAACGTCGCGCTTTCCGTTGGTGTTAAGCTGTGATGATAAAATTTAAATGAATTCCAATTTAAATGTAACAGAAAAAATAAACAATTTATATCAAGAATGTTTCTATACCCATCTAAACAAATCTGGCAGATTAATCTTATATTCCGAGTGACGTCATCGCCATCTTGAGAACCGAGTCGAGAAGTTTTTCGCTCCTCCAGTAATTTTAATCAATCTAAATAAGTGTCATTAATAATCGCTCTTCTAGTGGATTTGGGTGATATTCGACGCGCGTCGGGTAAATTTTGAGATGAATAAAACACCCTTTATACTCGAAATGAATAGTAATAGTTAATAATAGCTATGCCCGCGACTCCGTGGACCTTAATGCAAAAAAACAGTCTTGCGTTTACTGTGTGTTGACCTATACTTCATATTATAAAGAGGTAAAGTTTGTGAGTTTGTGACGTTGTAGAAGGTAATCTCAGTAACTACTGGTCCGATTTGAAAAATTCTTTCAGTATTATATAGCTCATTTATCGAGGAAGGTTATAGGTTATATATCATCACGCTAAGAACAATAGGAGCGGAACACCAATGAAGAGTGTGTTAGCCCAAAGTAGGTATTCCACGCGAACGGATTCGCGGGCAGATTCTAGTATAATATAAATTAAATAATAACTTTGTTTTTGTAAGATATTAAATTGCATTTACTTACCTACTCTTATCTCGTACTTAATTCGATACGTCATTCAAATTGAAATAACTTTTTACCGCGCTTCCATTGTTTTTTGTACTTAGAAATAATATGTATCGTTATATAAACATAGACATCTTAGTATTGCATCCATTTCGCTCACCCTTTAGTAGATTTATTTTGGTGCGAGTAACTCCATACTCCAGCTATCAAATCCGTATCCGATTCCCCTTCTTGTTGAGTCATTCTTTATATAACTTTTTAAATGCAGCTATACTTTCTCTCTCTTCAAATCCAAACACACTTTCATTAATCCAAAGCCTACCTAGCATATCAATATACGAACTGCCTCTACTAAACGTCCCAACCCACATCCACCCTTTGACTTCGGTTTGACACGTTCTGTTACCATGCAAATTCGGAGGCACTTCTGTTCATTTATTATTTAAGTCAATTAGACTTCAATAGAAAGTTGGAAAATGGATAAAACTGTTACTAAAACAGATCCATTATTGACTAGCTTCTGCCCGCGACTTCGTTCGCGTGGAATAGTTACTTTGGGTTAACTAACACGAAGCGGAAGCTCCCAAATGGAAAAAAAAACCATTATCTTGAAACATTTTTTATTTTTGCTCCGCTCCTATTGGTTTTATCGTGATGATATACAGCCTTCATCGATAAATGAGCTATCTAACTTTTGTTTGAGTAGACCGATTTTAATAAAACAAAGACTAAGTTACTCTCGAGGATATGCTTTATTGAGGTTTGATTGGGTTTGTTTTAATGGTGATAGAGCCACGCTGAAACTATTACTGATTTCAGCATGAATGGGTCGGTTCGTCCGGGGTAGTACCACACTCTCATAGAAAACCGACGTGAAGTAACAGTGCTTGCATTGCACCACCTTCCCTCCCCTCTCCTCTTTCGTCTCCCTCTCCCTTCCCTAACCCTTCCCTCCAAAGGGTGGCAACGTACTTGCAACTCCTCTGGTGTTGTTAGTGTCTATGGACGGTGGTGATCACTTAACATCAGGTGACCCACCTGTTCGTTTGCCAACTATTACATAAAAAAATATATATTGAGGTTTTATTGTGAACCCAGTGCGTTAGCAGTGATGCGTGTTCATACAAACAGACAGATAGACAGACAGACAGACATTTCTAAAAATTATAGAAATGTATTCTATTATGTATTCATAGACATTGACATTTTTTTACGAAAATCGAATAAATGCTAGATTTACATTCTTATCTATACTAATATATAAAGCTGAAGAGTTTGTTTGTTTGTTTGTTTGTTTGGTTGAACGCTATGATCTCAGGAACTACCAGTCCGATTTCAGAAAGTCTTTCGGTTTTAGATAGCTCATTTATCGAGGAAGGCTATAGGCTACATATCATCACGCTAAGACCAATAGAAGCAGAGCACCAATGAAGAATGTTTCAAAATCGGGCACTTTTTTTGCTTTTGAGCGATTACGTTATTATTATATACGTTGCCATGGTAACGTGTTAAGTAGTAGTAATAATATTCGTCCAATAGGACAGGCGAAGGAATTAATCCATACTGCCAATTCTGAAGTTAT